>BPLQ01010679.1:0-413113 GCA_021605075.1 Caerostris darwini | reverse complement strand
AAGCCTGGGTCGCCATTCTCACACACGTCATTCCCAAACTGTAAGGGGTAACTCAGCTCTGTGGCACAGTGTTGTGGAGTGGTGTATTAGTAACAGTAGTAGTAGGGTGGTTTCGCGAAATGCGTGTATGACATATATTTTCAGAACACCGATATCCTAAAACGGAATTTCGTTAATGTAAGAATGAATGAAATGATTTAGAAGTCTTAGGATTTAAATCAATATTTCGATAAATATCAATTTATCACCCAGGTCTACAACTGAAACTATTTGATTTTCATAAAAGCTCATTGCATCGCGCACCACCAGCAAGAATCAGCGGATCATTGTCCATACGAAAATTATCACCAGGCCACTGACTGGAATGTTAGAAATGTTGTTGTTGTTGCTTATCCCCTTTATTTAGAATCCTAAACCAAGTCCAGTAGATCATGCAGCACCAATAGATCGTAAACGGTCCTTCCCTCATTCAACAGTTGCCTCACAGAGGCACCAATACAATCGATGAGATGAGAGGGAGACGCGATGGCCGAACAATGACAAAGGGTATATGTCTTCTCGTCTCCATTGAAGATCAAACTCTTAGTGCGCCAGTCCTTAGTCTAGCTAAAGCAGTTTCTGCAGATCTAGGACAGGAGCACTGCAAGGACATACCAGGATATTTAGCGGAGTACCGTGCATGATTCGGGGGCAACCTAAGTAAGAAATGTAAATGACAGAATGAATTTTAATTGCATATTTTTACTAGCAGCTCGACAGTTATTTTTAATAATTGACTTTTTTTTTTTTTTTTTTTTTTTTTTTTTTTTTTTTTTTTTTTCCTTTATTCATTCTAAAATTAATCTTTGTCAAAGAGAAAAGAAAACTTTGATTTAACCTGAATATAAATTGTTTTTATGACTGTTGAAAAACATTTAGTCAGAACTTAATTGTAAAGCACACTCGGTGACTTTAAAAAAAAATAACTACCCAGAAGAATGGAGACTAAAAGTACATTATTTAAATATAACCTATATTTTGTTCTAAGAAAATGTGTACAAATTATTTTTTTTATTTGGATGCATAGGTAAAGAGAACGTGTTCCATACAAAGGTAGGATTTTATACAATTTCTTCTATATTAATTTTTAAATTAATTATTTGTCAAAGGATTTAAAATTTATGCATCATATAAGCAATAATCCAGTAGGAGAAAGAAGGGTAAAACCGAGTACTCCCTTTCTTCTCCAGAAAATGCTGTTATTGCTAGCTTATATATGAAATAAGACCAATCTTCTATGCAAAACAGTGTGCTTTCGGTTCCCATTTCTAACACTTTATTGCAATCTCCACGCATTTTTTGAAAAAGTGAAAAAAATTCGTTTGTATCGTCGCTCATTACCCTATTATATAGCTCCTGCTTTGATTCGTGAGATACCCAATTTTAACCGTGGCACTTTTGGTTTTTTTGTACTTAACTCGAATTAATAATCGGGGAATATTAAATTTTAACCTATAGATAACATTTTTGCGGCAGCCTTTGTGCTATATCTTTAATTGATTATGATAGAATTATTCTTCAACTAAGTTATACCTTCTCTTATCTCTAGTTCCCCTATATATATTCAATACGTTGTGAATTTTTTATAGTTTACTTTAAAGAAATAATTAATTTCGAAGAATGGCTGAATCTTGCTTTTTGTTTAATAAAATTATGAACTACTGAATGAATTTATGTTTAGAATGAATTCCTCTTATCCTTTATTCTGTTTCGTGAGCTCTCGCTCAGGACGAATAAAATTTTCACACTTATCCTTTAATCTTATTCTGAAATTGATAATTTTTGTCAGAAATTTGTTATAATTTTTTTGAAAACTTTGAGACTGTAATTTACTAAAATTGGCAACAAAACATTAGAAACAAGTTGCATGTTTGATTACGTGAGCTGACGCGGGTTTTCAAGATAAGTTAAGTAAGATTGTTTATCAAACTGATAAAATTTCACTGTCTTGAGTCACACACGAAGAAATAAAATTGTGCAGTCAGAATATTTTTGCGAAACTATAAAATTGGTTCTTTTTACTTACTTTTAAAATAAATCTTAGGTAAATTTCACTTTTTTCTCACTCACTCTTACTTTTTAACCATAATAATTAAAATTCCCATGTGCTTACTTGAATTGAAAAATAAAAATTTATGTCTTAAAATTAATAATTAAACTTACTTCGTAAATAAATGTCTTATTTAGTATCATAGATGATGCTAAGTTTAAAATGAAATTAATTATATATTTTTTAGTTTAATTATAAATCAAGTTTCCATCTTGTGATTATAATTTTTTATTTTCATTTTTAGTTTAAAAAATGACTGAGTTTGTGTTAGTCATTGGAAGTGGTGCAAGGGAGCATGCTTTAGCATGGAAATTATCTCTTTCTCCACATGTTAATCATGTTTATGTATCCCCTGGTAATGCTGGCACGCATACTACTTCAAAATTCACTAACTGTGGTATGTAAATAAAATTCACTCATTATAGTAAAGCTGTGTAATAATATTAATTTCAGAATTCCATAATCTTCTTCATTATCTGCAAATTTTTTTTTTTTTTTTTTTTTTTTTTTTTTTTTTTTTTTTGTAGTTTTCATTTTATTTTTCTAGATACAAATTGAATTTTTATTCAAAATGTTATAACATTATGTATTTATGTTATTGTTTAAATATTAAAAAGAAATTTCAGTTTTAAAGTATATTTATATTAAGCTCTTGCATGCTTTACATATTTGATAATTATACTTATTACTTACTTTTAAGATGTTGATGTGAAAGATCATGATGAAGTTGTTTTGTGGTGCAAAACAAAAAATATCAGCCTTGTTGTAGTTGGGCCAGAAGATCCTTTGGCTAAAGGTAATTATTAATAACAAAAGTATTTGAAATTTTTCTTGCATTACCGTAAATGGCATTTAACAAGAATATAAATACTAGAAAATTAAGTTAAGCTTACTTTTACTTGGCAAAACTTTGTTTAAGTTATGTAAAGAATGATAAAACCTTGTCTCAGTATTCTGTGCTGAACACACAGTTCTTATGCATTTGTATCAAATTAATGATTTTACTTTCCTGTCTTGCATAGTTAAAAAATGTCTGAAAAAACATTGTTGAATTGAATTTGCATGATTGATTATTCAACAAGTATTGTAAAAATGTGAAACGCCCCAGTCAAGTGAAAAATATTCTTTTATCTTAACACATGTGTAAAAATGATGGTACACTTTTATTTTGGCTAAACTGGTTGTTTGTCGTACTATAAAAAGTAGTTAAAAGGATTTTAATGGTTAAAGATTCTAGAAAAAACTAGTTCAAAGTTAGTAAAATTACTTTTATCATTTTCAGATTTATTTATTATTGATGAGTTATTAGGCTGTTATTGGATTTCCTTTAACTATAGTTCGTGATTTTGTCAAAGAAGTTATAATTGCCAAGTAATGATGATAAACAATCATATAATTTTTATGATTTTTTTAACATAACCCTAGCCTTTTTAGCAAATAAGAATATCTATTTTTATTTGTTATCTTTTTAACTAATATATTTTTCTTTTTCTGAAAATAGTTTTTCAGTTATAAAAACCTTATAAGTAAATTTTAGCTTCGAACAATTAAAATCATCACTAAACATTTATTGGACACTTTCTGCAAAATATTAGTTTACATTTTATTTATAAATAATTTTAAAAATTATAAATGTATATTGTTATATTTATAAAATATTTTATCCATTTTTTTTTTTTTAATAAATGGTTATTTATTTATTTGTGAATTTAAATATTATCTTTCAGTATTTTAATAAAATTATGTATCTATTTGTTACTTTTTATTTAAGTAACTTAGCATATTTTCAATGTACTACAAACAGGGCTAGCAGATCATCTAAATACAGCTGGTATTAAATGTTTTGGTCCCTGCCAGAAAGCAGCTCAAATTGAAGCAAGTAAAGAATTTGCAAAGTTTTTTATGGATAAATATGAAATACCAACTGCTAAATGGAAATCATTTAAAAATATAAAAGAAGCTCAAGATCACATTTTAAAGTAAATATCACTTAATTTTAAGCATAAGCAGTGTTTCTTTTTTATATTAATTGATCCTTGATTGAGTTTTATTATACTTTTTCAATGATAAATGCTCAGCTTTTTAATACACTTTTATTAGCTTCACCTATATGTTTGTATGTATGAAACTGACTTTTTCCCCTGAAGATCTGTTTCTCCTCATATACACTAATAGCACTGCAAAGAAACATTTACAGGCATCTTTCAGAAAGAAAACAGTTAATTCTTTTTAATACGCTTTTATATTAGTTTCACCTGTATGTTTGTTTATAACTGACTCTTTGGGCTCGATTTTGCCGTACTTTAAGCGATCAGATCCGTGGGACAGTGGCACAATGGACTATTCGCATTTAGCCTTTGTTTAACTCACAATTACATTATTGTAAGAACTATAGTTCCATTCCTCTGTACCGGGACGTCATTTAAATATTAGTTTAAAAACACTAAAAAACATGCTTTTAGAGTTAATCAAACTAAAAAGTAAAAAATAAATGAATAATTTTAAAAAACACGCTTTTAGAATTAATCTATCTAAAAAGTAAAAAATAATTGTTAACATAAGAATAAAATGACTGACGAGAAAATGAATGTCACTGTTCTAAAAGCGTGGGGTGCTTTGTATGACGTTTTTACACTAACTCTGCATTTCGGAATGAACTAGTGAAAAATTATAGCGATTGATATCGAGCACCCCATGCTTTTAGAACAGTGACATTCATTTTCTCGTCAGTCATTTTATTCTTATGTTAACAATTATTTTTTACTTTTTAGATAGATTAACTCTAAAAGCGTGTTTTTTTAGTTTTTTAAACTATTAATTTATTTTTTACTATTTAGTTTCATTAACTCTAAAAGCGTGTTTTTTTTAGTTTTTTTAAACTATTCATTTATTTTGTTGTTTTAATGTACCTGTATATTTCCTTTTCATTCTTACATTCAAATGTGCATTGTTTATGCAATATGAATATTGTTAAAATACACAAATTGTTAATCTACAAATTAAGTTTTCAAGTTAAGTTTATAAATCAAGTCATGGTTACCAATTAGCCATCTCTTATTTATAAAATCACTATTTTGATATTTCAGTTTTATATTTTTTAGTGCTCCATATGATGCTTTAGTTGTGAAAGCAAGTGGTTTAGCAGCTGGGAAAGGTGTTATTGTTGGTAAAAACAAAGAAGAAGCTATTAAAGCTGTTGAAACTTTAAAACAGGTTAGTTTTCTCAGCCATTTGTTAATTTTTTTTTCCCAAAAATAAAATTTCATGTTGTGTTTATCCAACAATTCTTATTAACCTGTAAACATTGATGGAGTATGTGTTTACGGTCATGCACTGAAATCAATGGTTTTCTAATTAAATTTTAATTCATATTTGTAAATATTGAAATTTTGTGCACATATCTAATTATTACATTAATGTTCCATTATATATGCAAGATTTATTTTCTTTAAATAATGAAACAATTTATGAAATTAAAAGTGATATTATTTAAAAATACTGAGATAACTGAACTGCATTTCAAAATTCATAAATTAAATGATTTTTTATTTAAAATGTGGTAGTATGTCACTGGGATATAAAATTACGGCATTTTAAGTTCATTAACTAGATAGCTGTTAAAATTTCAATATTTATTTAGAAAACTATTTAAATATAAATCTTTTTAACTTTTTTTTATATTAAAATATTTTTGTTTAGTCTGTAATTTTTAAAAAAATCATTGAAATTAATCAACTGTTTTTAATTTATATATATAGCCACAATAATATTAAGTTATACATATATTCATATACTTGTTATGGGTTCCTAATCTAGTTGATATATTTTAGGACAAAGGCTTATCTGCTGCTAGTAACACTATTGTCATTGAAGAATTACTTTCCGGAGAAGAAGTTTCTGTGCTGTGCTTCAGTGATGGTACTAATATAGCCGTAATGCCTCCTGCACAAGATCATAAACGTTTACTTGATGGAGATGAGGGTCCCAATACTGGTGGAATGGGAGCATACTGCAGATGTCCCCTGGTATCTGATGCGGACATGAAATTCATTAAAGAAAATATTTTACAAAAAGCAATCAAAGGTATGCAAAAGGAAAACTCGCCATACATTGGGGTATTGTATGCAGGACTGATGCTTACTAAGGATGGTCCCAAAGTATTGGAATTCAATTGCAGATTTGGGGATCCTGAAACTCAAGTAATATTTCTTGTGTAATAATATAATTTAATTATTAGAGAAATCTTCAAGCAGATTAATTATTTTTATTAAAAAAGAAGCATAAAAAATTCATTTCTAAATTTTTTCATGAAGTTTTAAAAAACAAATGCTATAATAAAATCATTTTCTACGCATAAAAAAATTATCGTTTGATTGCTTTGCTACAATCTTATAAGCATTGATTTAAATTCTGACTAAAAAAAATATTTTTAATTCTTAGAATATCTTTAAATTATAACTAATTTGCTGAAAATGTTGTAAATAATACTATATTTATCATAAACTGCATATTTTTCAGTAGTAGGGTAATAAATAAAAATATTTTTGTCCTTTTAAGATCTTTAAATCACTCACAAATCTAAAAAAATATTTTAATGATTACTGCTTCTAATTTTTCCCTATTTACATTTATTTTCATTTTTTCCCTATTACATTTATTATTTTCATTATTTCCCAATTTATATTTATTTCATTCATAAAATTTGATTTTATCTATTTTGATAAAATATCTAAAATAATAAATTTCTTTAAGGTTATATTGCCTCTTTTGGAAAGTGATTTATATGATGTAATGTTAGCATGCGTGGACGGCAATTTAAACGAATCTGCAGTATGCTGGAATGACAAAAAACATGCGGTTGGTGTTGTAGTTGTAAGTGGTGGATATCCTGGTAGCTATGAAAAAGAAAAGCCAATTAAAGGTAATTGAAAAAAAAAATTATCTCTACTTTAAAGGCAAATTACGCTTTTTCTACCTTTAATTTTTAACAAATTGGTTGTTTCCAACACATTTATAACTGTTAATTATTAGTCAGAATGTTGACTTAAAAACCTATTTATGTTATGATGGATATTTAATATTTTTTAAATATACCTTAAGAGTTTTGATATATTTTATTTAACCAGATAAGTAAAAGTTTTTGTGTATGTAATAAAAAAATAATTCCACTTTTAATTTCTTAATTATTTTTTTAACTTAAATTTATTTTTTATGAAGATTCATTTTTCTTCTATTTATTTATATTTTTCTTCTCCTATAGGTCCTGAAAAATTGGTAGAAAATCATTATGTAGTGTTTCATGCTGGAACTTGTAGCAAATTTGGATCTTTGCTAACATCTGGTGGAAGAGTTTTGACTGTAGTTGCTGTGTGTGATTCTTTAAAAGATGCAGCTGCTGAAGCAATTTTGGGTGCTGAAAAGATTCATTTTGAAGGAGCATTCTTTCGAAGAGATATCGCAAAGAAGGGATTACTAAAGTGAATATATTATTAACTCTTTGAGGGAGATTTTAAATATATATATATATACCTAAATAAGTACATTATTGCATTTATATTTCCAAAATGTAAAATTAAACTATTTTTATAATATTTACATAAATTATTTAAAAAAATTTTTACATCTAATATAAATTTCACATAATAAATCAGGGTCGTTTATCTTGTTTTTATTATACTACGGGAAGTTCAGTATAATTTTAATTTTCCAAATTTTTTAATTTTTATCGTTTTCTAAAATTTCAAAAGCTATAAATGAAGTGATATAAATTGGAAGATCAAATCTATTATCATTAAAACCATTTATATTTCCAATTCAATAACATTTTTAAAATTCTGCAGTTTTTACTTTTTTTTTTTTTTTTTTTTTTTGTCTTCAACACAAAGTAATATTTTTTCAGCAATCTATATTGTAACGTCTTCATTTCTTTATTATCATTGAATTTATGTAAAATGAGTTGAGGCAATCAATTTTTGAAATAATCAACTTTTTTTTCTCTTGGGAAAATTTTAAATATTTTCCATTTATAATAGTTATTAACTCAAAAATAATCATACTATTAATAATGCAATTAAGTATATCTAAGGTTATCTAATTCATGTTAGAAAAAATAGATACAATTTTTATGAAATTCTAAATTTTTAAAAGTTGCTTTATTTTTAAACCTTCCCCTCAATCAGTTAATAATCAATTTACATGAATAAAAGATGTATGCCTTTTTTAAAAATTGTCCATGTATGCATTGTTTGAATCAATTGTCATTGTTAATAAATTTTGTTTTATGTTCCTATTAATTTTCCTTTCAATTTCTTTATAAAATTCAGTTTAAATTATTCTGCTAGATCCACAACATTTTTTTTTTCATATTTATAATCCATTATTATATATAAATTACATATCTTGTTAGTCTAATTTATTACTGTTGAAGATGAAAAAAAAAATGTGCTTAATATTAGAAATTTAAAAGAATAGACTGAAAATTTAATAAAGTTAAACAATAATTTTTTTTATATTTGCCTAAATACAATATAATTTATCTTTATTATGGTTCTATAAAACAACAGGATTGTTCATTTTATGAAACCTTCTTTCTTCTAAAAGAAGAAAAAATAACAGGGAAAAAAACCTATAAACAAATAACAAAAAATAGAATAAAAATCTGCAAATAAAAATTAATTTATAAGGTGACTTCAAAGTATGTTTAAATTGAAAAAAAAATAATATAAATTCGATATTATATGTATACATATTAAATGTTGCTCAAACATGTTTATTTTTACATGCACATACATATACTACATATTTATTTTTACATATAATCTTTTAACAAGTATGGGGGTTTGTTCAGTTTCAGAAAATGTCTTATATTTTGCTTTAGTAAGATTTGTTGAAAAATGTTAAGATTAAATATTGAGATATCTAGAAAAATCCGATATTCAATTTATTGTACCACCTCATTCTTCTTATATGAAATATTAGTACTACTATATAGTATTAATATTGTAATAAAGTACTAGTTTATTATGAAAAGTTTTCATTTATTTAAAAAATTACAAAAAAAAAATTGGCTTATGCATGAAATAAAATTAAAACAAATTCAGATGGGAAAAATTTGACCACTCAGTGTGATAATATTTGTAAGATATATTGCCAAAATTATAATCTTTGTGACCATATAAATAAGCCTTCATCTTTATATTTTAAGCAGAACAACTTGAAAAAAAAGAGGTAAGGGGAAAATAATTTTTAAAAATGTACAATTTATGATTCCAACTCCATTACAAATTTGACCCAAGAAATTTTTCTACTGATATGTTTTGCGATGAATATCCAATAATCCTGTCTAATGTAACAAATACTTATAAAAAATTATATAAAATGTTCCAGTATTAAATAAAACTAAAAGGATAAAAATATATATTTAAAAGAGCAAGGCTAGTTTTTGAATGAAATATTTTTTTAACTGTTTTTCTCAAGTAATCATCAGTTATGAAAATTTGCATACCTATGTTTAACTTTTCTCAGGGCATATATATATTTAATATTTGTATTTCGTGGAAAAAATTGAAATTATCATAGAGGGATTACGATTTTATATTAAAAACAAAAATTATACACTTCAAAAAATAATTTCATTATTAAAAATTGCAATTTTTATGTTTTCTCTTTATGGAATTGATTTATTATTTTAGATTACAAGCTAAAGGTATGACTTACAAAGCTTCAGGAGTTGATATTGAATCTGCTGATGACTTGGTGGCAAAAATTAAAAATTTAACAAAAGGAACATTGAGAAAAGAAGTGTGTGGTGGAATTGGAGGTTTTGGTGGAATATTTGAGCTCAGAAATTATGTTGATCCACTTTTAATTTCAAAGGTTGGAAGTGTTGGAGAAAAATTAATGGTAGGTTTTAAGGTTTTTCGGAAAATTAATTTCTTTCTTTCTTTATATATTTTATGAGCATTTTATTTTTCACCAATATTTCTTGGGAAATTTTATTGATAGTACTTTGTGGGTTAAATTTGACTATCATATGTAATTACTGCAATACAAAGGCATGGATGCTTGTTAATAGTTCAGAATCCACATTAAACTAGGTCCCAGTCTAATTAGCCTAGAGTGTGCACAAAATGACAACAACAAACCAAACCCATTGGTTTTTACTAAAATAGTTGATAATTTTTTTTTTCTCTATATTGAAATTTTATTTCATTTATTATTATTATTATATGAAGAAATACATTTATGATTTTACACTACCTTACAATTGTACATATATTTATGTATAAAAATTTCTTTTACTACATCCACTGAAGTTTTTTTAAAACATATAGTATTATCTTGTAGTCTAATATAGAAAAGAATAACATTTCAGTAGTGGTAGAATCTCAAAGCTATGAATTAAAAAATATTTGCAAGGAAAAGATATGGAATTTGAATAACATAACTTACTACTAGAGAACACCAAGCCAATGCAAAAAAAATTATAAATTACCAAATAGTTACTATGTTAAAAGTTGTAAAAGGCTAATCCAATATGTGTGTAAAAGATGATTAAATGCAATTTTTTCTGTTAATCAAGAATAATTGTGTTTTTCTTTGAGCTGCAAGAGCGATATTGTTATCAAAAATATTTTTCTTTGAAAATCCTTTGATGTCAAAAGAATTGGAAAGATTTAGACTGTATGGATTTTTGGCCAAATCAACTGCTTATTCATTATCATGAATGCAATAATGGCTAGAAATTCATTGAAGAATAAGCTGTATTATAAAATTCAAAAGGTTATGGATAAAATATTTATGAGGATTGTTAAAAATAGTTGTGGAATTTGTTATTTTGAGAATTAATAAAAAGGTTTTTTTTTATATCTTCTGTTTTTTTTTTATTACATCTTAAAGGACCATAAAAAATGCATTGATATCAGTGCCATAGTTAATAAAAGATTTTGTTTTTTCAAATTTCTTATGCAAAGTTTCATGCATGAATGGATGCTGTAAAATAGGGAAAGCTGTTATTCATTTCACACTACTGTATGCTGTAAATGCTAATAACATCGTGCATTGGTCACAAACTTTAAATAGGCTATCAAAAAATATTAATTAATATTTTTCAATTAAACTGATTGATTTTTCTTTATTTGTTATATTCTTTCATGTGTGTAAAACCTGTTGCTTTCGATAAACATAACATTTCTGAAATCATATTTTAAATTATTTATTTAATGTATGATATTAAAAATTCTTTCTTTTATCTGTTGCCTTCTGAGGCCAAAAAAAAATGTAAGTATTCAATTTTAACAATTTATCTATAGTTATTTATGTGCTAATGAATTTTATTTTATAAACGTAAAAAAATATACATATATATATATATATATATATATTTGGTACTTACGTATTAACGCCACTGCAGCTACAGATTTGGCGATTTTTAAGTGGCACCAATCTACACTTAAAATTTTTGTGACAAATCATAAAATATATAAAACAATATATTTAAAAACAAAGTAGTCAATCGGATTTCGGTGGAAAATGGGCCGATATAGAGTTTAACATAGATTCAAAACAGTCTCTATTTTGGCGCATTGGCAGCTCTTTATTGGCGCATTAGCGCAACTTCTGCTGCGGTGACGTTAATACGTAAGTACCATTTTTGTATATATATACAGACATACAATTGAAAATTTTATAGCATCATTAAAAAAAATTTATTGCTAATATTTTATTTTTTATTTTAAATGTATTAAGTGTTATATTTTTATATGTAGCATCACAATTTTTGTTAGTTATTTCCGGTCTTTTAAGTAACTGGAAAATTTTATCAGCTTGACCATTGAAATGAATATTGTAAATTGATATTTTTCGCTTGTGATGCCACTATTTAAGAAATTTTAATTTTTAGATTGCACAAGACTGTCAAAAGCATGAAGTCATTGGAAAGGATCTTGTTGCCAATTCAGTTAATGAAATCTTATGCTATGGAGCAGAACCTTTATTTTTCTTAGATACTTACACTTGTGGCAAATTAGACGTTGAAGTTGCTGCTAAGGTTATCAAAGGCATAGCTAAAGGATGCAAAGAAGCTCATTGTGCTTTAATTGGTAAGTTTACCATAAAATGCATTAAATATTATTTGTGTTTTCTCTTGAAAAGAATAGTTGGTATATACTCTGGATACACACAAGATATATGATTGAAAAGTGTGAAAGATCATCAAAGTTGATGTATAATAGGAAGAATGTATTGTCTGTGCCATTTTCTATGTACACAAATATTTTACAAATAAAACAATTTTTTTTTTTTTTTCATTATTAGAAGTAAAAATATAAATAATCATTGATAAAACTTTATTTTTAAGCAAATGAGAGGAGATCTAAAAATGTTTTCACCTTTTTCTTATACCTTTCCATTTAGTTAACCAAAATTTAAAGTTTGCTTGGTGTCAATTTTTATATAGTAGGATGTGTTGATAATTTTTTTGTTAAACAGAAATGGCCAATATGTTTATTCTCTAATTGTAGTTAAAAATTTAAATATCTGAATATTATATAGTATTTTTGTTTATTTTATTACTTACTACTTATATACTTATTACGTTTTACTTATTACTTATTTTATTTACTTAAAATAAATAAAATATTATGCATTTTAATTTCAATTTATGCACTTTTTTTTTTACTTTTTTATATTGATTGAATAAAATAATTTTTGAATATATATATGTATATATCTTTAAGGTGGAGAAACTGCAGAAATGCCTGGAATGTACTTTGAATCAGATTTTGATTTAACTTCATTTGCTAGAGGTGCAGTGGAAAGATCTCAGCTGTTGCCTAAAAAAAATAATATATCAGATGGAGATATCGTTTTTGGTTTAGTGTCATCTAGCCTCAATTCAAATGCAATAAAAATTCTAAGAAGACTTCTGTCAAAACTTGACATGACCTATAAAGATATAACTCCATTTGATAGTAGTTCTACTTTTGAGGATATTTTACTATCACCTCAGAATATATATGTAGATTCTGTGTTGCCATTAATGAGAAACAACTATGTAAAAGCTGCTGCATATGTAAACAAAGAGGGTTTGATGGAACCTATTAGAAATATCCTCCCTACTGGTCATAAATTAATTCTTGAAGGTACAAGTTGGACAATACCTCCAGTTTTTAATTGGATTGTTCAAACTTCAGGCTTAACGAAACAAGATATGCTTAGAGATTTTAACTGTGGAATCGACATGATCTTGATTGTAGATAAAAAATTTTCAAGTCACATTTTGAATCACATAAACTCAACTAACAAAACAGCATGTCCTATTGGCATAGTAGTTTGTGAAAAAGGTAAGATTTGTTATTTATATTAAAAATATAAAAATTTCCAATATTGCTGTAAGTTTAATTAATTTTTTCAATGATTAAATATAGGTAGTTTAATTTTTTTAAATGCTACTTTTTGTTTTGAGCATATATGAATTTAAAAACATTTAGAAAATAAATATTATATTTTAAACCTAAATTATTCATCTGTCTACTGTTGAATTAGTTTTAAAATTTTAATGAAGCCAAAATTTAAGCTGGGGTTTCTTAATCGTCACTTTAGGGTGTCTGGAATTTTATATGAACAAAAATTCAATATTAGGAGTACGCTGAAAATAAAGCTAATGTCTAGTGTTATGTCAATGAAATTAAATTCTATGAAATGAGTATAATGAAACTAATTCTGTGAAATGTGTAAGAATTATGCAATTATTCATATTTATAGGCATTAACATGTATGAACTGTGGCTGTGCCACATACAGAAATAAAAAGTAATTTCATATTATGGGATTTTTCTTCATATCTTGAAGTTGTTTAAACTTATGATATTTTAACTTACTAATAATTGTTTTAATAAATTATGTTAAAATGTTACGTTTTGTTATAGCAGTAAATGTTACTTTTTGTTATTTTGAATAGCAATTCTGCCATGTACACATTATCACAGAAATATAACTGGAAAATTATTTAGTTATACTCATCAATAGAATCATTCATCCAAATGGTGGAAGTTGTGTATTTTATGGAGAACTTTCTTGTGTTTCCAATAAATAATTTAGTAATATTTTTTAACTATTATATTCTCAATACTGGCATTAATAAATTTAATTAGTAATTTTATTTTATGCATTTATAAATGTGAGTAGGCATCCACAGCCTTTCACTATACTTGCTAAGATGTACATGAAACAAAAGATTAAGAATCTGTGAATGGATTATAAGTTGATTCTTGATGTATATCATATATGTGTTTAGGATATATGGTCTGGTTATTTAAATCAGAAAAGCCATTACATTAAAAAATAATTTTATACAGATAGATTTATTTGATTATCATTATTGATTAGTATCTAATTAAACAAAGTCATAAATTATTAAACAATTATATATAGAATTTAGTTATTATGTTATATTGTGTTTATAATATAAGCAAATTAAAGGCTTTTTTTTTTATGGACTTTTAAGATGATTGAATTAAGCTGTCTTTTATTTATGTATTGCTGAATAGCACAATTGCACATTGCAGAAATAGTAGAACAAGACATAGATTTTTAGAAAAATATATACTAAATTAAATTTACAATTTATTTTGTATTTTTTTTAGAAACTTTTCAAATTATTTTATTAAAAGTTATACTAAAACCAAATAATTTTTCTCTTAAATTTATAGATGAAGATAGCATTGAAATGGTAAATGCATTTGATGATGATAATGAAACACTCCTGCAAAAGAAAAAAATTGCAGTTTTTACTTCAGATAAAGGTTGAATTTTTGTTATGTTTCCCTTTATTTTTATTTTACTAACTATTCATATTTTATTCTTTAATCTTTATTTTTAATAAATCAACTTAAGTTTTAAATTGTATTATTTTAAATTCAGTTTATTTGTTTTTTGTATAAGCAAACCAAATTTTTACTAAGATTTTGCTGTTATAATTTTTCTTTTACAAATAACTTACCTTGGAAAATGGGGTATTTAATAAAAAAAATAGTTAAACTATAATGAAACTTTTTAAAAATTGAAACAATTATTTTATATTTTAGCTGAATATATAATTTAATTTTGTTTTTTTTCTTTTATATTTAACTGATTTTATCATTTATTTTTTTTTTATTTTATTTTCTCTAGGAACAACTTTAAAATCTCTTATTGAATACTCTGAAAACCCAAAGAATTTTAGTAGCTATGAAATAGCTGTTGTAGTTTGTTCTGACAATACTAATCCTGAAAGTGCCAAAATTGCTAACATCCCTACAGTGGTATGTAAGCTTTTCCTAAAGGATTCACATAACAGTTTTTAGTAAATTACTTTTAATTTAATTCTACTTTTTATTAATATTATTTTATTAATGCTTTCGGCATTTTCAATAATTTGTCAGTTTTACTAATTCATGAAGCATCAGATTATTAAAAAGCATTTTTCATTAAAAATAGATTCAAACTTTTAAATGGTTTTAATTATTATTATTTTATTAGAAAAACAAAATTAATGCCATATTATCATTATTTTTAATATTTATTATTTGGTAGTGTTTTATATTAATAATAGGAGTGAAATAATAATTATTATTAGAAGAAAGTATTGTAATGCTAATCATCTTACTTGAATTTAATTTTTTTAATTAGTTATTCCTCATTGAATGAGTCTACTAATTTAAATTTTTTATAAAAAGATAATTATCTTTATTGGTTATAAACTTATTGTTACCTGATTCATTATTCCTGTTTTGCAATTTACTTCTGAATGAAAATTTAGTACAATAATTATGTACTAGGTTTTCAGTTTCTCTAATGAAAAAGTATTGAAAACCTTATTAGAAATAAGATATACTCATTATAAATGCTATAGAACACATACAATTTATTTTTCAATATATTATTGCACAAATGTCCAACTACAACTTTGTTATAATTAATTTTTAAAAAATTTGCAGCATAAAAAAATTAATTTTAGTTAACATTTTTTTTTTTTAATTATATACATTTTTTATGTATCTCTTTAATGTGCTAATGTATATAATAAATTTATTTTCAAGTTAGTGAATGCTGATACTCCAATCACTGAAATTCTGAAATCTTATGAAGTAGAAGTAATATGCCTAGATAATTTTTCAAGTGATTTGTCAAGTAAGTTTTTTATATTTTTTAAGTTGCAACAAAAAATATTGTAATTTTTTTTTAATAATTTATTTTCTCTTTCTTAATTCGCAGATGTTTTAGATACATGGAAAGGAAAAATTTTAAATATTCATCCGTCTCTTCTCCCAGCATTTAAATGCGAAAACACTCATCAAGAAGTATTAACACTTGGTGCAAAGATAACTGGCTGTACTGTACATGTTTGTGAGGTATTCAACATCTAAATAAATTAATTTTTAAATTATACAATTAAATTGTATGAGGTTGGCCATAAATTATTTATATATTTATAATGTAATATTTGTAAAAAAAAGGAAAAGCTTTTTTTTTAACTACCTTTTAATTACTGCTATATACAAAATTTCATTTTTTTTTAATTTTAATTTTATAAATAAGCATTATGCTATTTAGAAATCAGAAATTAAAAATGCCATTCTTGTTTAATTTTGCATTTTAAAATTATAATAAATAATTAGCTGTTATAGATTAATTAATTTTTTGTAAATTATTTATAAAACAAAAGTAAAATATTATTAACAATAAATATTACTTGACACAAGAAAAGATTTAATTTTTCGAAAATAAATTAAAAAGTCTTTAAATCAAAATATTAAAATTACTTTTATTCTATGAATAAAGCAATACTGTTTTTCTAAAATAATGGAAACTCTTGCTTTTTATTTTTTTTAATTAAAATTCTTGCACTAATTTTCCCGTTTTATTTTCTCTTGTTACTTTTAAATTCTTTTCAACTTATTTTTTATGCTTTTTAAAGTAAACAAAACATAAAAATAAAAATGTTCATTTTAAAAATGTAATCTTATAATAACACTTGCACTAGCAAACATTTGTTTGAGATATTGCACTTAATTCATTATTATTTCATCGGTTAAAGAATATGCTTAATTAGCATCTTAACAGCTATAAATTTTATATTCTTGTACACTGTCTTTTTTTTTTTTAATTTGTAACAAATATTTTATTACAAATATTTATTACAAATTTACAAATATTTATTACAAATTTACAAATTTAAAATATTTTATTATGTAAAATTCACTGCTGATGTGATTTTTTTTTTTTGTCATGTACAAAAATTAATACATGAAGAGTAATAAAAAAAGGAACAAGGTATGAAATAATTCATACTTTGTTTCTTACTTATTGCTTCTGCAATTTTGCTGTACTTACTACTATGATTTTTTTTTTTTTTTGTTCTTATAATAATGTTATATTGTATATTGCTTAAAATTATAATTATTTTTCATTTTCTGTAGACTGAAGATTCTAAAGAAAAAATTATTGATCAAGCTGCTGTAGTTGTAGATGTTAGTGATACTGTTCAAACTTTAGAAGATAAAGTACATTATTTACAAAATGCTATGTACCCTACAGCTGTTGAATTATTTATTTCTGAAAAATGTTCTGCATCCTCCCAATCACATGCAGTGTAAGTTGTTTTCTCAATAAAATTTATTTTAAATTGTAGTTTAATTGTAAAATTTAAATATTAAAAATATATTAAATGTATAAAAATTTTATAGGTCAGGAGTTTCATGTTCTCTGAATTCTTGTAAACTCTTAAGTCTTAATAAAGATATAAAGGCTATAGTTCAAAGCACCAAACGTCCAGGATTTACAGAATCTACAGAACCATCTTGTGGTATATTTGATCTAAAAGTTTCTGGCTATCAAAATCCTTATCTCATATCAGGAACTGATGGTGTTGGAACCAAATTAAAAGTAAATATCTAACAGGAAGTTTTCAAATATTTATTAAAGAAAAAATTTGTAAATGCCTCATTTTGAAAAAAAATTATTATTCCTGAACAAAATTATTACATTGAAGTGAATGAGGAACAATAAAAAAAATTTTTAGTTTATTTTTGTTGTTATTAAAAATAATCAATCTGAAAAAAAATTAAATCAGAAAGTTATTAAAAAATTTTCTTTCAATCAATATGTTATATAATATTTTATTCTACCACTTTCTGTAAACAGAAGCTCTTCATTAAAAATGAAGAGTTCCTGTTAAATGTTTTATGTACTCACCTTTTCAAATTTTATATTGTTTCCTCAAAAACTTTTATGATTGATATAAATTTATAGGAATTAATGAGACAATATTTGCATTTTAAGGGAAAAATATTTCATTAAATATAATTCAAGGGACATTAATAAACAACAATATTATTCATATGTTTAATATAAAATATGTAATGTAGCTTATTTATATTTTTCTTCCTTTAGATTGCTCAAGTTTCTAATAAACATGACACAATAGGAATTGATTTGGTAGCAATGTGTGTGAATGACATCTTAACACATGGAGCTGAACCACTCTTCTTCTTGGCAGCTTTTGATTGTGGGAAAATAAATCCAAACACTGTTAGAGATGTCTTTTCAGGTGTTGCTGAAGGATGTAAACAAGCAAACTGTGCTTTAGTTGGTAAATTAATTTCAATGTTATAATTTGTAATTCAACATATATGGTGAAAAATAAATCTTTCATTTTTTGAGTTAAATATATTTACATTTATAATATATATATATATCTATACATTTAATAATATATATATTTATCTTCTATTGTATAAATGAATTGTTTTAGGAAAATGCTTGGTAAAAAAACAAATAATTACTAAATTGCCTATATCTGTCTAATAAATTTTCTGCATAAAGTAAGTAAATGCTTTGTATCAAAAATTTTATGTTCGACTACATTGTTTATTTTCTTTGAATGATTCATTCATTTAAAAGCAACAATCTAACTATTCTTATATCAAAATAAACATATTATAAATATTATTATTATTTTTTTTTTTTTTTAATTTTCTGAATTGTCTTTTAATATAACCTTAACAAAGTTATTAAAATATGTCATTTTTTTTGTAAAATCAATAGAAAAATAACACTCGTAAATGCTTATATTCGTACACTTTAAAAGCACTTGTAAGAAATCTTTTAATTATGCTTCACTTAAAACATTTCATGGTGGTGACAGAACCAGGAAGTCTAGCAAATTCGTAAAAATTTCGAAGTATAAAAGAAAACTGCTGATGAGAAGCATGAGCGCGATCGGTGATTTTGTAGCATAACAGGCATCCAGTTTATGATTTATCTCATCTTTAAACTTGACTTTCACTAATGTGCTTGTGTGTTTGCTTTTACTTGTGCTCTGTTTGTATATGTGCTATTATTTGTAATCATGCTATTTTAAGACAATTGTTAAAATAAATCATGCAAATCTCAATAATCTTAATAAAAATAATTTAAATGAAATAATTTATTTATATTTATTTTAGAAGTGGTCATCTTGTAATAATTTGAGGATTTACTGTAATATACTATTTTAATAGTTTTTTTTAAATGTTCATTCTACTTTTTTAATTAAATTTCATAAAACATTTATTATTATTATTCCATATTAAATAAATGGGAAAAATATTTTTTTTAGAAAGAAATTTTTTTCACAGTTTCTGTAGCCGCCCTGTCATTTCTATTTTCACTTTTAATTCTTCTATCAATTCTAAACTTTTTAAATTGAATTTGTCTCATTAAAAGAGACACATTATAATGACTAGAATGTATGAAATAAATCTCCAAAGATATTAAGTTAACAAAAATTCATTTGTCTAAAATTTGGAAGAATAAATATTTTCATGTGTGATATTTGTATTTCTTTTTTGTGAAAAATATATTTAACTTTTATATAAATGTATGTAAATCTTATTGAATAATTAATCATACTAAATCATTGAAAAGTTTTTAATGGTAACTTCATTAATAAATCTTTTTATCTTGTGATAAATAAATTTATTCATGAAATGTAAATCCTTATTTTCTTTCTAAAAATTTTAAGTAATTATTTGTTGTATTTTCAAAATTTCAAAGAATTTTATGTGTTGTTAATCAGTATTTTTATTTCATAGGTACTGAAATTAATGAAATACCTGACATTTATCTGAACCCCAAAGAAAGCTTTTGTGATTTTGAAAAATATGATGTGGTAGGTTATGCTGAAGGTGCTTTACAGAAAGAACATCTACTGCCTCGTCTCAGTGATATAAAAGCTGGTGATGTTCTTATTGGTATACCTTCGTCTGGAGTTCACAGTAATGGCTATAGCTTGGTGCGAAAGCTTGTACAGCTGAAAAACTATCGATATCAAGATCCATTTCCTCTTGATAAATCAAAAACACTCCAAGAAGTTTTGTTAAAACCAACAAAAATATATGTTAAATCTGTCCTACCACTTATACGAAATGGTTATGTAAAAGCAGCAGCACATATTACTGGAGGTGGTTTAACCCAGAATATTCCCCGTGTTTTGCCTTCTGATTTGAAAGTGGTGCTAGATGGCAGCAAATGGAACTTGCCTCCTGTTATGAAATGGATTGCTGCAGAAGGACAGCTATCAGAAGAAGAAATGTTGCAGACTTTCAACTGTGGTATAGGCATGGTCCTAATTGTTGACAAAAATCATGAAACAGAAGTTTTAAAAATTTTGGAACAAGTGGAGGAACCCGCTAATACAATTGGATGTGTGAATAATCTTGTGAAAGGTATGATTTCAAATTTATTTTATTTATTTTCAATATTATCATTTTGAAGTTTCTTTGTATACTTTATAAATATTTTTATGTATATAAATTTTCTATAATGATCAGTTAGAACAATAATGAGCGTTAGATCCTTATCCATGAGAGTGAGAAGTTAATTTCTTATCTTTATCTAATTAATTAAGGTACTTAATAAATAATAGAATGACATACACTTTGCCATACACTGTTTTGGACTAGTGGCATATGAGTTTTTCTAGTTATGTGCTATCATTTCTGAGGCTGTTATTCTTTGAAGACCTGGATGGCATTCCTTTTCTCTTTCTTGCTTCTAGTTGTTCTTTGGCATGCTCCTGCAGTCAAAAGGTTCCTGTGTTAAATTTGCTACAAATTTATTATATTTGAGCCATGTAATCTTAGATTAGGTTCCCAACAGAAGGAGAACTTTTGGAAGAAAACTTTCTTATATTCAATAATTCAATTCTTACTCTTTCTTATATATTTTCTTAAGGGACATTTTTTTTTATTTTAAATTAAAATTATTTTTATTTAACTAAATTCATTTAATATAAATAAAATTTTTCTTCGAATATTCTTTGCTTTTGTAAAAGACTTTATTTCTGTTTTGGTAATAATAAATTATGAATAATTACTTCAGTTTTTTAGTTAATTTCAACATTATAATTTATAATCATTTTTAAATGCTGTAATTATTTCAAAAAATGGTATTATTATTATTATGATAATTCAAAACTGTTTACCAATTCGGGAATTCCAAAAAGTCGAACCAAATAAACTGAAAGAAGAATCAAGAACAGCAACATCCCAGAAAGACGACAAGATTATGTTTTAAATATATCAATCTAACCACCAGCATTTGACATCGTTGAATTCGTTTTTTGGAAGGATATTTTGGTTACATGTTGCCATTGGAATTATGAACTATGAATAGATTACAACAAATTTAAAGTAAGATATTTCCTTCAACTAATGGAATATTAAATATTGGAGATTTTAAATTTTATCATGACACTGCTGTTCTTGCAAAAAGTTACTGTAATTAGCAATATGCTATGATGCTTTTGCTGTACGCTCATTATGTTTGTTTGGAAATAATGCAAATGATCTCATATTAGAATCTTTTAATAATCGCCGAAAAAATGAGTCTGAATAAAATGTTTTGTATCTAAATGCACATTAATAAAAATGGTTTCATAGCACAATACAACAAAATCTCCACAAATAGCTATTTAGGTCAGTCTTCATGTACCGTTATTGAAAATCCATTTGAAATTTTTTTTCTCTTCTTTGTACAAGTTATTTGTTGTGGTTCATATGCATTTGTAAAACATCAGATTGCTTCAAAACAGCTTTAATATCGGAATAAATTATAAACAGCATCAGCTATAGCCATCAGTTTGAATTTCAGTGATTTCTAAATAGTGACAATCAATTGCTATGTTTATACTTATTACTTCCCCTTTTTTTTTTTTTTTTTTTTTTTTTTTTTTTTTTTATTATATTATCTTCATGTACTTAAACCGATCTGTTTCAAACTCCAAGTAATATTGTGTAACTCAGACAATTCTTAAGAATGAAACCGTATCTCAAAAAGATTTTAGTTACAAAAGAAGAAATTATTGGAGTTTGATTACAACATAGAACCAAATAATTTATTCCTAACTGATTCTATATGCATTTATATAATAAAATAAATATTTTTAATATTTTTTTGCAACATTACTGCTTAATTTGTACTGATTTAAAATGTTATGAATTAAATCTGTAAGTATGTATGAGTAAAATCAAACTTCTTGTAAAATATTTTATTACTGACCAATATTTAATTTTTTTTCAGAAGATGATGTAGTAGAAGTAAAAAACTTCAAACTCCAATCCTCATCTGACATGAAAAAGAAGAAGAAAGTTGGTGTTTTGATATCTGGCTCTGGTATTATTCACAAGATTTTATTTATTTCATGTGATAAGTTAAAAAAAAATCTAGCACATAAACACATTAAAAAAAAATCTAGCACATAAACACATTAAAAAAAATCTAGCACGATTTTGAAAATTCATACTTCCACAAAATAATGAATATATAGCAGCAACAACAACAACAAAAGGCATAATTGTGTATTAAATAAAACAAGTTTTGTTATAATTAATTCTGGATGGATCTAAAATAAAAACTTCTTATATGCGATGTTTGATGATTATATACTCATTTACAGTGTATGGCCTGCTAGTTTACCACATCTTAATGTTTGCATTTATTGATTGTGGCATTACATTTATTTTTTATCATCCAATCTCTAAAAATGATAAAATTCTTTATTTCTTGCTAATTTTTTATATATTTTTAAAGATCATATCATTTTATATGTCTAATTTCATTTTCATATATTCAATATTTTATGATATATGGATTTTTCAAAAGTAAGACTAACATTTAAATCTTCCTGTATTTCTCCGTTAATTGTTTGTTCTTTGATTTATGAATTATTTTAAAGACTTGACTTTTAATTTTAAGATATATGCTTGTCTATTGATTGTTTTATCTCTATTTATCTAATTACAGCTTAACAAGTAAGAGATGAAAAAAATTATTGCAATTTTAACTTTATTATTCATTATTTTAGGTACTAATCTACAAGCTCTTATTGACTATACACAAAATCCAAACAATTGCAGTTCTGCAGAAATTGTTTTAGTATTATCAAATGTTCCTAATGTAGAAGGATTAAATCGAGCCAAAAGAGCAGGAATTCCAACTAAGGTAATATTTCTGTTCTTTTAAGTATTTAAATACAGTAGATAATAGTATACTCTGCAAATGCAATATTAAATATATAACATACGGAGGGTATTCAGACATTTTTGTAATAAGTGTGACTTTCTCCATGAAAAAGTTTAAAATAAATCGAAATGGCAACAATTTGGAATGTTTAATTATCTGCTTCATTAAAATTATTCTTTGTATTAAAATGTCATTGAAAAATAAACAAGAAATCAAAGACCTTATTTTTCCTTTTACTAAAAGATACAAATTACAATGAATGAAGCTTCAATATATTTATCTCATAGCAATTAAATAAAGATCGATTAACTGCCAAAAAAAGATCAGAAAACAACCTAAAATGTTAAAAAAAATAATAATAAAGGTTTTGATTATTATTACTAGATTCTTATATGATGCAAAACTTAACTTCGACTTTTTTTCTATTTTTCTTATTTTAACTGTTATTACTATCAAAAATATGTTTTAAGACCTATTTTCAAGGAAGGCATACCATCAGCTTATTTATTAAATCTGTAATGTACATGACTGGCCATTAAAATTGCTACACCAAGAAGGCGACATGCTACATACGTGAAATTTAAACAACAGGAAGAAGGTGCTGTGATATGTAAATGATTAGCTTTTCAGCGCATTTAGATAAAGCAGGCGCCGGTATCGACATGTACAATGTGTTTAAATGAGGAAATTGTTCAGCCGGTTTCTCATACACAAATTGCATTTGAATGTTGGTGCCTGGTGAAAAGTTGTTATGATGCCTAGTGTAAGAAGCAGAAATGCGTACCAGCACGTTTCTGACTTTGATAAAGGCCGAATTGTAGCGTACTGGAATTGCGGTTTATCGTATCGCTGTATTGCTGCTCACGTCGATCGAGATCCAATGACTGTTAGCAGAATATGGAATCGATGGGTTCAGGACGGTAATACGGAACGCTGTGCTGGATCTCAACGGTCCCCTATCACTAGCAGCCGAGAAGTCAGGCATATTACCCGCATGGCCTTAATGGATCGTGCAGCCACGTCACGAGCCCTGAGTCAAGAATTGGGGTCGTTTGCAAGACAACAAGTGTATGCACGAACTGTTCGACGACGTTTGCAGCAGCATGGACTCTCAGCTCGGAGTCCATGGCTGAGGCTACCCTTGACGCTGCATCACTGACAGGGCCATTTTTAATGGTGTGATCAACGACGAACCTGGGCGAACGAATGGCGAGACATCATTTTTTCGGATGAATCCAAGTTCTGTTTACAGCATCATCCGTGTTTGGCGGCATCGTGGTGAACGCATATTGGCAGCATGCATTCGTGATCGTCATACTGGCCCATCACCTGGCGGGATGCTATGGGGTGCTATTGGATACACGTCTCGCTCACCTCTTGTTCGCATTGACGGCACTTTGAACAGTGCACGTTACATTTCTGGTGTGTTACGGCCCGTAGCTCTACCCTTTATTCGAGCCCTGTGAAACCCTACGTTTCAGCAGGATAATGCACGAGCGCATGTTGCCGGTATTGTACGGACCTTCCTTGACACGGAAAATGTTTGATTGTTGCCCTGGCCTGTATGTTCACCAGATCTCTCGCCAATAGGAAGCGTTTGGTCCATGGTTGCCGAGCAACTGGCTCGTCACTACTGTTGATGAGCTGTGGCATCGTGTTGAATCATCTGAAAATGTATCGTACTGTTCATCGTGCATGGGCATCAGTACCTGTACGTGCCATCCAATCTCTGTTTGACTCAATGCCTAGGTGCATGAGTGCTGTTATTACTGCAAGAGGTGATCGTTCTGGGTACTGATTTCTCAGGATCTATGCACTCAAATTTCTTGAAAATTTAATCACTTGTTATTTCCAGTATAATATATTTGTCCACTAAATATCATTTTGTTATCTGCATTTTTTCCTGGTATTACTTCCAATCACAGGTTACATAAAAAGAATAATAATAATAATAAAGTTTATAAACTCATTCTACTAATTCATTTTCAGATGATGGTAAAAAAAATTTTTTCATTGATAATAGCTGATAAAATTATTTTTAATTAAACTTAACAAGTTTGTGTATTTATTTTTTTTTATTTCATCTAAAAAAAACTCATCTTAAAATAAAAATTATGTAATTTATTTATTTTATTTTAAAATAAAATATGTCTATAATTATTATAACACTTCATATATTTCTTTAGGTTTTAAGTCATAAAGAATATAAAAAAAGAGTTGATTTTGATATGGCAGTTCATGCTATCTTGAAAGAAGCTGGTGTTGAAATAGTTTGCTTAGCTGGTTTTATGAGAATTTTATCAAGTAAAGGCTTATTTTCTTTTTTTATTATTTCCTCTGTTTGTTATTATTTCTTAATTTCAAGATGAAAAAAATATATTATTTTAAAAACTCCAATATTTTAATTTCATTTTACTTTCTTAATATATGTATAATAAGTTTTTTAAATTTAATTCCTGTCTCTTATAATGTCTTTTCATTAAATTTCAAAATATAAACAAGCTTTATTTACATGCTGGAAAACTTCCATTGTCGAATTCATAGATTTTAATTGTACAGCATTTAAATGGATATATATATACACTGAAGTGACAAAAGTCATGGGATACCTCTTAATATCGTGTCGGCCCTCCTTTCGCCCGGCGAAGTGCAGCAACTCGACGTGGCATGGACTCAACAAGTCGTTGGAAGTCTTCTGCAGGAATATTGAGCCATGCTGTCTCGATAGACGTCCATAATTGTGAAAGCGTTGATGGTGCAGGATTTTGGGCACGAACAGACCTCTCGATGATGTCCCATAAATGCTCGATGGGATTCATGTCGGGCGATCTAGGTGCCCAGATCATTCATTGGAATTGTCCAGAATGTTCTTCAAACCAATCGGTGACATGGCGCATTGTCATCCATAAAAATCCCATCGTTGTTTGGGTACATGAAGTCCATGAATGGCTGCAAGTGATCTCCAAGTAGCTGAACATAAGCATTTCCAGTCAATGTTCGGTCCAGTCGCACCAGAGGACCAAGTCCATGCCATGAAAAAAACAGCCCACACCATTACGGAACCACCACCAGCTTGAACAGTGCCTTGCTGACAGTTTGGGTCCATGGCTTCGTAGGGTCTGCGCCACACTCGAACCCTACCATCAGCTCTTACCAACTGAAATCGTGACTCATCGGACCAGGCCACGGTTTTCCATTCATCTAGGGACCAACCGATATGCTCACGTGCCCACGAGAGTCGCTGCAAGCGATGTCGTTCTGTCAGTAAAGGCACTCGAGTCGGTCTTCTGCTGGAATAGCCCAAGAAAGCCAAATTTCTCCGCACAGTTCTAACAGACAAGTCCTTGTACGTCCCACATTGATTTCTGCGGTTATTTGACGCAGTGTTGCTTGTCTGTTAGAATTTACGACTCTTTGCAGACGTCGCCGGTCTCGGTCGTTAAGTGCAGGCGGTCGACCACTGCGCTGTCCATGGTGGGATGTTATGCCTGAAATTTCATACTCTCGGCACACTCTTGACACAGTGGATCTGGGAATGTTGAATTCCCTAACGATTTCCGAAATGGCATGACCCATGCGTCTAGTTCCAACTAACATTCCGCGTTCAAGGTCTGTTAATTCCCGTCGTGCGGTCATCATTACGTCAAAACCTCTTCACATGAATAACTTGAACAGAAATGAAAGCAATGCGCATTTATACCTGTTCTACGCGATGTTACTGCCATCTGAAAATTTGCATATTGCTATCCCATGACTTTTGTCACTTCAGTGTATATATATATATATATATATGCACACTCAAACAGTACCTGCATGCCACTCCTCTTGTTGTGTGTTGTCAATTTTTGTTTATTATATTTAAAAAATATTGGACTTCTACTAGAATGATATAACAAATATAAGGAATTACATTCTGTATTACCAGCATATAAATTCTTCAAATAACATGTTCTTTATAAGTACAAGAGTAACCTTCAACAAAATTTTATCACTTAAGTTCTAGAGTGAATGTTTTGGGATTGATAATATGATCAATGTTTTGTGTATTGAAATAAGCTAATCCTTTTTCTAAATGAGGTGAAGTGAAATGAAATATGGAAGGAAATCTCTCCTGTATTGGGAAGGACAATATATGCCAAATTGCCTCTGATGTATCTCACATATTGATGTTTCATCATTCCATTTTTAAACCATAATGTTGCTTGATCACTCCCTTTCTTTACATATTTACAAATTATTTTATAGAATACATACTGCTGTAATACTCAACCTATAAATGTGTTTCGAAGGTTTATGGTAATACTGGTGAATAAAGGACTATCCAATGGTTATATGATTCTAAAATATTTCCATTCACTTTAACCTGAGTTACAAGTCCCTCTGATTCTGTTGATCTCTGTTTATAAAATAGATAACCATTCTGTCCAATTATCATTTCATTTGCAAATGTTTCTGAAAATCATTTAGTATAACAATTTTCTTTCATGCATGGAGATTTTGAATTTATTAACCTTCATGGGCGATAAATCCTATGCTTTTTAATAAGATTATATAAATCTGTAAAATTTGGAAAAAATAAAATATGTAAATTTTTCTGCTTTTATAATATCGACTACTCTATTCAATATTATATGTAGAAGTGTGTTCTTCACAATTAATGGCTGATCTTCGAATATGTTCATCAGATTCACCATACTATGTAAATGTGGTATTCATAATCGTTGATAATTGATCAAGATAATCTCTATTTACAAGTAATCTCTGCTTCAACTTTTTCTTATTAGCATGTTGTAGTCAGAAGTAAGAGGAATTTTAGATTTTTCTAGTATTTCATTAGCTCATAAAGCAATTTGCATTGTTCTCAAGATTTTTTTAATTTCCCTCCTCTCTTTCACGTTGAGTCTCAGATGAATGCAAACTTTTTTTATTTCTTGCTTGAGTTGATGGTGATCTTAAATTATACTTTAGTTTTTTAGACGTATTTGACTGAAATATTAAATTATCAAACATGAAAAACAATATTTAATTAAATCATTTTATTTGTTTGAAAGATAAAATAATAGCTATGAATCAACACAAATATTTCATAAAGAAATGAGATACTTGTTTTCATCTTTCGCTTCATCTCTAGTAGTATTATTATTACTATATAACCACATGAAATATCCATTTTTATATTTCATAAAAAAGCAAAACTTTTTTATTTGCTCAACAAAATAAATTTATAAAGAAAGCAAAACATTAAACAAGAACAATAATTGAACTTAACCCATATTTTTAATTATATTGTCTCAAAACAATTATATATGCATATTACAATAGATAATTGATGTAAAAAATTGCCTATATTTTAAGCAATTGTATCTTGAAGATGTATAGAAAAATGTCTTTTTAATTGGATAAGTCCTTGATGATTTGTAAAAGACAAGCAGACAATCAAAGTCTATAGATTTGTATATATATATTTCTGCGGGTGCAGGCATATGTGTGTGTGATTCATCAGACCTTTTTGAAAATTTATTTAAAAAAATTACTTTTTTGCACATTGTATCTGTTCCATATTTGTAAATTATTATTTTGAAACTGTATTTTACTCTAATTAATAGTTAAGATAAACTTTTAAAACAAGGTATATGCAACAAAACTATAAGAATTAAATTATTTGTTTCTAAAATGTTGTAAATATTTCTTATTAATCATTTCACAGAGGAATTTGTCCATTTATGGCAAGGAAATCTGCTCAATGTACACCCAGCTATTTTACCAGCTTTCAAAGGAGTGCATGCACATAGGCAGGCTTTGGAAGCAGGAGCCAAAATCACTGGATGCACAGTTCATTTTGTTGAAGTAATAAGAAAAAAAAAACTTTTATTACAAAAAGTTCTTAAAAATATGTAAATTGCTTTTTTTTTTTAATAGGAAATTTTATTGCTTATTGATATTGTTTTACTGACTTATCTACTGTAAAAATGCTTTTGTTTTATAAGACATGATAAATTTAAACTCTATCAAAGGAATAGTTATTATTATTAGTAGTTATTGAGTTTTTCATATTGTTAATATTATCAAGACTACCATCAATGAAAATATTATGAGTATATTATATTCTGTTGTAAATTAGGAGATCAAGAGACAACTCAAGTAAATTTCTACAAACTTTCAGAAATTTTAAACTAAACAATTATTAAAAACCAAGAAAACTCAAAAATTCTATATTGTGTTTCAAAATTTATTCAAATTTTTTCATGCAGCCATATCAAAATACATCCAAATAGTAGTTAGTAGTTCATTTTTTGGCAGTAAACGTCATTTTTAAGTATATGGTCTTTTTAATATATGATCTTTGCATTTCTTGCTATTTCCTTTTTTTTTATATTAATTAGTATTTTAAAAGTACAAAAAAAAAGAGATTATCATTCTGAAAAGTCTAAAGAAATCAATGATTACAAGTTTTGTACAAAATGAATTATTTAATTATATTTTCTTCTGTGAACATTATTTGATATATTTGAATTTTGAGTAGCAACAGCCTCATTATATTTTAATTATCCTGGTATTTTAATGAAATTACTATGCAGAAAAATTTAATGCATATTTTTCAAGATAAATAATAAATTGTATATTATATGTATATCATAATGCATAAGTGTTAAATTAAATATTTTATATAAAAAATTTATTATTTTGAAAAAAAATATTAAAATCTCCTTATAAAAATATATTCTCTTCATATATAGAATATTATGAATTGTTCTGCAAAGGATTGGGGGAGGGGTCAGAATCCAGCACTGTATATACTACATTAAACTAGCACAGCAAACATTAACTTTACCTAAACAAAAATATTGTTGTAAATTTCACTGAAAGTCAGGTACATTTTTATAACGTTAAGAGGAACATTTTTATATCATTCATATTACATAGGGTAAATAGATATATAAATTTGAATTACAGAATAGTTAAGTCCTGGACATTATATTTATTTATCAGGGAAAGGATTATAAATCTATGACAGTTACATAAATTTACTGTGAATTTTTTTTTTCTCTGCTCAGGACTGTTTATCTTTGCAAAAAAAATTTACAAAATCATATGTTCTAAAAATGTCTTCCTATTCAAGTTAATTATTAAATATTGTAACTAATAAATTTGACCTAATGCTGTGATTAGTTATCAAAACACCCTACACTTATTTCATTAATACAATTTTAAATTTTGTTTTATATGCATGGGTTTATGTAAGTCAGTTCATATGATTTGCTTTTTTTAATAAATAAAAAATCATTATTATTATGTAGCATTAAAAAAACATAAGTATAAGTCATATTCAAGTAACACATTGTTGCCAGTTGTAATTATAGTGCTTGTGAATTATAATTAAAAACATTAGATTAAATAGCCTAATATGAAAACTACTAAAAAGGTGGTCACTACGGAGACTGAATGTTTCAAACGGTTTGCTAAAACTTTTTTTCTTTTCTTTTAAGGCTGAAGTAGATGCTGGTGCCATCATCCAACAAGCTGCAGCAAAGATTGATCCTGATGATACTGAAGAAAGTTTGCAAGAAAAGGTAAAAGTATTGGAACATCAAATATTTCCCACTGCTCTGGAACTTCTAGCCAGTGAGAAAATTTCAAGAAGTTCTGATGGGAAACTGCAATGGCATTTTTAAAAATATATAATTGTATTTTTTCAACTTCCACATTAATCTAATGTTTTAAAAGGTTCTTCTGTGAAATGTTCTTCTTTTATTTTATCCATTAGAATATTTTGCTAAAAGCTTCTATTGGTTTTATGTGAAAATAAAAAATAAAATTTTTATACCACTAAAAAATTATATTTTGTAATTATAATTTACCATGTTTGTATTATTTTTTATAAATTGTAAATAAATTTTTACATTAAATAGTTTTACATTTTATTGTGTTAATCAATAAACAGTTTATTCAGTTGCAATCCGTTCCTAATGAATTTTCCCATTAAAGTTCTTGAGTTGTTTTATTTTATCTCCTGATATTAGTTAAATGCTTGCTGACAACACAAAAGGTGCAAGTTTTATCAGGCTTGGCAGTGTGCCAACCTGAAAACACACCTAGGCATTCAAAATTTTACTACTTAAACCATTATAATAACCTGTTCAAAATAATTGTTCTGTAGCATTTATGGATTGTTTTTTTTTTTTTTTTTTTTCTACTTCAGTTCATAGAGAATTTTCTTTTAACTCATTGCTCGTAGTACAATGATAAACATTTCTTAAGAATTACTTTCAAATTGCTAATTCTATTAATTACTTTTACTGCCTTCACTCCTGATTCTAATCCTTTCATACTTGTCCCTACTCCTAGCTGAGTAAAAATGCTTTGAACATTAGCACTCGAGCATTAGCATTTAATCTTTGATGATTCGGCTGTTTCAATTTAAAGAAATTAACAATTTGTTACAATAATATATAAAATGTTACCTAACTTGGTATTACCTACTCTGAAATTATGAACTTGATAACATGCCAACTATGGTGTTTTAACTGGAAGCATGAGATGGCAGAAGACCTTCCTGCAATCAAATTATCTACATGCAACTGACAAAAAACGTTTTTTTATATAAATACAGTCCGAGTTTAAAATAATTTACTGTTTCTAGTATAGATTGCTCTAGTGTGTGAAAAATTGGGTACTTACGTATTAACGCCACCGCAGCTACAGATTTGGCGGTTTTTAAGTGGCGCCAATCTACACTTAAAATTTTTGTGACAAATCATAAAATATACAAAACACTTTATTTAAATTAAAACACTTTCAAAATTCAAAACACTTTATTTAAAAACCAAGTAGTCAATCGGATTTCGGTGGAAAATGGGCCGATGTAGAGCGTAGCATAGATTCAAAACAGTCTCTATTTTGGCGCATTGGCAGCTCTTTATTGGCGCATTAGCGCAACTTCTGCTACGGTGGTAAGTACCCAAAATTGCAGTTAATTCTTATTTATTTTAACCATTAAAAATGTAAATAAAAATATTTTTAATTTATCTGAAATAAACCAACCTGCTTAATGCCATTGTGCTATATTATTTATTACGCTCTGACATAGTAACTGATTCTGTTCATAGATAAATGTTTTTTTATTTAAAAAAAAAAAAAAATCTTTATTTCACATTTTCTTTTTCAAACAGATATATCACTTATTTAAAATACAAGCCCCAAAGGTAAAAATGAAACTAGAGGGGTATTCACTGATCGTTTGGCAGTAAAAGGACTTCCGACTTGAGGTAGAATAATTTCTTCACAGACAGCTCGTTCCAGTTCAATTGCTGGCTCAAATGTAGTTTTATAAAGGGCTGCAACTGGTTTACCACAATTATCTATTATCGATTGATATTGGCACTGTTTTGTTTCATCAAAATACCTAAAAAATAAAATCAAAATCTGAATGATTAACCCAGATCAAATAATATTTACTTCAAGTTTTCATATTTAATCCATTAAAGATAAACCATTTTCCACTTAATGGAAATTAATAAATTTTAATTTTTCACTTATAAGTGCCAAATTAAGGGAAAATGGAAAGAAAACATTTTTACACGAGTTACAAAATGTTCAAAACGCAACATCAGTCCTAAGCAATTATTTTTCAAATATCTAAAGCTTTTTAAGGATATGTTATATGTCGTATAATATTTTCTGATGTTTTAATATGGCAGAATGAACTATGGCTTCATAAAATTTTCGCTTGGTAACTGTGAACTTCTTAGCATGCCAAACAATGGCGTTTAAATTGGAATCATGGGATGGCAGAAGACCATCCTGTGATCCAATTATCTACATGTAACTGACAAAAGACGCTCGTCAGGCCCCATCACATGCTTCCTTATGTAAATATAGCTTAAAATAATTTACTGTTTCATACAACATCTATCGGAATAACCCAATAGTAAATGAAAACAATGTAATAATTAATAGTTTAAAAAAACTAAAAAACAAGCTTTTAAAGTTAATCAAATTAAAAAGTAAAAAATAATTCATAACATAAGAATAAAATGACTGACGAGAAAATGAATGTCACTGTTCTAAAAGCGGGGAATGCTCGATATCAATCGTTATAATTTTTCACTAGTTTCATTCCGAAATGCAGAGTTAGTTTTAAAATGTCATACAAAGCACCCCACGCTTTTAAAACAGTGACATTCATTTTCTCGTCAGTCATTTTATTCTTATGTTAACAATTATTTTTCACTTTTTAGTTGGATTCACTCTAAAAGCGTGATTTTTTAGTTTTTTTTAAACTCTAAAAGCGTGTTTTTTAGCTTTTTTAAACTATTAATATATTTTTTAGTTTAACAGACAAACAAACATTCAGGTGAAACAACTGTTGTCTTTCTGAAAGATGCCTGTAAATGTTTCTTTGCAGCTTAAATAGTGTATATGAGGAGAAACAGATCTCCAGGGGAAAAAGTCAGTTACATACATACAAACATACAGGTGAAGCTAATAAAATCGTATTAAAAAGAACCATGAATCGTTATAAAATTACCATGCGAGACCAAATATATTTTTTTCTAGAAATCAGAGATGTGCTCTTTATATCGCACAGTAAAAAAAAAATCACAAACTAGAATATATAAATGTTGTTTTTTTCGGACAGTTTTAAACAGATTAAATTTCCCATTAAGCCATTAAAAGAGTAAAATGCTGAAAACAAACAAATTTTAAATTATTGTTACTTTCTATTATTAGCAATTTCTTTTTTCAAAATGTTTCCCTTATTCAAATATTCTTAACTTTTTTTTATCTGGTGTTATTTCAAAAGTCACTAACACTACAAAATTTTCGAAAGTGATATAGACATAAGTTTTTAAATTGAATTTTTTTTTTATTATAAATTTAATGTATATATATATTAAAACACTCTAACCTTTGGTACCACAGGCTTTAAGTTTGAATTCTGGCGGTGGCATGGATATTTGTTAGTGGTTCGGAATCCACATTAAAAAGTAGGTCCCTGTCTAATTAGCGTAAGTGTGCAAAAAATGACCGCAGAGAGATAACCCAAATCAAATCTTCAATGGTGCAACAGCCCCATGGTGGGCCAAGACCGAAATTCTGCCTACTGGCAGATTTCGAGACAGGAGATATTTTCTTTTTATGGGGTATGGCTGTCAGCCCAACGCTTTATAGACGTATTAGACCTGGATCTACGGTTTAAAGTGGACTCTGAACCACTACAAACATCCATGGCACGGCCGGGACACGAACCCGAAACCTATGGCACAGAGCGCTAGTCACTCTCTGCCATCAGACCCCGATGTTTTAAAGTGCTTATCTTACTTATGTTTTTTAAAGTTCTTAAAGGAAACATTAACATTAAGGTAACGTTATCTTACTTGCAAGCTTCCTTTTGAAGTAAGATCATGTCATCGTATTTGCCCTCTTTCTCCAGATTTGCAACTGACTTTGTACATTTCGGATCTGATAGGCCTTTCATGAAACAGCCAACATTTTCATCCAACTCTAGAATAAAAAAAAAATTTTTTTAGCCTTAATTCCACACACATAATCCTCAGAATCCATGTATTAGTTGTTCAAAATTTATTTACAATGTGGAAAAAATCAAATTGCTAACAATTTTTAAAAGGCTGGCATATTACATATAAAATATTTTACTAATTGTTAACCTTAAAACTTTCTTTAATTAAAAAATACTTTCTTCTTTAATTTTTGCTAATGAAAAATGATAGTTTACAAATTAAATCTTAATAGTGAGATATTGCGGAAAACTTTTATGAGTCATAAACAATTAAAAAAGGTATTATATTTGAAAAATTGTTGAGAATTTAAGGTATTTTTTCAATTCCTACTATTAGTTCCCACTCTCCCTATATATATCTTGTTCAAATTTTCAATCGCTAATAGAATGCTTTTTATTCATCCACTCAAATTCAAATACATTTTTTTTTCAACTTGTAATGGATGACACTTGATGTTAATACAGTTTTTTCAAATATTAATTCAGTAATTAAATTTAGTTAATTAATTTTAGTTTTTTTACATTTATCTAATAATAGATGGCGCCAGATGTAAAAGCAAAATTTCAACTTTATTTATAAAGATATGTAAAGATATATTCTGCAATATAGTGAAATAAAAGTAGGACTTGACTTAAAACAAATTTTTTTATATATAAATTACTTGTTTAATGCTAAACTATACTTCATACTCACGTTTGTGTATATTAGTTTCTTTCTCACAGATCTTTTCCCAAACAGATTTTAGATTTTCGGCCGTTGATTTGAAATTCAAATCACACTGAATCGCAGGATTTGCAGCACAGTTCATTTCTGCCATGTGACGACCACCTATAAAGATATTTAAAAGTAATTCGTAAAAGAATTAATTCATAAAATTAATTCTTCTGCGAATTAATCTTATATTCCAATCAGTGCAAGACTAATTTTGAATTGACTTTTTTTAAAGCTGCGTTGTCTTTACCTTTGGATACATCCTCTTACTAAGAACATCGACCTTTCTGAATTATAATCTATATAAAAAATTTTTTTGTACATTACGTGTGTATATATACATGTAATGCTTAATATTTATATATGTATGCATTATATATACATATATATATATATATATCTTCATTAGTGCAACAGCCTCTTGGTGGACCAAAGCCATCTGCCTACTGGCGGATTTCGAAACTTGAGAAGATTTCTTTTTACGGATAGTATTGTCAACCCAACTATATAGTCATATTAGACCGTTACCTACGGTTTAAAGTGGATTCCGTAACACATCCATATCACCATTGTGACTCGAATCCGAAACCTGTGGCATCGAGCGCCAGAACTCTAGTCACTCAGCCATCTGGCCCCCATTTTTATGTGTAATGTTTGTTTTGTATGTATATATATATATATATATATATATATATATATACAAACACAAAAGGGATATATATTGGAGTCCAGTATATATACTGAAGCTGAGAAGCTAATTTAGAATTTTTAGAAGGGATGATTTAAAAAATGTGTTGCCACCACAATTTTGATTAAATTTATTGTAAAATTATATAAAAACAATATAAGAGATATAAATAAAATGTCTCTAATAATTTACCCTTTTGACAGATATATGCTTTTCCACTTTTATTGCCTTATTGCATAATAAAAAAATTCAAAATTTCATTAATAAATAGCATTCCACAAAATATGTAAAATAAATGAAATATTTTGTTTCAACAAGAGCAAAAGAAAGTTCATTATGTCTATAATTAAGTGGAAGGGCACTTTTCTTAAATTAACGCTTTATTATTTAAGATTTTCATTTTATCAATATTCTCGAAAAAAAAATGGTTTCGTGCAGTATTTATAATGTATTTGGCTCACTTTTCTGCGCTTAACAATACAGACACAGCATACAAAATAAAAAAAAAAAAAAAAAAAAAAAAATACTCACAAAATGAATTATCACTTTCAGGAATTCTCATTAGATTCAAAGCACATTCTATGCTTTTATAGAACCAACAGTCATTTTTACCGGAAGTGACGCATCCAATCAAAGCTGTAATGAAGACATAATCAAGACAAAATCAATTCCAATAAAAAAAAATTCATATAGTTATTTCTTAAAAATAAGAAAAAGGTGTTTTCAAATTCTGGGTAGCTGAGTTATTTAAAACATTTGACATAAGTAAAAGGTAGTTAAGATAATGTAATTAAGGGGAATAAGTAAGGGTAATTAAGAAATTACCTAAATTTGCTTAAATTTGAATTTACTTAAATTATTTTATTATTATTATTATTATTATTTAAATTACTTAAATTTGCTAATAGAACCGATATTAATTGGTGGAAAATAAAACTCCAATGCCGAAGAGTAATTGTATTAGATGAACAAAATTTGGGAGGCACGTTTGCACATTTGAAAGATGACATCTATTCGTCTTTCATATGTGCAAATTATTGTGGCTAGACGAATAAGAGTGTAGCTAATAGCACCACCATGAACATGAAAAATTACATTTGTATAAAATATGCCATGTAAACTTCGTGAGAGTTATTTGTCTTTCGTATTGAAGGTTGTGATCTAGATTTCTATCAAGAATGCCTTTAAAAAGGTGGAGAAGGCTGTATCAGAAGCTTATCAGTTTAAAGAGGCCATGTAATAGGGCTTGGAGAAGGTAGATTTTCTCTTAATGATATGATTGTAGGCAGGAGTGGTCACGTAAAGATACTGTCTCAAGAAGCACTGGAGTTCTTCCGTACACGGGCCACTACTGAATTCGCCGCTAGGCTGTAGCTCACAGTACTACACCTGCAGTAAAAATTTCGAGTTTTTGTTGGCACCAGAGTGACACAGAGAACTATATCAAATTGATTAGTTTAATAACAGCACCAAATCAGATGCCCTACAATGGTCATGCCACTATTTGCACTATAAAGCTACAGTTAATTTAAAGGCGAAGTGAAGACCCGTTGGATCCTCAGAAGGCAGGCGTTTCTGTCTTGCTGCCAGTGGTTAAGTATGTTGGTTAGAAGGAGATCAAGTGAGCCAACTATCTGCTGCATCGTAGACATACTCGACGTTCACCAGGAATTATGGTCTGGGAAGATATTTCCTATGACAGCAGAAGCCATTGTCATCCCACGCATCTTGATAGCAAATTTTTACCTCAGATTGGTGACTGAACTGGTTGTTCTGCAATTTTTTATCACTATTCTAGGAGGCGTTTAACAGGATAAGGTTCGTCCCTATACCGTAATTGTAACCCAACGTACTCTGCAGAACGTCGACACGTTGCCTTGGTCAAATCTTTCTCCTATCGAGCATGTATGAGACATTATTGGACAACAAAATGCAGCGTCTTCCCCAACCAGTACAGACCAGTACTCATGTCACTGACCAAGTGTAACATTCATGGAATTTCCTCCCACAAAATTGTATTTAGTACGATATAATGCATGAATGTTTAAAGTCATGGAGACTATAACGGTTATTAATATAGTACTACCATTTCCCATTTGAAAGGGCTCTTTTCACGCAAAAATCCTAAAGTTTCTTTGCCTAAAATTCATTCTTTTAAACTAATCTCTACTTCGTATTGGAATTTCATTTTCCTTCAGTGTAGCTAGTGTTCCTTAGTGTGTGAATATGACAAGACGTTCGTTATGAGTACGAATCCTTTGGAGAGAATTACCACAATTGATTCATACAGCTGTAATAAAAATCTTATGTAACTTTTGACAATTGAATGGAATTTTATTTATTTTCAGTACCATCGAGATGTTCATTTTCAGTGTACCTATTCAACTATTCATCCAAGTCAAAAGGCTTTTGTGTAAAAAATTTCATTACAATAAGTTTATTTTTTCCGTGAACATCAATCTTCATGTCTTAGATCAGGGGTCTCTAAACTACGGCCCGCCAGTGTCATCAATCCGGCCCGCGACAGCGAATAGCTTATTGTTGCTCTAATAAGTTGGAAAAAAAATGATAATAATTCGGTTTTATTGACTTGCTAGGTAAAGCTTAATAACAAGAATAATACGCAGAAAATTTAACTTAAGCGTAACAACTAACAAATAATTGAAATGAATCCCACTAACATTATAAACTAGTGAACGTCCCTCGGTAGTTATACCTACCTATTTCCGCTTTTAACCACTAGATGTCGTCAAGTGTCACGATCGTATCGATACACACAATAGTAATTGAGTAATAGAAATAGCGAATTTTGCAAGCGTATACTCGCTCAGAGCGCGTACTCGGCAACTAGTCTAGAAATTATAGATAATGGCAGAAAAATTAAAACGGTTTTGGCCCTTGGTACTTACTGGAGTAAACCGTATGGCCCTAAGGCTGGAAAGTTTGGAGACCCCTGTCTTAGATTATTTAAATACATTTATAATGGTAAAGCATTAAAACCGAAATCTTCAAGAAGATATCTATTTTCTGATTATGCACAAGGCGAATTTCAAGCAAAAAGGCTATTCGGTTATAAACATATATAAAAGAATCGATGCAAAACTTCATTAGTTCTCTAAGCCCACAAAATATGATAGTTCACCCAAAGGGTCCCCATTTATAAGGAATTTTGATACAACATGTCTAACTTCCTTAGGCTGCGTTTCCACCAGATACTAAGATTGCACCTTGCAGAACATCAACCAATCAGAAATCTTATCTATGGCTCATTCAAGGTATTCACTAATTGATGGATTGACATCATCAACCTTGGCATGGATGCCACAAGTCCTTGGTAGATGGCCGGAGACAGATTGTACCAGATGTTTAAGCAACGGTCACGTAAATCCGATATATTGCGAATTGGTGGTCTTTGAACTCTGAGCTACCGTCCCAGGACATCCCAAATGTGTTCTATCGGATTGATATCCGGTGAGTTAGGCGGCCAGGACACTAACTGGAATTCAGCATCATGTTCCTGGAACCACTCCAAAACAATTTTAGTCTTGTGACAAGGGGCGTTGTCCTGTTGGAACATTCCATTTCCAGCTGGAAAAACAGAGGCCATGCAAGAGTGCAACTGTGTTAAGATACCCTGTAGCATTCATGGTCTTCTCTACCACAACCACGGGTCCCAGAGACGCCCAAGAGAACGTCCCCCAAAGCATAATACCGCACCCACCGGCCTGTGTATGACCTACTGTACATTGAGGGAGCAACTGCTCGCCTGGAAGACGGCGTATCCTGACACGGCCATCGGTGTGATGAATGGCAAACCGGATTCATCTGACCAGGCAACTGTCTCCCACTGATCCATGGACCAATCACGATGTTCCCGGGCCCAGCGCAGGCGCAGTTGGCGATGACGCTTGGTCAGCAAAGGCACACAAGTGGGACGTTTGCTGCGTAGCCCCATATCCAACAGTGTCCGCTGAACAGTGGGCTATTCTAATTGGCCCTGCATTGTATTGGACTGTCAGCTGAGCCACTGTCTGGCTCCGGTTTTGCTTCACCCTGCGAGACAGTCTCCGACGACCTTTTTCTTTGATAGCGTGTGGACGTCCAACACCATGTCATCTACTGCTGGTTTCACCGTCATTCATCCACTTTGCATAAGTACTAACAACTGTAGAGTCGTGCAGTTTCGGAAATACTTGTTCCGAGCCTTCGAGCCATTACAATCTGCCCTCTATCAAACTTGCTTAGATCCGCAGCCTTTCCCATCACACCCAGAAGTAAGTGAAAGAATGATTCTTCAGACTCTCCAGCAGCAGTTAAATACCACTTCCACCTGATCACGTGCATTCCACGTCACCCAGGCGAGTTCATTGCAAAATGTAGGGGTGGTCATAATGTTTTGGCTCTTGAGTGTATGTTAGTAATCCAGTTTTAGACCCATTGAATTTCGCTACCTGGGAGTTCAGTCAGTTCAGCACTGATGATCTTAACATTTCAATGTCTGCAAAACATTGACAGGTCTTCAGGTGATGGAAAACCTAGAAGTCATTGGGTGCAATGTCCAGATTGTATGGAAGAGAGATCAAATAGTTCCAATCAAAAATCTTTGAATCATCTGAATAATATGAGCAACTATACTTTATCTTTTACTCATTATTCCTGATTAATGTAGCTCCTAATGTAGATTGCAGCCCCTAATTCTCAATGAGTTTTTGCAATTTTAATATTTCGGGAACCATTTAACTAGTTATCGCACCATGATGGACCATATTGAACAAACGAGTCCACTTACGAGTATATCATGAGTACAAAGATGTCTGTTAAAGTAATTTGACCTGTCTTATCATTCAGAATTAATAAGATATCAGAATTTTTAATTTTATTATTATTCTCCTATTTTTCAAAATTGTATCACCAAGGCAAATTTAAAAAGAATAGGAACGTACTTTGTAACTTTAAAATTCTCTTGTATCAAAATTGTATCGCAAAGATGCAAATTCAAAAAGAATAGAAACATACTTTGTAACTTTAAAATTCTCTTGTATCAAAATTGTATCGCAAAGATGCAAATTCAAAAAGAATAGGAACATACTTTGTAACTTTAAAATTCTCTTGTATCAAAATTGTATCGCAAAGATGTAAATTCAAAAAGAATAGGAACATACTTTGTACCTTTAAAATTCTCTTGTATCAAAATAACTAAGTTATCAATAACTATTTGAAAATAAATATATTGATTTCTTTATTGGTTTCAACTTAATAATCATATTTTTTTAAATAGGTGCATTCCAAAAAGGATTAACAACTTTATATTATAAAATGCAAATAACAAAACAAATTGGCTATTATGAAAAATAAATTGCAAAAATATTTTTGCTTTTTTTTAAAATTAGGTGTTCTTTATTTTGTAGCAAAATAGATTGTATCTTTCATTTCAATAATAATTTAAAATACAATAAATGTATAAAAATTTTAAAAAATTGAATTATTATTTAAATCGAAGAATCCATAAAATTACCTGCAATAATGAAAAAAGCTGAAACCTGCATTGTGCTGGATAAATCCGATATCTCCTCAAAGCAAATCGCTTCAAACTAAAACGCACAGATTTCTTCTATCACTTTCTTATATATTTATAGCGATAATCGCAAAGTGTCATTCAAAAGATGATTATCATCGTGGGCGTAGGAACATGTGTTTGTCACCTGCTTACAATTCTACTCTAAATATTCCATCACTGAACATTTCAAAAAACGGTTATTGATTTATTAAAATGTTGCTTTTTTGCTTTTTATTGTTATAAAAAGTATATTTTTTCTATTGAAGTGGAAAGACATACATCTGCACACTCTATTAAAACGTCAATTTTACTGAAAAAGAAGTTCACTATATTTTTTTAGGAACGAAATGAGTTTGTAAGATCGTGATAGAAATGCGAATTATGTAACTTTTTGTATAGATGATTTACATAAGATATTATCTCTTATTGTACATCAAAAAATGCAGATGAGGTATTTTCCTTTCTATTTTATACTCTCATATTATTTAAAAGCTAAAAAATTTCTCAGCAATAATTTTAAGTCGTTTAAAAAAAAATCCCATAAAGAGTAAAAATAAGAGATTGGCAATTATTTAATATTTTAATCCTTAATACAAGAATTTGCCTTGATCAATTTTCAAAACGATAAAAACAAGTAAAAAAATAAAACCGATTTAAAATAATCTTAATTTTTAATTTAAAACAGAACATATAGATTTGGCATAGTTATAAGTCGGCACAAAAATGTATATTCAGTACAAGAAAATTTATCAAAAAGCTGGAACTGCAGTGGTGTTCAAAAGATAAGAAACAAACGGAAAATTGTCATATTCCCTTGTAACTATAAATTTAAACTATCAGCAAAAAATATTTTTGCTTATCAGAACCTATTTGGACGATGTTTATAAATGTGTTTCATATAAAATGGTGGATTGTTTGATGTTACATCAAACATCATATCACATCAACATCATTTCATATTTGGGTTTAATCGAAATATTCAAATTGAAAATAAAAAAATTTGAAGAAGATACCATCTGTAGTAGATAATTGGTTTTGAAGGACATAAAGGACAATCTGTTGTAACCTTTATGATATATACCAGTAGTTCTATCTTTTCCCATTATGAAACCAGTATCAAAGTGAAGGAACAATGTCACGAAGGTGTGAATATATAAGAGCTACAATTGCTTAGGAGGATCTTTTTCTATTTCTGCAAGCACGACGCCACAAATCAATAATTACACATAGCACAGAAATCACTTACTACACAGTCCAGTCACATTAATGTGATCACCTGTCAAAAGCCAAAATAACCACCTTTGGCAGAGCGGACCGCTGCGAGACATGCAGGAAGAGAATCAATTAGGTTTCTGAAGGTGTTCACTGGGATGTTGAGCCATGCCGACTCAAGTGCCGTGACCAGCTGCGCTAGATTACGCGGTTGAAGATCCATGGCGCGAACCACCCGATCGAGGTGGTCCCACAGATTCTAGATTTTGTTTAAATCCGGTGAGTTTGCTGGCCAGGTACGGCAAACTCTTCCTGGTGCACTTCGAACACCGCACATACACTGCGAGCTGTATGATACCTCGCATTGTCCTACTGGTAGATGCCATCAATTCTGAGGAAAAATAATTCGCATGTAGGGGTGGACATGGTCCGCAAGGACAGATGGGTACTTGTGCTGATCCATCGTGCCTTCCACAATGATGAGTGCCCCCAGTGAATACCAGGAAAACATTCCCCAAACCATAATGCTCCCTCCTCTAACTTGGATCCTACCGGCAATTGTAGCAGGGTGTTTGCTTTCAGACGTTTCACGCCGTATATACCAACACCCATTTGTCCGATGGAGCAAAAAACGTGTTTCATCCGAAAAAGTCACCTGTCACCACTCTGTAGACGTTCAGTTTCGGTATTGGCGTGCAAATTCCAGCCTTCGTCGCCGATGAACAGCAGTCAGCATAGGTGCTTTACCCAGGCGTCAGTTGCGGAGGCCCATACGCAGCAACGTTCGCTGAACCGTTGTTGAGGATACACTCTTGGTAGCCACTTGGCTCATCTGGGCGGTCAGCTGCTCAATAGTTGCACGTCTATTCGCCCGTAGTCTTCGTTCGCCTCTGTCATCTATAGCCCATGGTGCACCACATGTGCCACGCCGCTGATTTTGGATAATGCCGTTTTGCCATGCACGATATACTTTTACCACGGCGGCATGCGAATAGTTCACAAAATTAGCCGTTTCCGAAATGCTTCCACCCTTGGCCCGAAAGCCAATAATCATGCCCTTTTGGACGTCGGATAAATCGCTACGTTTCTGCATTACGCCAACGATTGAAATGCTTTCCGATGCCCTAGGACATCCTTTATATGCACTCCACTCTAATGTGCTGCCACCTGCCTTTTGTGATTGGTCATTTCACGTTGACGTCGAAAGTAGGTGGTAGTCACATTGATGTGACTGGACTGTGTATATAGGGCTCAAAATCATCTAAACTGTATTAAACAATAATTGGATGTTGTGCGCCTTATTGATGAGTGTCGCTTTAACCTACAGACAGATTCCCGATGATTATTGATCTGGAGAACCCTTGCTAATATTAGAAACTCGATATCTGGTAAGAAGAGGCTTTGGTTAGTGGCGGTGCTTTGGAAATGAATTACTATTGGTGGCCACACTTCTCTTCACATCTGCTCTTGAGAATACTGTGATTGCAGTATAATGTTGAGATGATATCTTTGCTCAGTATGTTCATCCATTTCTTGCAACTATGCGATCTGATTCTGTTTTATGGATAATAAAACCAGAGTTTATAAGGCTTGCATCATCAACTAATATTTAGAATCTGAAACACTGCTCCGTATGGAATGGTCATGATGTTATCCCGAATGAAACCCATTGAACATGTTCATGTTGGAGGGAGGTTTACTTTCCCTCCTTGGAAATTTTCCAAGCTAAGAATGATTTAGAACGAGCTAATAATTTTTTAGGCATTATAATGTAGAAATTTAAACCCATATGCTGAAAAAAAGAGCAATACACTGAGACGTATAATATCGTTGACCTACAAAGTCAATAGAGAGTTTTTGCATAACGTTTTTTAATCGTGAGATATTTTTTCTTCCTAGCGCGCATGCTCATAGGAAACATTATACTATTGCGCATGCATATCTGTAATATTGCACTAAAACCACCTAGGAACTCCGTAACAGGTACGCCCGTTGCCCTTGCACTACTGCGCATGAGATAAATATTTACTGTAAACGCTCAGAATAAGAGTCGTTCGCCTCTCATGCGCTTCCGTCCGTCTGAGGGCAGCTTACATTTGTTCCTGGCTGATGTCCAATTGGCTAGCACTCTGTCCTTGGGCACCACAGGCTTTAGGTTCGAATCTTGACGGTAGCATGGATGTTTGCGAGTGGTTCGGAATCCACGTTAAACTGTAAGTCCCAGTCTAATTAGCCCAAGTGTGCAAAAAAATTGACCGTAGAGCGACAAACCAAATTTACGTTTATTACGATGAGTATAAACTTTTACTAAATACAGTAGGCACTGTTTAATCTGGCACTTTAGGGACTGCGACTTCGATTTTGCCAGATTATGGAGTATCAATAGTTATAACAAAGATAAATCACTCAAGATAAAAATTTAAATGATTAAAAAATGTACATATTTAATGTCTTTATGTACATTCTGAACCAATGAAGGCGATATAAATATCCAACAAATTTTTTTTTATCATTTTAGAAATTACGAAATTTAATTTAAAATTCTAGTACTGCTAAAGAACATAGCACAAAAGAAAAATTAACACAGCAAGAAAAAAAAAAGGTTTATTGATAAATTACTGTTTAAAAATGTATCTGATGTAATATTACTTCCTTGATTCGAATCTGTCTTCAAAAAGTAGTGAAGCTTATACACACTTATAATTTCTGCAAAGCTGACTTTTCTTTTTTCTGTTGAATTAGGTAAATTTTATAAATGTATTTGACTATTAGAACTGTTCTCAAGAGACTTTAGTTTCATCTTTCATGGCTACTTCTTCTTCCTCCAATTTTACCTCCTGAACCTGGGTTTCTTGTGGATTCACAACACTTTGTGTAATCTGCTAGTTATTTAATTTTCAACCACCAGCTATCGATTTCAATCCAGTTTGTAAATTCATTATGGGGAACATCTATGAAAGGGTTGTTTGGTACATTTTCTACCAAATAATATCAAAAATCACTGGTAAAATGTTTAGATCTTGATCCACACCTTTCCATTTTTTTTCTTGATAAGTCAAAGTTTAAGCCAGCACCACTATATTTTATGTTAAGGCAATTGCTTCGTTTACATTACAGTGAGAATCTTAAAGGCTTTCCTTAAAAGATCATCTATAAAGACATTTTGCTTTTTGAATCACATCTTGATACCTTTGTTGAGTCAAAGAAGTGGCATTTGGTGAAAGGAAACCTACAAAAATATTGCTGGAAACTAAATCAGAAGTAGGGATATCAACGGACACAGTTGTCTAACAAAAGAGTTCTGCTATCTTCTTGCATACATTTCTTAAAGGTACTGGAACAAAATGTACATAAACAAATCATATCATCCGTGCATTGTTCTGCACATCACAGGCAGGTTTAAGAGTCTCTTTAAAGGTCTAAGGTATTTTTATATTTACCAATCATGATTTGTGTCAGCTGATGGTCACTACGAACATTTACAAGCAATAAAATTGTTAATGTCTTCTTCTTGAACCCCTTAATTCATTTTTCATACACTGACAAATGCCAATATAAAAGGCTGCTTTCATTAGCATTGCAATCTAGACTATGGGATAATTCCCATTGTGCAACAAAGCTGTTAAAAGCACCTTTATATTCTTCAGCAGCATTTTCAATAACTGATCTGCTCCCTCCAGAATGCATCAAATTTTTAAGCCAATCATAAAATATATAAGAACTTTCAGATCACAATGTAGCTGATTTGCTTTTTTAATGACCACACACTTCATGACAGGTTTTCTTTCTGATCTTTTTGTATTAAACCAAGAGTTATAAGAAATCCAAATTCAGCTTTCTTCAATATTTGTCTTTTTTTATTTTGCTGATAAAGCTTGAACAGCAAACTTTTTAATTTCTGCTTTATATCAAATTATTGAAGAACCAATATTGAAATCATTCATTTTGAAGTTTCGGTTTTCTCCTTTTCCTAGACGATCGATTAATTAGCACATACTTACATTTATTAATTACACTATTCATGATGATTAATTAATTATCCCTTTTCCATTTTTATTGTTTATATTTATTATAAGCACTTGAAGAACACCTACCGAGTCTGAAGAACATTTTAAATATCACATATCATTTGCAATATTGTGCAAATGATATGTGACCTACTAGAAAACAAGAAATACTGTACTCAAATAAAAAATGATAGATACAATAAACACTGAGAGAATATGCAGTCAAAGTCAACAAACACCAGAATCCACATGAAGAAATCCAAAAGCTCTATTAGTGCCATATTATAGAATGTCAAATCATCAAAACCAGATTATAAAATGCCTAATGTATAACTATAAAAAATGGAAGACTATATAAAAATGCCATAATGTGAACGTTTACTTTATTTAAAATAGTTTTGTAATTGGAAGCATGTCTCTCAACTAACTGTTGCATTTACAGATTTAAAATTTATATACAAGGTGCAACTTAATAACATTTCCTCAATAATTATTAAAAAATATTTGGTAAAATATAATTAAAAAGCTGAATATAGTTATTTAAATCCCTTAGGATACTGAATTGAATTAATTTTCTAAGCATATACAAATGTATACTTAAAACATTACTTAATAAATATTAAGATTTATGAAAATATTGACATTTTTCAAGAAGATTGTTGAACTTAAATTAGTCCTCTTCTCTTTTTCCAAAACATGTTAACATTTTTTATTCATTATGAAAAATACAAATTTTTATCTTTATTAGAAGTGATTAAATTTTCCTATCAATACTTAACTTTCCTGAATTGAAATATTGAATATTTTTAAAATCTTTTATTTGTTGTTTAATTATTAGTTTTAAATGCATTTTTCCATGGCAGTAGTATCATATTATGCTCATCAAAACTATTTAATATATAAACCATTTAATACCAAACCATTCATCAAAAAAAAAAAAGACATAATGGATGTTCTTCTTATCCATATTGTTTAAACAATAGTAAATTTTGTATTGACTTTCTAATATGCAATAATTTTATCTTGTCTATTTTCTTTGACAATCAATTAGAAATAAAAAAAAAAAAATGAGATAATGACATTAATAGCTTATTGGCCACTGAAAACATCGCTAATCTATGATGCTGTGGAAAGTTTAATGAGCCGATAACAAAAATATAGTCATATTAATTTTATAATATCAAAATATTTATTATAAAGAATCAAATAATTTTTAAACAAAAACAAGTCAAAACACAGATATAATTTATTACAATTGATATACCTATAGTACAATAATAGTTAAAACTAGATTGAGAAAAATTACGACTGTTTCTCACTGTGTACTTCCTTCTGTTTTAACTGAAATAAAAGAAAAACAATTATAAAATAGTAGGCTTTATAAAATATAACAGAAAAATAAATAAAAAAGATTATCAAATTTAATTTATAACAATTAATGAAAATTGAAGCTCATTCATCACAACTTATTTATCAAAGCTTTACAATAACAAAATGCAGAGTTGTGATGTAAATAATTTAGAAGCTCCGCATAACTTGCCCCCCTATTTTTCACATCTTCTACCCAGAGGGTGAAATAGGGTGGAAAGACTCCCACCTTTTTATAGCCGTTTTCTACCCCAGCTGTGTTTCCTCGAAACATAAGTAATGCTCACTTAATACTTCATTTTAATTGTTAGTTCATGGTCTGCAACTTGAATTCTTGAAAAATGTTATTAAGTTTAGTTCTTTTTTAAATTCTAATATTAAGAACTTCAGAGGAAGATGCCTTACATCACCTAATTATTATTTAAATAATGCACTAATAATTAGAAAAAAAATTAATTTACATTGATTGTACACAACAGATTAAAAAAAAAAAAATGCAGAAAAGATGGAATTTTAATTAATTAAGAAAACTAAATAATTATGACATTTTAATATTACATTTAAAAGAAAATAGCCATAAAATTAATGCCTAAAATTAGCTACATCTAGCAGCTCTCGGCTAGACATGTCATAAATAACAAGGTAACAAATAAGCTAAGAAATGATTATTGTCCACAATTTTTATTATCAAGAACAGATTTTAAAAATAAATGGATAAAGGAAAAAAAAAATTATTCTCAAAGATTTCTATATATATAGAGAACAACTCCTTGTATCTAATATCCTCCTTCTCCTACATAACAGTTGCTTGTCAAAGAGAGCATGAGGTCTTATACTGCTTGGACATATTAAAAACAAGAAATCCCAATTAAATTCATAAATGTATTGTAAGTTTGTAAAAATATTTTTCTATTTCCTTTAGATTTTTAAAATATAATTTAATGTATAAATTCATTCGATATATTAAAAATTACATTATTTAATGTTTAATTTCAATACATCTATCTACTTTATATAGAAATTTTATAATTACATGAATTAAAGATTTTAATAATATATAACAATAAAAATAAAACTCAATTAATAACGTGAACATCACATGTTAAAATACCTGATAACTTTGCATTTTCATTAAATGAGGATCACGAAAAGCATGCTGGCAATTAGATAGTCCCATTCCAAAACCAGCACCAGCTCCAAATATAATTGGCCACTTTTTCCCTAAAAGGATAATAAAAATATAAATCTTATGCAAAATTAAGAATAAAATGTTACAAAGAAAATGTTTGATAAAAAATTAATGCAATAGTTGACAAATCTGAAACTTTCATAAACCTGGATAGAAAAAATGCTTTAATATCCACTACCAAAAAACTAAATACATATTTAATTAAATATTTCAGAAAAATGTATTCTTAATTTCATTTATATAAAACTTTTTAATATTTTATTAAAGCAATGACAATATTACTATTGCAACATGCATCTAAAGTAAATTAATATACATATATCTATACATTTATACTCATAAAAAAATTAATTTACTTATTTAAAATGGAAATAAAACATTCACCTGAGAAAATCAGTTTTTATTTTTGTAAATTGGTTTTAGCAAATAAATTTAAGTATCGGTCTTCAATAATTAGTACATCTATTTCTTGTTAGAAATGATGCAACAAAATATACCAAAAATATTCTATACAAATAATTACTCACTTTTAAACATTATTAAAGACAATGCAGATCCTGCCACAAGACCAGAACCTATAAACAACAGAAATAAATTAAAATTCAATGTAAAATACCCCAATTTTACTTGTACTAAATTAAACGGTATGATATAAACACACATTTTTTTTTATTTAATGTATCAAAGTACATACCAAGTTTGATCAAGGAATCTGCTAAACAATAATCCCAAGTTTCTCCAACAAGATCTTCGGATTTAGAAGGCATTTTCAATTGATTTACAGCTGACATTAAAAAAAAAATTTCAGAGTCTCCTTCTGCTTTCAGAAACGGTCGAAGGATTTAACCATCTTACTTCACTTCACATTTTTTAATGTGATGTAGTGCGGCGTTTTAAATCTGGTCGATTTCATCTCTGAATAAAAAAAAATACCTAAAATAAATATATCTACTTTTAAAATAATTTTTTTTTGAATAATTTCTCGAATAAAACTTTCGTTAAGCGTTTCCAATACATTTTTTTATTATTTTAGATATACCTATCGTTTTAATGCTTCTTAACTCAACACAGCTCCCATTAAGATGCTTCCAAGAAGAGAGTTTGTCTTCAAATTAAGTAAAGCAACGAGGTTTTGTTGAATGTAAACTTTCCGATACTCATAGACTGCTTAATGAAATTTGAATTAAATTGAAGTCTATTTTCACATCACGATGAAGAGTCGCAAAGTGTATGTATTTAAATAAATTTGTCTTCTATCCATATTAAATAATTTCAATTATCGTATTCATTTAAAAATTGTGTAACAAATAGCATTGGTGTCTGATTTCAGATTGTAGAATATATAATTATAACTATTTCCCTCGATATATTATGAATTTGTTAAGGAATACTAATAATTTGTTTGGTATGTTTCATTAATTCCATATGTAAACATTACTATAAAATTATTTGTATTTAATAATTATTGAAAGATAAAGGAAAGTTGTATTAAAACATTTGATTACATCAAATATTTTGTATGAAAATATTGTTTTTAATTGTTTTGCATAGAAAAAAATATTAAATTTTATCTAATGTATTTCACAACATATCAATAAAAGTAAAAAAGATACTTTTCAGTTTGAGACGCTAATCGCAATTGTGCTCTTATAACTTAATTAGTAATCTGTTTATTTTGCCAACTGCAACAATAAGATTGCAATATTATATCATAAGATTGTAATATAATATTTTATGCAACAATAAGATTGCCATTTCTATCTTTTGTAAATTTTCTAAATATTCATGTTTGATATCAAGCTACGAAAAAGCATTGTTAATATTTAGCCATATTGTTTTTTTAAATCTTTTTTTATTTATTTTTTAAACCAGAATAATAAAAATATTAATATTTTTTTTTATGCATAATACTAATTAATAAGGGGTTTTCTTAATATATCATGCTTTGGATATTTTTTGTGTTTCTCTGAAGCAATTTTTAAAATTTGTGTGACATTTTATGTAAGAAACACATGAATGATGTTTTAAATTTGTTGTGTAACATTTTCTGTGACTTGCAGTATGTTTGATATTACCATGAGATACTTTATTACATTTTAATTCAGAAAACATTTTATATTGAGCTGAGTAAAATTTATTATAAAGTGTATTCAAATATTGAATTTAATAAAAATTAATTGCTAATTAAATAGATTAATTGGCAAAGTATTAATGTTGTCAATGTATTTAAATATAAATCTTAAAACAATCACAATTAATCCATCTAATAAAAAGCAATCATTGATTATAACATTTTCCTGTATAAAAATCTGAAAATAAATTGTTCTTAAATGGTGTTTATAAACTTCCTAGTTAATTTATGAATATTATATATATAATTTTCTAAATATTGATATCTGAATTTTTCAAATTATTCTTTAACTTTGGTTTTGTAGGAAAAAGGCTGCTCAAAGCAAAGCCTTTATGTCAAAAAGGAAATTAAGAGGAAACATTCCACTTGACAACTTTAGTGACAGTGATGCTGATGTAAATGACAATGATTTGTTGTTTGATGAGCGTGAAGCAAAGGATGATGAGGTAAAAAATACCTGTGCATATATTAGATCTTTATTATAATTATTAAGAAAGATTTTATTCAAGTTCCCAATAACAGCTAACTTTCTATAGAGTTTTAACTCATAAATCTTCCCCATCATAATTAATAATTGAAGGTCTTAACAGATAACTATAATATAAATATTGCAATGGCATGAACTGTGACAGTAGATGACTCTGTATGATAAACTTCCTGAATTGCATGCTTTCAGTTGTCTTGTAATTTAAATTTGGCCAAGTTTAATAAGCGAGTTTTCTGTTCTGTTTTTGGTTGCACGAACATCCTTAATTTTTTTCTCTCATTATTCGATGTGTGTGTATATATATATATATGATTTATGATCGATATGCAAGTACTATATATATAGTACTTGCATATCGATCATAAATCACTCGTATGTAGTGCCTCTCCCTTGTGTATAATAATATTCGAGGGCCATAAAATGAAATTCTGCAGATTTAGGATAGGGGCCATTTCAGATGCCTTTCCCCTATGTCAAATTCGGAAGCAATAAATATATATACGCACGCACACACTAATCTATGATAAAAATTGCATTTTAATTTAGTTTTAATAAATTTTTTATAGATGCATTCCTTAGAATATAAATGCTTTATTTTATTTTTGTTTTATTTTGTGAATTTAAAGATAATAAAATATTAAGAGATTATTGAACAAATTACTATATCTAAAATATGTATAAGTGTAATTTTGTCATAATCATATTATTACTATACTTATTATTAATAAAAATAAATAATATAGAGAAAATGTAACCATGAATAGTTTAGAGCAGATATTTGTAAAATAATATTTATTATTTCAACATTACTGGCATTATGAACAATTATTATCTGTAATTTTATTATTTTTCTAATGTTAGTATTTGAATTTATAGCTTTCAACTGATGATGAGTTGATACAACATCGTGATGAGAGTTCTGAAGAGGTATTTATTTTTTTTTATTTATGTGTATAACGTTCATTAAATGATATAAAGCATTTTGCTTATATTTTGTTATGAGTAAGATTATTTAAAAAATATTTAGAAATACTGTAAATATTATATTAAATAATATTTTGTAATTAAGGTTAAAAAATGTGTATTGCAAAATGTCTTAAATTTGGCATAACATATTAAAGTTTACTATTTAAAATTTTAAAGCAAATTAAGATAAGAGAATTTAAAAAAAAAAATTGTTACAATTACTATGTATAATTCTAAACATACTTTTAGATTTTTCTTCACTTCCCCACCTTGTAATTTCAGTATTCATTTTTGTGATTTTTTAATATTTGTTGTAACTCTTTATATTTGAATATGTGATTTTTGTAATACATTTTAAATTTCATTTGTGCAGGAAGAGGTTCTTCCTATTACAGATGATGAAAAAGATGAATCAGATGATGATAATGACATAGATGAAGAAAAAGGTATTTAAAAAAATATTTAAATGTTCAATGATTTTAATTAAAATATTTTCCATAATTATAGTGCTGAATTTTATAAATATATTTATGATCAGAAGACAAAAGAGATGAATAAATTATAAATTATTGGATTATTCTTAATGAAAATAATAAAAAACATTTTTCATTTGTTATGTATTTAAGTGAGTAGTAATAAGTGGAAAATTTAGAATTGCTCAAAAAATTTTAAAAATAAAATTATTTTTGATTTATGTTTAAGAATGTCCAGAAAAAATAGTGAAAATTAAAGGAAAATAAATAGTGATCCATTTCTGAATATTCAAAGAGTCTTGCTTATAATGATTCTTCTGGTTTTAATTTATAAATGGATGCCAACTGCTACAGAAAAAAAACAAAAAAATTTTTTAGTGTATGAAAAAATTAATATTTCTATAAACATTAAAAAAAAAATACATTTTTATCATTTTTCGTATTTCGCATAATTAAAATGCCTTCTGATTACAAAATCAATAACATTATCCTCTGCAAAAAAATAAGAAATTGCATGAATTATTTTTAATAATTAAGAAAATAGCATTGTCTTATTTAATAATACACACAAATAAATATAGTTATATTTTTCATTTGTCATAAAAACATTAGAACTATTAGGACTTTACTTTAATGGATAAGTTTAGTATTTTGTTATATAAGCATTTTATTATAAATTTCTATTGAATTTTTGGAATTTATTATGTTTTCATTTTAAAATATTGGGCTGCATTATGTATTTTAAAAATTTATATTTTTTCTCGTATTAAATCTAATCTGTGAAAAATAATTTCAGTACACTTAACTGATATCATTGCATTTAACTCTTCTCTAAATTAACACTACTGCAATGTAATCATCCTTGTTTTTTTTTTTTTTTTTAATTGCTACGCTATTTGATAGTATAAATTGAATTACATTTGCGAATGCATATCTTTATTGATGTAAACTTTCATGAAGAATTCATTTTTCTTGCAAAGTAATGATAGGTTTATCACTTATGCTCTTCTTTTCCCCTACTACTGACAAGCATTGAAAATTGTCTGAGAAATCTTGTTTGAAAGCGGGCATCTTTGGAAATAATATTCTGTTGAAAAAGTTAATTGTTAGTCTTCATTCATTTTATATGTAATATTTTTTTCTTCTAGATGGGCCAAATCAAGATGCATGGGGTAAAAAGAAGTCAACATATTATAATGCTGATTTCGAGGATGAAGATAGAGGCCGGAGTATGTTTGTTTGTTTATTTACGATTCAACTCCTTCAATATTAATTATTTCTACCTTTTTTTAATATCTATTTATAAAGTTTTATCAGTAACAGTGCATTCGATAATAATATTTTGTAAAATAATTTTTGTATAAAATGTTTTCTTTTAGTTTTTCTTCCAACAATATATCAAAATAAATCCACAATTTTTTAAATATAAACTATTCTTAATAATTAGAGCTTTTCTGTGTCAAATTATGTATAAAATAATTATTTTTCTAAACATATATAGTTCTTATGGGATATTGAGAAATAAAATATTTGCAATGTATGGATAAATTGCTCTTTATTTTAAAAAAATAATAATAATACTTTAACGGAAGAAATTAAAATATTCTATATTTAATTGAATGTAATTATATTTAGACAGATTATTGATACTATGAAATGAAATTTGTATTATGATTAATAGAATCAAATCACTGTATTATCATCAATAATTGAAAAAATTGAAAGATAAATTACTAGTTCAATCTATTCAATTAATAGGAATGACACAGAAAGTAGACAGTGTACATAAAATAGAAGAAAATTCTATTTTCATATAAAAAATAACAATATGTATTGTGGTTGATAATTAAAAATAAAACACTTCTAAAATTTTTAATTTTTATGTACACTGTGTAGATTTTAAAGATGTGTTGTATTTAAAAATTGCACAAACGTGATAATTTTTTTCCAGCAGTAACCTTATATCAAAATTTTAAGAAGTTTATCTTCAAGACATTAATTAAATATCTATTTATTATTATTTATTTGTAGCTTACAGGGAAGAGGATTTAGAAAAAGCACAAGCTGAATTTGAAGAAGCTTTGGCTATACAGAAAAGTGTGAGCAAATATGCTGCTGATAACATAGCAGAACTTTTCCTAGTGAGTGTTTTATTATATAATAATGAGGAAAATTTAATTTAGTAACTAAGGAAAATTCTTCATTTTGGATTTTCTTTTTCAACTAGCAGATTACACTAGAAAATGGTTAGAGTACAGTAAATTTGATTGAATTGAATATTGTAAAAATAGATTGCCTGTATGTAAACTATTTTTGCTGATTGCATTTAATGTGATTCTTTACTTTTAAAGAGAAAGAAATTGTATTTAAAAACTATAAAAAATGTATTTATTTTCTTATTTAAATTTAAATTGTATTGTATGTATAAAAATGAGATGAAAGTATTTTTAAATTAAATGTAATACTATATTTCAGATGCCAGAAACTGAATTGCCTAAAAAAGAATCAGAAGATGAAGCTGAATTTGATTCTCTTGATAGTAAACAAAAAATTAAGGTTAGTAGCTGAATATATATATTTGTAATCTTCTACATTCATTAAAATTCACTTTTGTAAAAATCTTAATTTTTTGAAATTACATTTGTAACTATGTATTTATATATATATATTATTTTTGTTTAGTTCATGAAAAAGAAATGTCCTGAATTGCTGTCATATATTACAGAATTCAAAAAAAAAGTAAGTACTTTGAAAATTGAATCAATTTCATGTGGAAAATTATTTCATCCCCAGAAAATGGGTAAATATATAGAGAAAAACAAAAGTTATATATATATATATATACAGTATTTATTATTTTAGTGTTTATCATTTAATGATTTTTCCTTATTTTTGAGATTAATGAAAATCTTTATTAGATTTTTAAATAGAACTTTAATTTCTGGAAAATATTTTTATGCCTTTTAAAATAGCTAATTGAAGTATATTTAATATTATCAACTGTGCAAAATATTTTTCTCCCTTTGAAAAAGGAAAGGAATGATGTTTAATTATATATTTAAAATTAATGCATTGCTATGCACATTTAAACAATTTTTTATGATTAAAATATTAATGCATTTCCATTCTAGAATTTTAATAAATTATTTTTATTGCCTAAGATATATACTTTTATTGTAATTATATGAAAAACTTATTTAGGGGTAAAAGCTTTCATAAATACATAAATTGTCTAATATTCCCAAAATAGTCATCATAGATATGCCTTTTAATGAATTGAAATAAAAATAATTTCATTTTTAAATTTAGAAAACTGAACTTCATTCATTACATTATTAAAATATGTCAAAAATTTATTGTATCTTTTTCTCCTTTATCTTTTATTACAGATGACAGAAGTTAAGAACAAATATGTACCCTTAATGGATCGTGTTAAACAAAATAAAATATCTAACAAAAATTTAGCAACTTTTATAAAATCAAAATATCATGCTTTACTGTTGTAAGTAGTTTTTCTATTTTAAATTTGCACAAAAACTTAAGTTTGAATTTAATTAAAATTTTAAGTTTGTATGTTATAAAAATTCTAAATTTTTAAAACTCAGAAATCCATTATTTTTAAAGTTAAATTAAGCATTTAGTTTATTTTTCACCAATTTGTTTCATTCTTATTCTTCGTTTGTTTATTTATTCTTATTGTATTTAAAAAGTATAATTTTTTTTTAATTTTTAAAAATCACTAGTACCATAATTCTTAATTGTAAAAATATTATTTAGAAGTTATTTTTATGAATTTCTATTTTAAAATTACTAATGAAAGGAGCATTAATTTTTATTTATTTATTATTATTTTTTTTAAATTTTCATATTGAATTTTGTTAAAGATAAAGTTATTGCATTGTCATTTTCCAGTTATTGTATGAACATTAGTTTTTATATGGCACTAAGAAATAAAGGTCCTATTCATCCTCTCCATCCAATTTTTCAAAGAATAAAATCATTTAAAGAAGTAAGTTATTCAGTATTAATTAATTCCAAAAATTACTTTCCTGTTAAATTACTTCTTTGTCAATATAATTTTTTAAAAATTCTATTTATTATTTAGATTTTAGATAGGTTGGATAAAAAATTTAAAGAAGCCTTTATAACTACAGAAATATCGGAAGAAACAACTACTAAGAATATTACGAAAAAGATTGGGTGAGAATTTTTGAATTTATAGTTTGTCAATTTCCTTGTTAATAATTATAGGATAATGTTTTATACTGATTTAATACCTTTAATTTCTATGTATAAGTTAATAATTTTTTTTAAAATAATTTAAATTAATTTTTAATGTCAATCTTATCAAATTAACATTAATAAATATTAAAAATATGTTCATTTGAATAAAATTGCAGTTTAGTTACAATTAGTTTCTTATTATTCAAACTTTATTAAATTGATTGGATCTGCATAATAATCAGCGTTTCCAGTTTTATCTTATTTGGATTAAAAAATAAAACTGATTTATTTTATTATACTATATTTATTATTTAAAACATGATTTGAGTTTTTATGCATGAAAAAATGAACAATTACATTTTATAAAACACAGGTAAGATAATCAATATTTTTTTTATAAAGTAAATTATGTTTGTTAACTATGATAAAAGTATTTTTATTCATTAATTAAAACATATATATCTAATCTATCACAAAATATAGTTTATAAAATTTCTGTTATCCTTTGATTAAAACTTTGTTTTCATATTATTTAAGATGTGAATAAAATGAGTTTTTATTATTTGGTAGAGTATATTAAATCAAAATCTTATTAGAATTGTGTTTGAACAATTACATATTAAACCAAATTCTTAGCAGAGCAAATTTAGCAGATTATTTTTACTGAATCCAATATCTATTATATATAATTCCCGTGTCACGATGTTTGTCCGCGATGAACTCCGAAACTAACCATCCGATTTTAACTTTTTTTTTTTTTAAATGTGTGTTTTGTTCCAACTTGAGAAATAGGATAGTTTTTATTCAGATTTTTTTCGTATTTAATTGCAAAATCGGTTAAAATCTACCATTGAGGAAGTCGCCAATCTTGCAACCCTGAATTTTCGCCAATTTTCCGCCAATTTCTTTAGGGTTGCAATACTGCAATTAGGAGGAATTCGTAGCTTCATTTTTCGAATAATATAATGACTATTTTATTGCTATTTCGATAATTAATTGCAGAATTCTTATTTGCACTAATTTCATCGTTGGAGTAAAAAGTTTGTTTCCACCACAGACGAAAGATATATCACAATATAAGGTACGTTAGATGGCGCCGTGTCTCGATGCCTGTACTACATAAACATAAAATTCTCATGTTCTGAATATTATTGTTTTATGTACTACTTTTAAATTTTGTGAAAATTATATTGTATGAAATTTATATTATTTCTATGAGAAATAAATCAAATGTATGTAAGTATTACCTGATTTGATTATCAATATTTTTTTTTTTTTCTAAGTTTGAATTTGAATTGGAAAAAATATATGGAATGAAAAGTTGTGAATCAAAAACATTGAACTTTTCTATGCTTAAAGTTTGTCAACATGTGTTGTATTTGATTAAGAATTCTGAAATAAAATGTGATCTACAAGATAATATAATATAGACAATATAATTTTAAAGAAAGATGATGAATTTTAAGGATTTTTTGAAAAGTGTGAAAATGAAGTAAACTCTGCAATTATTTGATATAATGATAACATTAAAATTTTATAAAAGGTATTAAAAAATAGTTGCAAGTTGAAAATCAAGGATATTTTATTTTAAAAACTTTTGTTATTTGGAAAACAAAGAATTTGAGTTATAAATTTGAGTGATTTAAATATTGTCGAAGAAAAATTGATAAATGGTACTTTTAAGTTGGAAGTTATTTAAAGAAAACAAAACAAATAAATAAGTGTTTATATTAATAAAGGAGAATTTAAAGCTCAATAAAATTTTTATGTATGTACATTTTTTTTATTTACATTTAAAAGTTGGTTTTAATTATTTCTTATTTGAATTTTTATGCATTTTGTATTCATTTAAAACATCATAATAAAAATATTTCTTTTCTAAATGCTTTGAAACTTCATGTAAAATTTTTCTTCAAATGTATGAAAGGAATAGAACATGGAAATTAACCTAAATCCATAAATTATTTTTATTTTAGTTTTTAAGCTAAGAATTTTTGTAAATTTGTAAAAAAAAGTTTGTGTCGACAAACTTTAAGCATACAAAAATGTATAAATAATTGAGATATAAATTTGAAAACAGTATATTACCTACATAAGGATATTCCCAGCATAAAAATACTTGCAAAGGAAAAATCTATTTGTGTGTTATTTATTTTTGAGTTATAAAGTTTTGCAACAATATCACATTTTTGCAATGTTTATCCATATTTTAAAGAATAAATTGTATAAAAAATAGTTAAAGTTGATATTTTTATGTGAAATTCAAAGGTTTTGAATATATTTAATCAAAACACTTGCAAAAAGGCTAAATATTTTAAATTCAGGTCATTTCATTTTAAAAAGCCTTTGCAAATAGCAGGAAATTGTAAAAAAAACATTTTGTTGAGCAAATTTTAACTTTTTCAAAACAAAGCTCAGAAAATATTTACAGCTTTAAGGAAAAATAAAACTATATTTTTTAATAAATAAGACTATGATAATTGATAATGGCATTCTAATATATTCATTCAATGGCATTCTAATATATTTACAACACTTTTTAAAAGTAATATATCTAATTAAAAGTTGTTTTTAGCTTTTCTCAGAATGAATTTTTATGCTTTTTGTTTTCATGTGAAACACCATAACACAAGTAATTTTGATCCAAATGCTACAAAACTTTGTATTTATGTTTTTCATAAATATTTACAGGGAAATGATTATAGCTACATAAATATTTTTTATTTTAATTGTTAAACTTGGAATTACATGCAAATTTTGGAAGAATTTTGTGTCGACAGCATTTAAACTAGCACAAAATAATAAATAATAAAGATATAAATTTACCAGAGGTCTATTCACTGTAAAATATTAGTACAAACAAATACAAACTCAGAAATTTAAAAAATATTGATTTGATTTCAGGTTTTGTAACAGTATCAATTTTTGGCCATTTTTACCCTTATTTTAGCTTATAAAAATTTAAAAAATAATGATGAAATTTTTTTATGTGAAATCATTAGTTTTTAGATACATTCAATCCAAAAATGTGTACAAAGATAAAAAAATTCCTTCGAAGGTGTTCGTGCATCTTAACGATCGTTTGCATTTGTATTTTATTGTGAATTTTTTTTAAAGTCTTTTCTTATTATATCCCGATTTTATTTTAATTGTATTGTATTTTTTCAATTATCAATTTCAGTAAAAGACCACCAAAAAAAAATCTAACCTCAGAATCCGTGTTTCTCCCATGGGCAGCTGTATGTTGCATGCTCACGTGTTCGAAAACCATCGAATTTATTTATTTTGACGAAAGACAGACTAACAAGAAATATTGTTCATCGCTTAGTTCTTAGTTAAATGAAAGTAATGATTATTAAAAATTAAATTAGGTAAAATAATTATAAAACAGTGTTAAAAATCAACATTATCTACCTCATTCATTAAATTAATAAAAATTAAACATTTTCTATTCGTTGAAGCTTAATTTGATCTTTTCATCATTCTTTACCAATCACTTCCTTAACAATACCAATTATAGTATCTAATAATTGAACGAAATACAAGAAAGCCACAGCAACGCGTGGCCGGGTCCTCTAAGTTAAAAAGAATTACGATATTAATGAATAAAGAAGGTAAAAAATATTTAGGAAGTCTTTTTTTTTTTTTTTTTTTTTAATTTTTTTATCAACACTTAAATGGTAAGTTATTGCAGTAGGCCATTTTTTGGATTATATTACTTTCTCCATTTTCATAATTTCCTTGTTAATCTCATAATCATTAGATAATAAACTTAACGAATCTGGATTGCACATGCTATGATTATTCCTAGTCTCTATGAGTAATCTTTTTAAAAATAATTTATATTTTCGGTACTTACGTATTAACGGTACCTTGGCGACAGTTGCGTCAATAAAGAGCACATGCGCCAACCGCAGCTACAGATTTGGCGTCAATCTACACTTAAAATTTTTGTTCCAAATAATAAAGATTGGCGACACTTAAAAACCGCTAAGTCTATCGCCAAGGTATCGTTAATACGTAAGTACCATATTTTCTCTTGCTTTTTATTTAGAAGTTTTTTTTGTATTTAATTTAAGGTTATATTGTATTTAAGAATTGCTGAATTAATCAAATAAAAGAAATGCTCACTCAAAAGTAGTTTTATTTGTTAAAGATATTTTATTTTTTAATAATGTTAATTTGAACTTGTATGAAGATTTTGAAAACAATTTTTAATTAATATTATGAATTTTTATGATATTTTAAGGTATTTTTGTCATTTTATGAAACTAATTATAATTTGAATAATTTCAGATTGCTAAAAATAAGGGTCTTACACCAAAGAGGAAGAAGGAATACAGAAATCCACGTGTGCGTAATAGAATGAAATTCAGAAAGGCAAAGATCAGGAGGAAGGGACAGGTAAGAATTGAAAATTTTATTAGTGACCAAATATAAAAATTTTCTTCAAATAGTCATTTAATATAAGATATCTAAATATGTATTAACTTGTATTATAACTGATGCAATGAATGTTATTTTTATTATAAGTATCTTTTATATTTAAATTTCCACATTTCATATAAATCTTTAATAAATGAAAGGATAATGTTACTCAGCATATTATTAAATTATATCAAACTATAAGCTTTGATAGAAAGTTATATTTATAATAATAACAATAAATAAAAAAAACCCAATTTAAATGTATGTTTCAGAACATGATAACCTATCAGGTGTTTATTTTCTATTTCTGCATGGGTTATTTTATATTTTATTTAAATTATTGTAGGCCAGACATGTTTTATTACAGACATCTCTTAATTATTTGCAATTGTTTTAAGCTTAAATGTATTATTCTTGAAAAATTTTAATTCAATCATTCTTCAATGACAATAGTTCTGCTACTCCAACTATCATAATTATCAAACTTAAAGTTTTTAAATTAGAGGACAATTTAATTTGGTTTTCTTAATATTGTTTTTTCTGCTATCAATTTAAATTAACTATTTATTCCTTTTAATATTTACTTTTTAGGTTCGAGAAGTAGTGAGAGAGATAAAACGATATGATGGTGAAGCCTCTGGTATATCAGCTAATGTAGTCAGAAGTATCAAGTTGAAGTGAAATATTTCATTTTAAAAATGAATGAATATTGTAAATTTGTTACAAAATAAATTTTATTCCATTTTGTAAAAAAGAAAAAAAAATTCATTTTTAATAAGATATTTATCACAACCATAATTATTTTAGAACAATGAAGCACATAATGTGTGGGCTACATGCAGCCTGGTGAAGCTTTTTTTGTGGCTTACTTCATCAAATGTAAAAAACACCTTTAATATTTTAAATTTTATTGCATAATAGTGAAGTACAGTAGTAAAAATATATAGTCTCTGAATGTATCTTTATTGAAAGAAGTTTTTTGTAGGATATAAATAAAATTTTAATTTAAGCATTTACGATATTATTTTAAAAGTACATATTTATGAAATGAATATTTGGTAAATATGATTCAATGACATATAAACATAAATTGCAGAATACTTGTCATATGTGTACACATGAAAACTCTTGGTACAAAAAATAGCTAAGATTTTGGAGGAAAAGTTTCAATAAGTATAAGTCATGTAAAAAGTATTTCTGTTCATTTAAAGAAATGGAAAAAAGAATTAAAATATTATTCTTTAAGTTAAAAAAAAAAAAATTCCCAATGTATAAATAGATTGGCACAAATAAAAATTACTAAAAAAAATTTTATAAAATGTAACAAATTGGGGAATAAAATTAATTTAATAAAAAAAACATTAAAATATATTGTTCAATAAAAAATACCTTAAAATGAAATATCATCTAACATTTTTTTTTTTTTTTTTGCCTAACTTATTAAATTGGTAAAATAACTGAAAATATAATTTTTCATAAGAAAAGAAAAAAAAATGTAGAATTAAAGTTTTTTATTTTTTATAAACACCTTACAAAATATGTTTCTCATTAGATAACCCTTATCAAAACTGATAAACATTCCAATCCTATTCACTATCAATCATACACCTAGGGATTTTAAATTAATAAGTCAGCATGAAAAAGCACGCTTTAACAAATTATACTATTTGAAAAAAATTGTAAATATTCAGTGAATAATAAAAGAAAATATATGAGAGTCAACACTTGTACATGACAGAATGTTTAAAAAAATAATAAATAAAAATGTAAGAAAAATGATTTAATACCCAAGCAGAATAGTATCATAGCACACTCTTCAGCGGGAACTGTTGGATATGGGGCTACGCAGCAAACGTCCCACTCGTGTGCCTTTGCTGACCAAGCGTCATCGCCAACTGCGCTTGCGCAGGGCCCGGGAACATTGTGACTGGTCCATGGATCAGTGGGAGAGAGTTGCCTGGTCAGATGAATCACGGTTTGTCATTCATCACGCCGATGGCCGTGTCAGGATACGCCGTCTTCCAGGCGAACAGTTGCTCCCTCAATGTACAGTAGGTCATACACAGGCAGGTGGTGACGGTATTATGCTTTGGGGGACGTTCTCTGGGATCCGTGGTTGTGGTAGAGCTGACCATGAATGCTACAGGGTATCTGAACATCATTGCGGACCAGTTGCACCCTTACATGGTCTCTGTTTTTCCAGATGGAAATGGAATGTTCCAACAGGACAACGCCTCTTGTCACAAGGCTTAAATTGTGTTGGAGTGATTCCAGGAACATGATGCTGAATTCCAGTTAGTGTCCTGGCCGCTTAACTCACCGGATCGCAATCCGATAGAACACATTTGTGATGTCCTGGGACGGCAGCTCAGAGTTCAAAGACCACCAATTCGCAATATCTCGGATTTGCGTGACCGTTGCTTAAACATCTGGTACAATCTGTCGCCGGCCATCTACCAAGGACTTGTGGCATCCATGACAAGGCGGGTTGAAGCTGTGTTGCGCGCCAAAGGTGGGCCAACTCGTCATTGACAGGTGGTCATAATGTTTTGGCTCTTGAGTGTAAATCTAAACCACCGAGGTAGTACTGCAATGATCTCCCTGACGTTGCCATCAGAAACAAAGTTTCTATCTTGTCTTACCAGCAAAAATAAAAATATTTCATTCTTATGAGTCCCTACATTAGCTAATATTCTTAAAAAAAATTTTAACATAACACACTCTGAATTTGTATTGGTACTTGGCATGTTTACGATTATGATAATTATTTTGAAATCTTTTTTTTTAGTGAAATCAAGTCAACATTGGGCAACAACAACTTAACCTTTTTTTTTAAATGTGAGTAATTATGTATGAATTTTGTGTATTTTAATTTGAAAATGATTTTATTTAAGTCATTTTTTTATCATTAATAAACATATTTTAGTAACTCGTGTATGATCAGTGATAAGGAAGGATCTTTTTGTCTTTTCACAAGAAAAAGAAAGATTTTTAAAGATTGAATTAATATGTAAGTACAGTTATAATGAATCAATTTATATATATATATATCTCACAATTTATCCATAGAGAAAATAAAAATAAAAACTAATATCTAATGAAAATATAACAACTTTATTAACCAACACATTACATTCAGTTTCAGAATCACATTAGATTTTTACGATTTGATCTTAGAAAATAAAAACAAATATAATTAGTTCCATGCAAATTTGTTAAGTAGCAATGGGTTTTCTGTATATACTTATCAGATATATTATTATATTATTACCCATTTTTTTGTTAGTAAAAGTTTATAATGCTTAAATCACTTGAGTGATGAACACAGAAAGTCTGAATTGTAGACATAAAAAAAGGTATAATTTTATAAATTTAAAATATATTTTGTTGATTATCAATTTTTAAAGATATGTTTTAAGAATAAAAAAAAATTAAATTTTTGTACTTCACACTTGTTGAAAAGTCTTATATACACAATGCTTCTCTTGCATGAAAATAGCTTTCAGAACAAATAACTAACTGCAATATTTTACAACATATATATTATTTTCTTCTATACAAATAATTAAAATATATATTTATATATATATAAATATCTATTTTTGACTTTTTGGTTTTCTTAACACTGCATAATTATAATAAATTAGAAGGAAAATTAGTAAATATTGAAACTATCACATAAAGCTTATCAATTTTTCTACATGTTATCTTTTTCTTCGTCACTATCATCATCATCATCAATAACCATGTAAGTCCTTTCTTCATGAAGGCCTTTTGCATAGTTGATTTGCATAGCAACCTGAAAGAATTGAATTATGATTAGGGTAAAAAATGCAATAAAAGACATTTTAACAAATGTAAATTTACAAGATATTAATTTAGCGTTTAATCTTATTTTGACCACTGATATGTCCAATTAAAAATATTAGGTTTCGAAAAAAGAGGTAAAATAGTAGAAGAAATTTGGAATACTGAACACGAATTTAACCAATTTTATTAAATATGATCCTTCATCTAAAATGATAGTGTTCTATAAAAAAGGCAACCGAGAAGATTTAATAATTGTCAGTTTTGCCTGATAAACAATTCATAAAATCAGTATTACTTTAGTTTGAACAATCACTCAATCTGCCTGGGTTTTATGATAAAGACATTCGGTCTTTCATCGCTTGGTCCTGCCGCTTCGCTTATCGTAAAGCATCGCGTTCCGCTTCTACTTTTTGTATCATAATTGTAAAGTATCAGTTTCAGATGCACATGTTCATTGTATACCCCAATAAATAGTTGGAACGTAATAGTCGAATACCAATAAATAATTGTTTAAATTTTTAACTTTTTTGCACATTCAATAACTTAACTGAAAGAACTCAAAATTTATTATTTAATTTTTAAATATTTAAAAAAAAAAAAAAAAAAAAAAGGCAATCCATTCGCTATTTCACAGACTCGACATCGACTAAGAACAGAATTAAAATATGGCACATAATGGTTGCCATATTCTCCTGAAATGTTTCGAATCATTACACGAAATTTTTTTTTTTCTCTTATAAATTATCGCCGGTTTGACAATTTGCAAAACAAGTCAAACTATATCATACTATTTATAGTTTTATTTATATAGCTACAATCGCAAACAGCTCAAAATTAAAACTAAGTGATCTCTTCGCGGTCCACAGTTTGGAGAACAGTGTTCTATATAGAAATAAAGAACATTTCCAACAAAATGCATGTTAAGATAGTCTTAAGCGCATATCGCAAGATTTCGTTTCAATTTACTTTAACGTAAAGCAAACCAATCTTGCCATTCATACAATAAGTTTACAACGCGCATGAGATATGAAGAACTTGCTTGTGAAGAAGAAAAAAAAAGTATAACCAAACATAACATGCTATCTTCCTCGCGAAATGAAAAATATAACGCTTCCCGCATATGAGTTAGGGAGAATAAAAGTTGGATGTGCGCACAGCGACGAATTCATATTTGAATGGAAAAGGCGGAATGCTTCACGTTGAAAGTAAAGAAACAAGCCTGTCTAATAAGGCTTTTAAACTTACTTTTTGAGACACTTCCTCAGAATCGCATCGCACTTGAGGTTTCTTGCAGAGAGGTTCAATCGAACTGCTTCTGGAATGTCTTCTTCCAGATGGTTCATTAGAAACCGCGATGGAACTGATTGCATTGTCAACTTTCATGGTGAGTTGCAGATAGTGCCTGACCTGATTGGCCACGACGGCATCGGCATTTACGTATGAACACTTAAACATGTGAGTGAAAGGAACTTTTAGCACCACGTTACTCGTAGAATGCGTGAAACTGCTCAAGAAATACACGTGTTCGTTCGTAATGAGCGCATGGAGGTCTTCTTCTGGTCCTGATTGAATTTGTTCTTTTGCAATGAAACTAAAAAAATGAAAACATCAAATTTGAACATTGTAAATTAACAATTTAAACTTTACAGTTTACTTGTCTTGTATCCTTAGAATATAATTGAATTTCTTGGAAATTTAGATTATAGAAACAGAAAAAGCATTTAAATTTCAGAGATTTTTTTTCCTTGTACACAAAAATATATGGTAATTTTGACAATTCATTAACAAATTACATGATAATATAAGTTTATATCGGAATACAGAATTTTATCAAAATTCCTTTATTATTCTTTTTTAGAATTCTTTAATTATTCTTTTTTAGAATTATTTAATTATTCTTTTTAGAATTCTTTAATTTTTCTTTTTCTGCGTTGTAATAAACAAATAAAAAAATTAGCAAGAGGGGGGAAAAAAAAAAAAGAAAAGAAAAGCACATAAATGAAATACTTTTATATGCACATTAAGATTAAATAAACAATCATGGTTATAGCCAAATTTCGACTAAATTATATTTTTAATTGGCTAAATAAATCTTCCACATAATTTTCATATTTTTTTTCCGGCTAATGCAATAACGATATAGTTTAAATTTTGTTTTTGAATTAAAAAAGAATTCATTTCTTAATTCTAAATGTACACGAAAACCTACATTTTTTTTTTTTATTATTATTATTACTAAAGAATTTTTTGGGCCTTCGTTAAAGAGAAACTAACTCCTCCAGTTCAGTCTGATAGTTTTGCGAGCTGGCTTAAATAAACACATGCATAATGAGGGGTAAAATTTAAAATTAAGTGTTGACGTTACGATGGTATGCAAAATTATAAGGTCTTTTCTGAATCTTTATTTGATTAAATAAAGATTCAGAAAAGTATTGTGGAAATATTATATGGCTGACTGGCTACAAACTCGACCATTGTATAATTAATTCATTGCACTTCTAATCAATTCATTGCATTTGAAAGGTAAGAAAATCAAATAAGAAATTTTGTAGTTCAGGCGAATAGCTTAGTAAGATAATAAATCTTCTTCATTGGCACAGCAGCTCCATCGTGGGCCAAGACCGCCTACTAACTGACAGATTTCGCGACAGGACATGGTTTCTTTTTACGAGGTAGGGTTGTCAGCTCTATAGCCAACATTCATGCTAGACAAGGACCTATTGTCTAAAGTGGATTCCGGACCATTACAAACATCTATGGCACAGCCGGGTCTAGAACCCGAAACCTGTGGCACCAAACGCCAGAACGCTAGTCACTCAGCCATCAGACCCAAGATAATAATTACATTATATAAAATTTTTTTCATGGCCAATTTTACATAATAATTAATAAATAAAACGATTCATATTTAAAAAAAAAAAACCTCTGAAATATAATTATTTGCAGTTCATTAAATATTCATAACAAATGTTTTGTATCTTATTTAGCATGGGAAAATTCTGTCTCCATTGTTATCAACTATCATGATAAAACATTTTAATTCAAAATTAAAATTATGTGGAATATTATTATAGGCTTCAATTAATCAATTTCACCTGCACTAATAAGATGGATTTCCACCGGATATCAAAATCTCAAGTTAGCCAAACAAAAGTGTTATTAGGGCACGATATGACGCTTCCGATTGGTTGGTATTCTACGACGGGAGATTTTAGTATACGAATAAAATCGACCTATACCACTGGTTCCAAAAATAAGACCATTTTTTTTTTTTTTTCTTTTTAGGTTGCTGGGCACTGTCTTTGACATCAGTGTGAAATTTGACGTCAAAATATTCATTAGTGTTTGAGTTACGCTTGGCTTTGTGAGACGCTAAAACAGATTCCGGCGATTTTTGAAATGTCTGAATTCCTTGAGCAAAGAACTTGCATTCAATTTTGTTTGTGAAAACGTATAGAATGTTGCAGAAGGCATTCGCTGAGCATTCCTATATCGGAAAAAAATGTTTAGAAGTGGTATAAACAGTTCAAAGAAGGCAGAGAATGCGTTGTAGACGAAGAGCCCTATGGTCGACCATCAACCTCAACCGACGAAACTCACGTCCAAAAAATTAAAGATTTGGCGCTTACAAACCGCCGATTTACTATTAGAGACCTTGCTGATGATGTTGGAATTTCAAAAGGATCGGTCAATTCCATTTTTCCAGAAGTGCAGTATTTTGAAGACGATAAAATAAATTTGGAAGAATAAATAATGAGTTTTTGAAAAAAAAAAAAATAATTGGCCTTATTTTTTGGGCAGAATAGTATGTTATTCGAGAAATGTATATAAAATGCCACTTACAGTTCATTATAGTTTCTGCTGTTTATATTATAAAGAAACTCTTGACTCAGGGCTTGCTGGAATGAATAGCGCGGAAGCAGTCCTCCGGATCCCACGCAGACCCTCGGGGGCCGCGTGCGCACTAGAACCGAATGGGAACTTCCTTTACTAGTGTCCCGCATGGCACTAGCGGCACCAGATGCAAAATCAAGGAAACCGACAGCTGGTTTTGTCACCGTTCCCACAATTCCTTTACCAAGACCAGAAAAGAATCCCTATAAAAGAAAAAATATTGTGTAATTATATTCCGATCCATAAAATCTAATATTAATTCAAATAAGCAAAATATAATGTATATTTATTTGAATCTTATTTAAAAATACTAACGGGTTGCTAGCTTTGCAAAAACCAAAAATTAAACAAAAATATTTTTTAAAAATAAACGGATTATAAAATAATAACATATAATAATTTAAAAATTCATATAACAATGCAAAGAAACAATATTATACTTTTGCGGGTTTTTTTTTTTTTTTTTTTTTTTTTTTTAACGCTTTTTTTAATATGATTGTACAAGTTTTTAAAGATCTTAAATAAACACTGAAAATTAAAGCTAATTTAAATTATGTTTAAATCTGTAGTGTGCAGATTAGGCAACCAGATTTTAACTGGGTGTGGTTGGGCTGAGATACTTGAGGCACAGGATGGAAAACTCACAGCTTTATTTACACGCACAAACATCACAGGCATATAATTAGAGATATACAATATTTAACACATTTAAAGACAAATAATTATAGATTCGTGGAAGGATTCCACTTCTAATCCCAAACTAAAGATACTCAGGTACTCATGCGCGAAATATAATTCCTCTCCGGTTCAGAGTCTGTAGGCCAACTAATACGCAGTGTTGCGTTAAATATATTTCATCTCATCATGGGAGACAATAAATTAAGCGTTTCTTAGCTGGAACGCAGGTTTCACTGAACTTCCTCTCGGCTAAGTCTTGATATCGACTATTTCTCATAAGCGCCAAAGATCCTCTCTTGCCAGTGTATCGGAGGAAGCACGGTCACAAACTTTTTTTAAGTGTTCAATTAACTTACTAATTAAAAAAAGAAACAATATCTTTAAATAAAATTATTCAACTTGAAAATAATTCGTTTAAACCCAAAAATTATATGGAGGGGGAAAAAAACTCCATTTACGACCCAATGATTAGTACATTGGGCTTATGAACTGAGAAAGTTCAATTAAAACCTATTAGATCAATTTAACACTGGCAACTGGTGTACCGATAACGGAGTACCAACAGGGGGAAATACCCCTTAAACCTCCTCATCTTAATTCATAGATATTCTTATAATTATAGTTGGCTGCTTCATTAATGTTAGTAAAAATACAAGATAAAGTTTCAAAAATTCAGTTAAAGTGGTACTCAAAAGAAAAGTAAAAAATACTAGAAATAAATAAAAGTAAAATGCAAAATAAAAGAATTTAAAGTTAAGTTTAAATTCGGTACAATTAAGGACCAGTTGTCGATGCCGCAACTATTGTAAAAAGTAAACAGAGTAGTAGATCAATTTAACAGTTTCCGCTAAAAATGGATAGGATAAATTTTTGAACTCGTAAGTGTTTCCATTAAGTTTGAAGAAAAACGACTTGGAGGTCGTAGAAACCATTAAAATCTATTCTTGGATAAGTTCGTTGCAAATTTGGGTGATAACAAAGTGGTGGTGGAGTTTGGGTGATTACAAAGTGGATGAATAGTGCAGTAGGTTCTTTACAGTACATCCTGGAGACTGTTTGTTGTACATCTGTTCTATATGCAGCAAATGATTTCAAGTAAAATTCTGGGCATTGAATAATATCATGGTTTTATATATTTTAATTACATGCGGCATATTTATATATTATATGCTGCATATTTGTATATTATATGTTGCATATTTTCTTGGTGTGATCAAGTATGTAAAACATGCACAAATTCTAGTAATCCAAAGCTCACTGATGGCTATTAGAGTGAGACCAAAACATCTAATAATCATTCCCAAAAAGTGCATATCGGTGACCATTACCAGCATTTCAAAATGACCAAGTATGACGTTATAAAAAGTTCGGATGTTATAATTATAAAATGTTGAACAAAATATTTTAATAATATTCAAGAATTCACTTTTATTCTAAAACACAAGTTCCATATTCTGCTTCTTTAATCGAAATCTGACGGTTTGTTTCATCATCTATTTTGATTTGAAAGCCTAATAGAATTCAATGCTACAAGGAAATCAAATATTAGATAATTTATTTTATTTGGATACGGTGGTATCTTGAGATACGAGTTTGATTCGTTCCATGACTGAACTCGTAAGTCAAAATGCTCATATCTCAAATCCGTTTTCCTCATTGAAATGATTTAAAATGGAATTAATTCGCTCTAGCCACAAAAAATTTAACTCATACTAAATTTTTGTTTATTATGAGTTTATAAAGAATAAATAACGTAAAGAAACAAAATAAAACTAAATACAAATATAAATGTAAAAAAGAATCTAAAGGGGGACAAAAATGCTGAGTCGATTAGCGTATCATATTAATTTTTTTTATCTTTTTTTCATTAAATATTAATTTTCTTCTTGACTATTCTACCTCCTCCCCAAACTTTTGTTATTTGAGAGTTTTTGCATACCGTACTTTAAAAATACCGTATTTTTAAAGTATGGTATGCTGGAGGACGTTTCAACAGAAACTTTGTTTCTAATAATCAAGCAAAAAAATCGGCTGTCATAACGTGGTTCATTCTAATGTGCTACGTATTTTTTATATAAGCTTGGACAAGATAACCAACAGGTGTAAAGTTGGACAGAAGAATTCCGATACATCCTTTTTCCCGCATCAAGTCTAAATCAGTTAAAGATAAACTTGGGACAAGCTTCCAGTTATCTTTTTTTTTTTTTTTTTTTATCATATGCGCAAGAGAATAAGAATGGAATAATGGTTATGGCATCACCGAAGAAGGCTGTATCTCAAATATTGTAACTCAAGGATAAAAATTCACCTTAAGTGATGGCTATTCTCTCTAAAAACTCGCATAATCGGGCACTAGTATCTTTAAAAATAAATAAAGGAAGAAAATCGTATATTGGGGCAGCCATATCTTAAGGTATCACTATATGTATTAATTTTAAGAAATACAATTTTAAAAAATCATACATACTTGAACTCCTTCTTGAACGGCGCCTTCGTACGTTTGGGTGAACACACTAGTAACTCCTCCGATGAGACCAAATCCTAAGCCCTTAAGACCGGCCACCAAATGATCATTGCCTCTTGCTGCACTTTGCTGTCGAATTTGCTTCCGGATTCTTTGATGTTTGTCATCCATGGCCACAACACCAAGACCATCAGACATACTGCTGGTGAGTTTAGCTGCAGAATCGGATATGCCATGAGTGACATTCTTAATCAAACCCCCAACACTGCCTTCATGTATGAGTTTTGAGATGCCATCTGAAACGTCGTTCATCAACCCCAGTGGATTTCCTAAGAAATCGACAGCACCAAGGATTTTGACAGCTTCACTTTTCAGTTCTTCTTTATAATGTTCAATGATGCTGTCAATGAGAAACCTTGCAGTTTCGAAAGGATGAACCCTAAGGAATTCATTCAATTCAATGGTAGCATCTTCAAATTTTATCAATGTCAGTCTCATTTTCTTTTTCACTTGAAGTAGATCTGTAGCAAGATTACTACTTGTAAGAACACTAAGTTTGATCTGTTGTAAGCTTAATTTCATAGTACTAAAATAGTACCGCTTTTCATAAGCCATAGATTTGGTAATGTTTCTCTGAGTTTGATTGTTTTCGCTCTCGTCAGTTCTTTCTCCTTCATTTTCAGCTTCGTCAAATCTTGCAAATTGAATGAGTTTTAAAAGATGCTTTTCCTCTAACTGTATCGTTAAATTCTTCATAGTGACAATCAGATGTTTGAATATTTCAGCATTGATGACAGGTGTACAAATGCTTTGAATTGTGAAATGTAAAGCTGGAAGATGTCTTAATTCATCGGATGCGCTTTGTTCGGTAACATACAACATGACTGGTTTCTCAGCATCTCGAAGCTGATTATCTACCTGAATGTCTTTTATGCTTCCATCCAATGTATGATAAGATAACGTCTTATTATATTCCACCATGATGTTATGAAGCCAAATATATATAAGTTCTTCGCTTAAGTAATTTACCATCGAAATTCCTAAGCCTTTAGGTATCTGCAAACTAATTTGCAGCTCGATATCGTCAAGCCCATTGCTAGTCTGCAAATACGAATCTTTAAGAGAATGTGATGATTCAGTATCATTTAATTTATTATTGAAAGTTTCATCGACTACAATCCAATCCGATGATGGAGACGTTCGAGTTACAACTTGCTTCTTCTTGAAATCAGTTATTTGAAGAACTCTTGTAGGTCCATCAGGAATAACTTTTACTGTAAGTACACCAGATCCTCCTCTAAGTTTTCGTCTAGAAATAGCCTGCTCTAATGGAACACCATTGTCTAATGTAATAAAACTTACAGGCATTGATGGACCAAGAACAACATCATTTCCTCGTCTTAAACCTTTAAAACCATCTCTTGATTGTACAAACATATTAGGATATCCACAACATAGACGACCATCAGAAGTAAATTTCCAGGTTTGAGTGTGTTTTCTACGTAGATCAGATTTTCTGAGAGTAAGGTTTGTATACTCACCAGGCTGTGGTCCAAGATCAGCGATATCCAGTACCAATCCCACTTTAGAGTTATTTGGATTACTTGGTTTATGAGGATCTCGCGGAGGACCGGAACCTTCATGTTGCAACATACCAGAGCAAGTCATTCGCCATAACTGAGATCGTTTTCCAGCTTCCCTTTTATTTATCACTACTTTATTACCATAAGCTACATCAAGGACATATTCTTTACCAGCTAAATTGTCAGGTGTTCCTTTTGCATCTTCTTCTGGAAATGTGCCAGTAAAAATTATATATATGAAATTTTCATAGAATAATTGACTACCCTCTCTGAATATATTCATATTGTAAGTAGCAGCTGATCCTCCAGGAGCACAGCAAGTTATATACGGAGGAAGAGTAGGTTCATCAAAAGCATATGGTACAGATGTATGAGCTCTGATGGAAGTTTTTAACCTCTCTTGTTCAACATTAGTTTGATAATATGTAATAGAAACTTCGGAGTGATTATCAATTCGGAAAGGTGGTGGCAACCTGTCAGCATCAGTAAAAACTATAAAAAATGTCGCACCTTGCAAGATTATTTCAACCCGTAAAAAGTTCGATTTTCCTTGGCCATCCCTCATATTAATATGGAATGATTTAATATTATCAATGGGAAAACCACCAGACCAATGGCAGTCTTCAATATCAGGTTGACGCACGCATAGCAAGTTGTCGAAATCAATACGAGGCCAATGGAATGGTAGACCAGAATTTGACATAGTTGATAGAATAAATTGCCTATTATCTTTTGTAGCAAACATCTGAGAAAATTCTAACTTATGGCTTGTGCTATTGTCCAGGTAGTATCGAGGAGATAAAGTTACAATGTGAGTGTCACCGTATCTTCCTTTTCCTGAGCGAACATCAATACCAATGATGTAGACTAGATCTGGTCTGGAATCTTTCCTCATAACATGCAGTCTGCGAACTCTGATTCCTTTCTCAAGGGTGAATCTCATACACCATTGAGGAATACCATCGAGATGGAGAGATCGTCCGACTCTAATATTGCACATTGTACTTGAATCATTATCAGGAAATGAAAATAAAAGAGGAGCCATGCATCTCGCTAGCTCATGTTCTTCAAATTGACCCGCAGCTTCTATATGTGTACCTTCTTGCTTGAAAACAATAGGCAAACCCGTTTTGTTGACAACCCAAAAAGGAGAAGTGACAAAGAGTTTCAAGCCACCTCCTGGCAGATATTGAACTTTCAACTGAAGCACTAGCAATCGATCTTGATTATCACGCAGTTCAATTCTTGAAGGATAATGCCGTGAAGACGATGATAAACGTATATCCTTGCAATGTTTGAAACTTTCTAGAAAAAATTTGATATAGAACTGTTCAGATATATCAATACTGTAAACAGATTTTCTTTTTCCTGGTTTCACAAAGTTAGACAAGTTAGTATCTTTTAAGTAATAGTGAAGTTCGTATGGAAGGAGATTGACAATTTCTAAACAAGGTATAAAGAAAATTTTATGGGCTGGGGGAACTCTGTGGTGAAGTTTTTCAATGGGTGCATCGATTTCCGGAGGAAATTTTCGTCGTTTGATTAGAACTAAAAATTTGTAAAATTCAGATGTTTTCTGTATTGAATTGCACTGTTTCATACCACCAATGATTTCACCGGGTTTTTTGACATCATTCCAGTTAATACTATGTTTGCAAAAAGCTACAAATCTATCAATAGGTCGTGCCCATATCTGAGCATGTACGAAAGGCAGAGGCACAGGAATAGTCTGTTGTGGTAATAAAAACATTGACAAACTTTTTACTCCAAATTGTAAACTGGAATTTTCTAATTTAAGTTCAATGGAATCTTCTAATTTGTTGGAAACTAAAAGAGAAGATTGCACAGTGATAAGCTTACGGGCACTGCCTTCAAGGGAAACAACAAAAACAATTCGAGCTGGTAATTTCTCAACATACGATCTTGAATGTGTCACGGATAAAGCATCTCGAAAGTAAGTACCAACTCTGTCCACAGATACAGGATCAGTAGCGCACCATCCTTCAGTTCTTACTTCTATTTGATGAAGTTTCATTGAATGAGAATCCTTGTGACGAATTTTGGATCGATTTTCAAACGGCACTGGAACTATATTACCTGATGGTACTTCTGTCCATATTTGAGTAGATTTATTACTTTGTTCTAACATATTATCATTTTCTAAATTCCAAGACTGTTGTTTCGCTGATGTTATTTTAGTAGAAAACCACAACTTGCACCCTGTATCATTTTTCAATGCAAATGGCATAAAAGGAAGACGACGCCGATAGCAACCTGGGCTATTAACATCAGCAGATACTGATTCTTTATTTCTATTGCTTGAGTTCAAATATTCTTCTGTCCAATTTTTTTTCACTGTCTTGAAAAGTTCAACTAAAGATGTGGTGACATTGAAATTGATTGCATCAGAAGATGCTATGTTAAACAAGACTTTTTTACCCACTTTGGACTGGCTTGGCTGAATTTTCCATTTTAAAGAACACTGCCATGGTTCAATGACAGGTTCCCACCCGGACAGAGGACGGTTATAGTAATCAGCACTTAAACTGAAATTACCATAACCTTCAGGAGCACTTAAAAATTTCTGAACAAACTGTACGTCATTAAGATTGAGTTCTATAACTGGTACATCAGCATCTCTACAATCATCAATGATACACAAATGGAAAGATGTAAGTCTAGCTTCAGCTGAAACTACATTGAGTGTTTTTTTCTTTTCTAACACAGATGCATTAGGTTTTGTAATATTATTTGAAGTATCTGTAATAGGAGCAGCATGTTGGGTTAACCACAAAGCAGCATCATTAATGTTTCCTTTACAAACTTCTAAAGCATTTTGACAGTCAGATATTGAAAATCCAAGTCCTAACAAGCAGTCAATACTAGAAGAGTTTATTTCACCAGAAGGTAAAGATGATTGCAATGCAGGTGCCTCACTGTAAAATATCATTTGTCGTTTAATAGAATCAAAAATTTTTAAAAACATCGTAATATCATAATAAGACAAGCGAATATTTAAATTCACAGCAGAAATTTCAAGAATATGTTGTATTTCTGATGATTCAAGTTCAATGATAGGAGAATTACTTTTATGAAGAATTTCTATGCTAACACTTAAAGGATCTATAATTGAAAGTGCAGTATCATCTTCGACTCCTAAGATGCAAGAAAAAACTTCGAGATTTTGCAAGCTGCAAGATAAAGGTTTTTCAAAGTAATTTGGTTTCCATGTAATAACAGCAGTTGATTTTAAAATCACAGCATTGCTGTCCCACATTGAGGTATCTTCAACAACTACAAATTCAGAATCAGTTACATTGATTTTCATTTCAAAATTTGTATGTGTCCCACTTAAATTTTTATTAGAACTTACATCTTTCTGGTGATATCCAGGAACTTCTTTCTGGGGAGTTCCACTGCTGGGAACAGTTAGAAAATTTAATACTGATCTTAGAAATTCAAAAACACCCATAATTCTCATATTATTCAACAAAACAGTGAACCTTGTAAAATCTTTAGTGATTCTATAATGAACCTCTGCTTGTAAAGTAGATCCGTTATTGTCATTAGTATTTGTAGGCTGCAATACTTTCGTGAAAACATTTGGTCTGCTATTTACTGGGGCATCTTTATATCTAACATCCAGTACTTGTATCTTGTTGGAAACTAAATCAATATCACGACTATTGTCTGAATATGCTTCAAAAGATAAACGAGATTTAATGAAATCAAATTTAGCCAAAGAACATTCTCCAGGGTTATTAACAATACCATCATTTCTAATAAGCTCCAAAGAAACATTTACTAAATCCATATGAATTGCCATAGTTGTCCATGCTTTCTCATCAGTATCCATTATAACGAACTGCTCGCTTTCAGTGCTAGGATCAAACGAGAACTCCTCAAGAGGTTCACCTAAATTTTGGCTCAATATACCGAAGATGAGTTTATATTGTTTCTTATCCAATGTAACATAAACAGACGATACTACACCTTCTACAACCCAGTCTGGAGCAATATGATTAGTAAGAGAATCTAGATTCCTCTCTACTTGAACTTGAAGCATGAACTTTTGCTGAAGTAAATCATTTCCTTGCTTTCTAATAATAAATGATGGAAAAATGAGATCTTTGTGATCAGTAGATGGAATGATGTTTTTTCTTTTTCTATCCTTTTTCTTAGGCATGTAGACAGCTGAATACAAATCCATGTCTGCTAATTCAACATTAATCACATCCAACAGACATTCACCTTGGTCAAACAGAGATTTAGAAATCTCTCTGCTTTTCATTCTTTTAAGCCTTTTGGGAGCTGATGGTGCAGAATTATCGCTTTTTTCGCAAAAGCTAATAGTGCCTTCAGATCCAAAAAACAGAAAAGTGTTACAAACTGTTATTTGTCCAAGATCAGCGACTAGAACATCCGTTAGAGATGAACTTTGAGGTATAGCAATCACTGGTGATCCAGCAGAAATATCTAATTTAATTCGAGATCCTCTTGTATTTCCAGGATTCACATCTTCACCAGAAGCAGCAAGACGAATCTTTCTGATTAATTCCTGCATTTCATTAAAATGACGGAAAAAAGTAGTGATCTCTGTAAGAAACCGTTGAGTGTGCACGTATTGAACTGAACTCATCTGGCATTTGACACTCATGTCATAATCAGTCTGTGAGTTAAGGTTAGGATTGCAATACTTAAAAACATGAAAATGCAATGCTTCACTTCCGGTTGTGATGAATTTTTCAGGATATAAATATCCATGAGGGGACAGATCACTAACAGAAATACTACCGAGAGTGCCTTTAATAGTGTAATTTGATTCTCTAAAAGACATATCAGATGCAAAATTAGATACATTGGCACTGGCAAGTTTATATTCAGGCTTATTAAGAACTATTGTTAAGCTTTTTACTTTCAATCTAATTTCGGAATTTGAAGATTCATCATTCAATTCATTGTCAATTTTCCTTTCACCATAAAAGCTATTTTTAATGTTGCTATTAGTATTATCCAAAATTATTTGTTCATCATTTCCTCCAGAACTAAAAAAATCGATAACCATAACCCAGGTTTGTAAGTTGAGTATTATGTCTAAGCCATTGAAATCTATGTCGATAAACCGATTGGTTTTGTTGTATTTTTTAGCAAAGTGTGGAGACTTTTTATCAATGATTGTAACATTAATGGATACTAAAGCATCAGAGGAATGGTTTTTGAGATCTTCTGAAGCGGTTGGTGAAGGCGGAGGAGTAGTTGGATAATTTTCTACCGTTTTAGATTGATTTCTTGGAACAGGTCGATTTCCAGATGGGTTTCGACTAGATTTGAGAGAAAACATATTTTGTGTGTACAATCTATCCGGGAGTGATACAGAAGAGAGATTAGAAAACACTGCACTTGCTTCAGTTAAGCTTGGGCATGATGTAGAAATGAAATTCGATTTCGGTAATACTGGATAAATGTTGCCTTTAGTTTGGTTAACAGAACTCATTAAGTAACAGCGATGTGAGACATCATTGTTTCGTAAATCTTCCATTAATAAGGCATGAAGAGTTACTTGAAGAGTAGCTTCATACAGCTTTTCCATGTGATATTCAAGCAAAAAGTTCTGAAACATAATATTTACAATACCTTCCTCTCTATCTGTCAGATCATCTCGTAATTCAGTTATTAAATCAGGAAGTTCAAATTTGACCTTAAAGGAATTATGTAATTTTGAAACTGTTTCAGAAGTTTGAGGTTTGACTTTGAGTAAAGATAGTTCATCACACGTTTCCAAGTTGCCGGTAAAAGTTGTCTGCCTCATATCACTTACTGAACTGAAATCTTCAAAATACGTAAGATTATGTAAGACACACATAATTTGACGAAATTGGTGTTTAGCTAGAACAACTCGTAAGGGATTGACAACCTTTCCTCTAATTTCAATTTCATTTAGATCAGAATTTTTCTCATAGTGGATACCACTGCTGGTTTCAAGTAAGGAAGTTGCCATTTCCGATGCAATGTCAGATTTATGAGAGCTAAAAACGACTTCAAGAACTGTATCATGGATTATGAGACGATTTTTGTCTTCACAAGTGTAGAGATCTTTAGTGGGCAGATTTGGCAACACTATGGCTCCTGGTACACTCTTTAGATTTGTAGATATCTGAGCTTTCTTTTCCACATTTACAAAATGCATGTTCATGTCTCTCACTTCAATAAATACTGTATTCTCTTTGTTTAAATTAGTGAGATCTATTGAAAATTGATCGCTACTTAAAAGTCCAGATACTCCTTTTTGTATAGAGATGCGACCTAGATGTGCTACGAGAACTTCAGCACTTTGGGAAGAAGTTGGAAAAGCCACAACTGGGGTTTGCAGTAAAATATCTAATTTCATATCAACGGTAACATCTTGATCAGAAGTTAAAAACACTAGGTCATCTGTTACATCATCAGTGCTTTCAAAACGAGTTCTCAAAACCATTGCTTCCAGATTGTTTCCATGTAAAGTGGCACTGATAGAACCTGTTCGTTTAGACACAATTCCTTTAGCCACTTCAGTAGCAGCACTTTTGATTGAGCTGGCCAAAGAGCTCATGTAGGCTTTAAACTCTGTTGCACAGGATGACAGCTCATGCAACAACCGAGGTGAATGAGTATAACATAAAGAGGCCATTCTGAGATTGATATTAAGATAACCTTGCTGTTTTTGATTTTGAAAACTATGTGATTCAATTTTGTCTCCTCTAGTGATGGCAAAAGTCAAAGCATAATGAGGTTCAGATGGTGGAGGATTATTAAGAGATTTATACATGTCTTCTTCTAGTAAATTGAATAAGTTAACAGGCTGAACAGTTAATGGATCATAGCCGATACTAATGATTTTTTGGTGCTTGGTATTTTCAGTTATTAAGTCAAGAACTTGTAATCCTCCAAGAGATCCCTGAATTTCAATAATTGTTCCTGTAAAGATTGAGTGTATTTTATACATTTTTTAAAAATTTAAGACACACACCTTAAATGAAAATGCAAAATAAAAAATTAAACTAAAAGAATTTGTAAAAATAGGATATATAAAGAGTATGAATATTAAAAGTTTTATTTGAAAATAATAAATGAAAGGTTTCCAAATATTTTCTTTAGAAACTTATTAAACATTTTGCTGCTCAGAATTAAATAACATATTGAATTTTAATTTAATTATTTTTTTTATAATTTAAATAATCTATTAAAACCAATTTTAAAAAAACATTTTTATTTTTAACAAGTCTTATAATACCTATTTATCAATCTATTGTGACAAAATTATATTCTCATATATTCTGAGTACAATATATTTTAAAGTATAGTAATAAACTGTATCACAGTTTTTACATTATCATCGAATTTTTCAACGAAGTTTCTTTTAAAATAATAAACTATATCTCCTAATTGCTTTTTTTTTTAAATCACGGTGAAATTAACAGAAAATAGTTGATTCCTTAACATAACTCCCAATTCTTTCACATTTTGCAAAAACTTTCTGCATTTTAAATCTACTTCCTACTTATCCTCTCAGAAAATAAAATCTTGCACATTTCTTTATTAGTGATGTAGCCAAAGAATTGAATGCTTTGACATGATCCAAAGGACAGAAATGAATAAAACTGGAAACTTTCTTCTCTATTCGATGATATCTTTTAAATTTGCCAAATAGTGAAACATGTTTATTAGAGCAAAAAGGGCTACAATTTCATTTTTGTAGAAATAATATTGTCAGTAAGTTTTATTTTAATTGAACATATTATCTGATTAAAATAAAAAAAACTATTTATGTTAATTATATGTTTCAATTTCTACAAATTTATAGTACAAGGAAGTAAGCTTTAGTTTCTTCTTCTTCTTCTTTTTTTTTAAGCAAATTAAAAGGAGAGTTAATATAAATTCTGGTAGAAATACTTATAAAAAGCATTTTAACATGAATCTTAAAATGCATTTATAACAGAATACAATTAATATCCAATTTTATTTATGTATAATCTAATGAATATTTATAAAACAATGTTTTATATATAATCAAAATGCATAAAGTTCTTTTTAATCTATCAGGCATGAAAAATGGTAAATAGTAATAATTATTTAAAATAAAACTGTTAAATTTTTATATTAATTAATTTTTCTTATTATAAATATGGTACAAAATATTCTGCATTTTCAAAAATATGAGATTAGGAACTCTGCATTAATCTTAATGTACTTGCAGTAGTATTTAAAAGTTATTTTTTAATCTTCATAGGAGAATGATAGCTTTAAATAAATTTTTTAGTTTTGTCATTTGCAGATTAGAAGGGGGAAAAAAATCATAATTGCTACATTCAATGAAAATTTTAATATTTTCGATAATACTTCTTTTGTAATATTATAACAGTCAATCTGCAGATGTGAAATATCTATAGGTTCAAGAATATATATAATTATATTATAATAGGATTTTTATATTTCTCATTTTGTAACTTAACCATATCACAATTACGTATTGAACTTATCAAACTACTCTTTTATATACAATTACTTTGCTCATCAATCTTTACAATTTTAACATTTAGTTTATAATTAACCTTCAGTAATTATTCACCAAATTCATTGCTAAAAATATTGCATTTGAAAGACAGTTGAATATTAAAAAGTAAATGCCCAATATAGACTTTTATGGATTAATACACGAGTCTGGAAGTGCATAACTGTTCATTAATGAAAATGTTGAGGCAGAATGTTTATGCTTTATGTGATATAAAATCAATTTGCAAGCTGAGGTTGTTCATGACTGATATTAAGTAAACTATTGCATCCATTGATTGTCCATGCAAGGTTCAATTATAATATATATCTATTAACAATTAATATATGTACTTTCAACATCTACACAAGTATGAAATTCATTCATAAAATGTGCTAAGAATATATATTTTTGAGTTAATGGTAAAATATTTATAAAATTTCGTTTAAAAATGATCAAAGATATAAATTTTTTAAATGACAAATAAAAGTTGAATTATTTCCCTTGAAGCATTGAAAAAAAGCTCTGAAAACTTAAACACACACACTAGTTTTCCATTTATAATGTTTGGAATAAATTAAAAGTATATCTCAAAAAACATTAATAACATATATTCTAGAAACTAACCACTTTTTTAATACAACATTAAAAATTTTTTTAAAGAAAACTTTTACATTTTTATTTTTAAAAAATGATGAATTACCTATAGTAGCTTGAATCCTAGCACCAGAAACTGTGGCAGTAGCAACTTTTTGACCTAGGGTACTATGCTTTTGACTAATAGCTCTTAATAGAAGAATATTTAGACGACTAAAATCAAATGTTATTTCAGTTCTTGATATGTATTTGCTTAGAGAACTCTAAAAATAAATAAATAAAATAAAAAGACATTTTAGATAATGCTTAGATAAAATTTATGAAATTAAAGACAGAAATATGAAAGAAGTTGCTGCTAAAATTTTCTAGAAAATTTACTTCTTTTTCATTCACTGATTTATTCAATCCTTCGATTGGTGACAATTTCCCATTAGCTGATTTTCGAGTTCTTTCTAAAGCTATACGCTTAACAAAATCGACAAGTTCAACAATTGTTTCTTGATTGGCTTAAAAAAAAAAACAGAAAATAATAATATTAATACATTTGAAATAAATTTTAATATAAAAATTAGAAAACTTCACAAGTAAATTATAAAATTAAATTAATAACAATAAAATAAAAATGAATTTTAAAACAATCAGAGGCCATATACTTAATTAGCAGAAAATATTTAAAAGAAGAATTCAAGGTAATTAAAAAAATATATATATATTACAAAGTAATTAAACATACAAATAAATAAAAGTAAGTCAGGTAAGTAAAGTAATTAATTGTTCTAGATTGAGCCCTATTATAATATGTGTAAAATTTTTAAACACCTATACATATATCATTGGTTCACAATAAAAACTGAAGTATATCAATTGTAATAATCTTTACAACTCTATAACTTTTGATGGAATTAATGAACAAAAATAGCATATATTTATCTTTGAATTAGTCAATTCTTGTCCTTTCCTGGAATGAACAAGAACATTATATAGCTATGCTGTTTACAGTCCACTTATCAAAAGATTGTTTTTGAAAAAAAAGGAGGGGGTCGAACATTGATGTCTTATATTTTGAGATTCAATGATCATTTTAGTTTTGCTCACACTTTAACATTTAGATTTTCCTTTTCCAATTATACATTATTCTTTTTTTTAATATCTTAAAAATTGAGAAAATTATATATGGTAACCAAAAAATGTTTCAAGTGTTCTAATACAGAATTTTCTATATTTATATACGGAAGGATGAATTATTAATCAAAAAAAGAATCTTAATATATTAGATTTTTTAATTCACAGATTGTTTATAATTTAATAGAGCTACATTTATTAAATAGATTGCAGAAAAGCAATAAAATTATACAGAAAAATTAAATTTATAAAAATATTAATAGTTACCTATGACATCTAAATTATTAAATTGCACAATTCCGATTTGTAACACTTCAGTGCAATTAGCTTCCGAAGATGGGGATTCTATCCAATTGAATTCTACTGTAATCAAAGCATCAGATGCATATTGTTCAGTTTTTGGGACATTCAATGACGAATACCATTTTCTAGAAGGTTCATCTTAAAAAAAAAAATTATATACATTTTACAAACAATTATAATATAAAAGAGATTAATTTATTTGTATTAAGAGATTAATTAATTAGTTTTTATAGCTAATTTTTTAATAAATACTACTAATAATTTTTAATAAAGATTACTAAAATAAAAATTCAAGGATAGAATTTTAAAACATTTCATTTAAGTTACAAAAATTTAAACTACACTGCGTTCAAAGTATTCTTCCTCTGTATTCACACAATTGCCAACATTCATATAGTTGTGGAAAACATTCCTCACATTCAATATGTGATATCATTATTCTTGTAGTATTTTGAATGACTTCTCCACAGAATTAAAGAAATGTTAGCCCTTAAATTTCATTTTCAGCCTTGATAGAAGTAAAAGATTTAAAAAAAAGATGCAAAAGAATATCCAAGTTAAGTTCCTTCCTTTTATTTCTCGGCTCTGATTGAATTTATAATGAATGATTTCCTTGCAATAAAATTAGCTCCAATAGTTGGAAAGGGCAAGAACTATGATGATTGTCTTCAAAGCATGTTTTATCTCTAAGAAAGTACTTGTGTCAGTCATATAATTGGATATTTTTCATTGCCTCAGTTACATAGGCTTCTGTTAACATTAAAAGGGTTGCAAAAATTCTTTTTCATAACAAAATAAAAAATTTAATGTTTAATAGCTGCTACAAGGACAACACATAAAAATGTGACAAAAAAAATCCACAATAATGCCTACATCATTAAAAGTTACAACATCATCAACAAGGAATTTTTTAGTTTGATGACAACCCAATAATTAACGAATTTTCCACCTGTACCTTTCCTGATTCGCTCTCTTTGCAATTCTGAAAACTCTTAAACTACAGTGTGTGTGTATATATATATATATATTATAATATTGAAACAAAGCTGTTTATAGATTAGCAAATCAGAATTTCTTTTTGTTCAGAGACAATTTAACTTTAAAAAAAGGAGGGGTCGAACCTTGATGTCTTATATTTTGAGATTCAATGATCATTTTAGTTTTTCTCACACTCTAACATTTAGATTTTCCTTTTCCAATTATACATTATTATTTTTTTAATATCTTAAAAATTGAGAATATTTTTGAGAGAATTTTTTTATATTGCAATACTAAGTAAAACAAATTATTTTATTTATTTAAATAATAATTATCCTTTTTTCTCTTGCACAACATTATATATATATTTATTTATCTTTGGAAAGAAGTTTTTCTTTGCAAAGATAAATATATATCCACTTTAAACCGTAGGTCCTGGTCCTAATAGGATCGCAGAGCGTTGTGGGGGGTAGTGTTACTCGCGTCCATAGCATATCTTCAAGCTACACGTGCCCCCTGGATAGTGCTAAATGAGTAACAGCAGTGCAGCCCTTGCTTATGTCATAAGGATTAACTGCCTATATTGCCAGCTGCATTAGAACAACAACATACATAATTTGTAGAAATGTATGCTACAGATTAACAATCAAGAAATATTATTACAAATGAATTGCAACACACGAAATACATACTAGTTTTGGATGTGCTTTTCAGAGTACTAAGAGCAGCAGAGAGTGCTGCTGGGGGAGTGGGTGCAGATTTTCCTAAGAGAGGGGAACTTATAGCATCAGGGCTACCAGGCGATGCAGGAGAATTAGGTTCACTGTCTCGTAAACTGCCACTTTTGCTGTCCATACTGCAATGACATAATTTCATTAAATTACAATTAGTAATCAAAAATACAATCTTCAAATAAAAGTATAGAAATATAATATTTTTTTTAGGCATGAAAGATTAATAAACTTGTTCATAAAAAAGTAAATACTAATGAAGCATAATGATGTCAGATTATTCATGTATAAGATGTCTTGTCAGATGCTGATTTATGCTTAAGTTATTAGTTGGTATTTTATATGATAACACAGTTAAGCAGTCATTATGCCAATACTTTGTATCAACATTCAGACAATTTTCTTCTAAATCCGAAATTTTTTTTTGACAATATACAGACATTTTGTAACTCAGATTTGATCCTACTGATAATTCTTTAATATAAAATATAAAATTAATATCAATTTGTTTTAACTATCATATAGCAAAAGTATAACAATAATTCTAACAGATTAATCTGTTGAGTAATGTAATATGAAACAAATAATTTCATACCCACATTGCAGTTATGCAGAAAAGAGATTGGTTTTGGTTTAAAAAATAAACAGAAATCTTTTTAAAATACTTTTTATGTTTAATACAATTACTATACAATAAAATGTTTATTTATATAAATTAAATGTTTTCTTTATCAATAATTAGCAAAAACATCTCAGTTGAATATCCTTAAAGCATACTTTAACTAAAATACAATCTATTATTTTTAATGCTTAGATCTAAATGTTCATTAAAGACAGAAAATATTCATTTAAAAATGAGTAAGACATCCTTATAAAATATCAGCTTCTATTTAGCAGCACATGGATATTTTCCTACATTTAAAAAAAAATATAATCTGAAAGACAACTTGTTTCTTATAGAACTTCAAAACTTCTAATCCTATTTCCATATATATTTTGATTTAAATAACCAAGCATTTAAATTCGAAAACATATTTAATATTATAATTTTTTACAGTAGGATTTTATTTATATCTTATTACATGATAGTTTATTCAAATAAGGCTTCATTAAGATATTGGAATGATTGAATTCTCTGATGATGTCACTGTATAGCAGACCTTCCCTAAATGCATTTTCTTTTTATTTATTTCTTTTTTTTTCCTTTCACTATAAAAATATTTCCTAATAAAATGCTGTTTTCAAAATAACACCATTTAGTAAAAATTTTAAACTCCAGGCTATAATTTAACTATCCCATACAACAAGTCAAGACCATTAAATGCAATATTTAAGGATATTTATATTGATACATAAAAAATATACATAATTTACATATAATATAATAATAAAACAATATTGTTAAATTACAACAGATCTTCCATTACTTTAAAATAATTTTTTTTTTTTTTTAGTCCAGACATTTTTAAAGGAATGAATGAAAATATATTTCGTTATTTACGTATTAACGCCACCTTATCTACAGATTTGGCAGTTTTTAAGTGGCGCCAATCAAACAGCTACAGATTTGGCGGTTTTTAAGTGGCGCCAATCGACACTTCATTGTAGCTGTTAGATTGGCGCCAAATCTGTAGATAAGGTGGCGTTAATACGTAAGTACCGAAATATATTTTCATTCATTCCCTTAAAAATGTTTGGATTTAAAAAAAAAAAAAAAAAATTATTTTAAAGTCATGGAAGATCTGTTGTAATTTAACAATACCGCCAACTCTGTACCTGCCAAAACTACACCTGCGCCAAAACCGCCAAATCTGTACCTGCGGTTGGCGTTCAAAAGAAAACTGTTTGCGCGTGCGAACAACGAGATTGCTCTTTATTGGCGCAATTGTAGCTAAGGCGGTGTTAATACGTAAGTACCTATATTTCTTATAATCTACTAATAAATTTTTTCAATACCTAAGATGCTTATGTGAAGCCAGCAGAAGTTCAAAATCAGGTCCATAAGTTTGTAAAGCATCAACAAGAAGCAAACTATGCACACAAAGTGACAAAGAAACATCATGAGGATGCTTTGAAAGTGTTGACTTTACACCTGTTACTTGCAACTCTGCAACACTATGTCCTATTCAAAAAAAAAAACACCCCACTAATGATTAAAATATTTTAAACATACATTTAGCAAATATCTAAACTATTATTTATCTGAAGCAGAATAATATACAGTAGAGATATGAAGAGTAGGAGGAAATTTTTTGTCAAATAATTCTTGCATTATTTTGTGAATAGAAGAATCAGAAGTCAGAAAGAAAAATTTATTTCTAAAAAATGAAATAAGTAGATGTAAAAATTATACTGCTTTAAACAATGTAATTTTTTTTAAAAAATATGCATCACACTAATTTTTATTTTTGAACTAATATACCACAAAAACAACAAGCAATAAAACATATCTCATTATAACATTAATAGAAATTAATATTCAACAATAGTTATTCTTAATATTGCAATGATCAGGGAAGAAATAAAAAATTTATTTTTAAATGTTGCAATCAGACAAACTTGCCACACGTTATATTATTTTTGTAAAATGTTTTTATTTATGTTAATTTTTTAATATGAAATTCTTCTAAACATATTTAAAATATTATAACATTAAATATATAACTCCATCAATACTTTATGATTTTAATTTTTTTTATATTTTAAAATCCAATGAAAGCAAGTGGATAATAAATATAATCAGTGTGATGATTTAATACCTCTGCTTTGGACGTCAAAGGACATCTGATCAATACAGAATTCCATAAGAAGAAGTAAAGAATTCTCATTTAAATCTGCATGACTTTCTGAAATTTCTTTAGATATCCTGTATAATAGAAATATTAGTGTTAACTGTTTTAGAAAAATTTAGATATGATTAATAAACAGAGTTTTACAAACTAAACTCTATCTATAAACATATTTTTTTCATTCTCTATAAAAGTTATTATTGATTTTATTAATTTTTTTAATTAAAAATGCTTGACAATAAAAATATTCATAAAGATGTTTAATTAAACTGGAATAACTTATAAAATAGATGAAAAAAAATACTCACAATTTTTTCTTTTCTTTGGAGCTTTTTTCATTAAATTGCTCAATTAATTCAAATGAATCTTCTCGAGAATAGAAATGTTTTGCTTGTCCAACAGATTTATACATGATGGGAGAATTGAGAACATCAAAACAAGTTTGTAAAGCATTTACCTAAATGCAAATAAAATCATCAGTCTTTGAAAGTTTGTGATTACTTTTTTTAAGATTTAAATTATAAACACATTTGGAAAAAAATTTAAAGAAATGTACTTGCCTTTTGCTCACTAACATGTATAATTAGTTTTGGTAAATTTCCTGTAACTGCGATACATGGCCAGTCAGGATCTTGAGTATATACCATTCGTCTAGAAAAAACAATATTTCAACAACATTTCAAATAAAAGCCATGTTTTAAAATTTAATAAACATAAATTGTATCAATCAAAAAGAATTACAACAAAGAAATACACACACAGTTTTGTAGATGGTTTCTATAAAATATAAATAATTAATTTTTAATTCACAAAATAAAAAAAAGGAATCATATTGAATATTTCACCTTTCAGTCTGAATAGTGATAGAAAATCTGTCCAAAATATGCATTGTACTAGTTCCACGAAGTTGTGCAAATCTCCAGTTATCTTTCAATCGGCTTACTAATATTTGAATATTACTCAATTCTAATGTGTATCTGAAATATAATGAAAAATTACTTTTTAAATATGGAAACTAAATTATAAAAATATTTAATCTAATCAATGTAATTATAAAAACAAGTGGAGCAGAATTTATAATTCAAATTTTTTTTATTTATTATTTTTTGCAAGTTAAAACATTTTTTTCAAACGTTGATAACAATCGCTATATTTTAATAAATAAAATGAATTAAAACACACACACAATTTTATGATATGAAAAAACATAAAGTTTCCATCATAAAATCACTTTTTGATTAAAATAATTATTTTTTGAAAAAAATTTTAAGAGCAAAATTTAGAATAAAATTTTAGTTATTTGTATGTAAAAAACAATCTAAACAAAACAGAATAATTTTTATAAATAATAATAATAATATAATTCATTCATATATTTTAACAGTTCTCATTCATTACCATAGCATAATCATATATTCCTGTTAATGATGTGTAATTAATTGACAGAGCAAAATTATAGAAACAAACAATTAATCTATATACATTTATGTTTAAAAAAACATTTAAAACATGAAACATAATAATTTATCTACAAGTATGAGATCAATTATTATGTTTATTAATTAAATTACTTTTCATAAATATGTTCCTTTAGCATTTGAGCATCACTTTGATTTGACATCATTTCCATTAATTCATTAGCCTTTCTAGCTTGCTCAATAAGCTCTTGAGGAGTGGAACATGGTGTAATAAAATTCTCTGCAAAGAAAAGAAGCATTCAAATACAAATTAATACAGCATCAATAATATTCAATAAAATTATATCTATAATAATCAATTTATAGTATTTTTTACAATAGTATTTTTTGCATGTTTATATTATAATGCATAATATGAAAAACATCATAATGTCAATTCAATCTTATAAATAGTAAATTGTTTTATAATAAATTTCGTATAATCATGATAAATTTCTAAGCAAGCAAACAGCATTACAACATAGAGTTACAACACATTTTTCTACCAATATTTGAAATTTTTTTTACCATCATCATCCAAATCATCAGATGAAGGTGTTGTTTTATCAATTTCTTCAGTGCGTGCATTAAAAAAATGCAATTTCCCCAAATCAAATACCACCTAGAAAAAGATATCTTAAAAATATGCAAACTTTAAATTGTTTTATATAGAACATTAACTTAAATAAAAATATAACTTTTGTTACCACTGAAGAATTCTTATCACATATATCTTCAGGAATTATAATCTGAGGAGCAGAAATGTTCATGTCTATATTCCAACCTTTAGAATATACCTAAAAATTAAGAAAAAAATAATAAAAACATTTTTCAATAATAATTAAATTAAATTAATGATTTCTCTTAATGTAAGTATAATTTAATTTGGTAAAATCGCAGAATAGGGGCCATTCGGATTTGGCCACAAAAAAACTTTTCGCCAAAGTGTGCCAAGTAACAGGTTGCAATTGTAAGTGAAGTGAATGACAAACAGTACAAGAAACCCGCCATTGGGATTTGACTTTTAATTGTAGCAAATGAATTTATAAAATTTTATAATACTATAAACAAATAAAGGAATTAGGTAAACAATTTAATAATATTGTAAAAAAAACCTAGAAAAACTTACAGTTTTATCTTCACCATCAAGAATTTCATCCCATTTTTGTTGTAATTCTGCTTTTGTTTGTTGTTTTAAAGTTTCATATCTGGCTCGAGCAACTGCAGTCAGTTTCAGTTCACTAACTGATAAGTCAGTAGATAATTTCCCATGATGCAAGGAAAAGAAATCAGTAATGCACCTTAAAACTTGAGGATTATAGACAACATCCAAGGCTCTTGTTGTAATATTTAATCTGTGAAACATCAATAAAAATACATTATGATAAATTATATATAAAAAGAATAATGTGTGATAAGGAAAACTTTTGATTAATTATTAAACCACCACAATCAATTATATTCAAAATAACAATAGACAAAAATATAGGTTCGATTGACTTGATGGAACTAAAGCTAAATACAATAAAATAAGCAAGATGAACGAAAAGTTTGAGTCTATGTTGTGGATAGATATAATAAATCTGCTGATGGGAAAGGGTTTCCATTAGATTTAAAGAGGAAAAACGAATTAAATAATTCTTCTCAAACGAATTAAATAATTTTATCTAAAATAAAAATTGCTGCATTTGCTACTAAGGTTGGAATAAGTCTTATTATATATATATATATATATATATTTGCAGATATTCCATAACAACTTAGATAATTACATTTATTTTTCTTATGTATATATAAAGCATTATTATGTCATAATTATTTTGTAACACAATTTGCAATTATAACAAAAAGTTACAAATATATTACTTAATACTTCTCAAATTAAATATTGCTATCAAAATATTTTGCAGCATTAACTTTGCATATTTTCTTATTCTGGTGTTACAATTGAAAGCAGATTTCATCATTTATAATACTTTGTAATGAAGTATTACCGAATTATAGAAAATTTAATAGCAGGAAATGTAAATTGGAATTTTCCAAAATTAAAAATAAAATAAAATGAAACAGTGATAAATATTCAACAATGGCCCTTTTATTTCCAATATGTACAACCATTATTTTTTAAAGAGAAAAAATAATAAATATATATAAATTCTAGCATTATACTTCAATAAATAAGTTGGTCAAAAAAAATAATTGCCTATGATCAGCATGGATAGTGAAAGGTTTCTTTTCATAACTCAGCTCAAATAAATAGTTGCCTGAATCATTTTCTTCAGACTTTTGGTTCAGGAATGAAGGTAATGGGAAAACAGTTACGTTGGATGATTTGGTGTACATAAAACTGACATCCTAAGAAAAAATATATAATTTTTGACATAAAAATTGCCTATAATTAATACATAGAAGGAAATAATTTAATCTAATATGTAATTTAAAAATAATGAAAATATAAGAGAAATTCAAAAGAGCAATTCATTTAACACAAAATAGCATTAAAAATTGATTGCTGATATACATGCAAAAATTTTTAAAATATTATTTTCAAGGATTAATAAACTGCATCTTAATTTAAGAATTTATAAAAAAGTAGAATTAAAAAAAAATCCAATAATCACACAATATAAGTAAATTTTTTATCAGAGTTTAAAATAAAAAAAAAGTAACAACTTCAATGAATAAAAATTAAAGACTTAAAAGTCATATTTTTAATTTCTTAAAGTCGGTTTGTTGCGGTATTTTAATGCTACATTAGTTTAAGACACTATTAAAACTTTAAAAAAAATTAATTCGTGTATAGTATATATAATTGAAACAAAAAAATAATGATAAAAAAACTACACTAGAAAAGATAAAATTTTATGAGTGAATCGCTATTGGATGTGACAGTGATTCAATGACTATTAATATTATCTATACAATGAGTGTTAGGAAAACATCTTTATAAGTCTGTAAATTATTCATATATGTATGAATATATAGATACATTCTGTATCCTACAAGAACTGTTTACATGGTAGATAACCCTTTTTATATTACTTATAATATTAGTAGAATAATACATATTTCACTATTAGCATTTCATCAGTATGCATCCCTACATAAACTTGGAGCTTACAGATATTCATTTGATACAAGGAAGAGAACCAGAAATTAACAAATGTTATGAGCGATCTTTGATTAGACAACTGCCTGGCCGGCAATTTTTTTTTTCAGGGACTCATGAAGAACATCCTATACAAAACTTTCATTGATCTCTTTTATCTGAATTGTGAAAATCGTCAATACATGACTTGAATTTTTGAAAACCTTCAAAGATCTAAGAGTCACCAATGTGAAGCTAAAATTGTTAATGATTGCTCATTTGAAAATCCACAATAAAAGTAGAACTCATGAGAATCTATCTTTAATTCACCTTTCAAAACTTTCTTCGACACTAGACCTAGGACTCAAATGCAATATTTCTGGACTGAAATTGTATGAAAAAAAAGTTTACATTGGTTAATTTAATCACCTGTAATATTTCTCCAGATGTTTTTGGGCAAAAAAAAAAACACTTAAAAGTAAATTTAAAACTTCTTTATAAAATATTCCTTATTGTATTGTTCTTTTAATCATGTTTCTCTTATATCATGTCGGGAGGGCAGAGAAAGAGAAAATTAAAAAAAAGCCACGATTTTATTAAAGTTCTGTTGCAAATTTTTCGCAAGGATAATTCAGAATTATAAAATAAAGGATTTAAAGAAAACACCAGTCTAAGAAATTTGCTATATAAAAGCATTATTATAAATGCTGTAAACTATATAAATATAAAGAAAATGAAAAATTCAGAAACAAAAACAGAAGTCATTAAAACTCACCCTATTTTGAGGAGCAATGATATGTGGAAAATGAGAGTCAGTATACATTCGATCATGCAAGTACAGAGCACCAAGTTTGATTTCAAACAAGAATGAGCCATTTCTAGGCCTAGTTTCTAATTTAGTAGAAACATCAGAAAATTCAAGATCAATTATAGATTTTGTTTGCTTCAAAGAATTTCTTTCTGTTGGAGATATAGCCATAAGTGAATCACTTTGTAAAAGAGAAAATGTGCCCTGTGACAAAGAAAAATTCAACTGAGCAAATACTGTATCTCTTTTCAAAAGAGAATTATCAGCACTATCCAACACATCTAATATTTCTTCTTCTGAAAATTAAAAAAGAAAAATTATCGTTAACCACAAAAGATAAAAGTTTTGATAAAAATGACTATTATTAAATAACTACTATGTTCATAAATGATCTCTATACACAATAATCCCTTGTCGTATTGCTATGTTGGGAACTACAAGAAAAAGTCTGATATAAACTTTATATAGGTTCTAATGTTAGTTTGCTATTTAACAGCGGTAATTCAGAATTATAAAAGTGAGGATTTTAAAGTGAAATGAAATTTTAACTTACAAAATTAAAAGTTATCACCTTTATTTGTTATGCATTAAATTCTATTTATTTTAACATTATGTTGGGCTTCCCTATATATATATATATATTGCTTTTGTGTGTGCGTAAAAAGTGTTTTTAAGAAGGGAATAGTGAAATTAAGCAAATTTTTCTCCTGTAAAAAATTATATTACAATTAGGCACGTTATATTTTAAGTTACATAAACATTTAATTTAAAAATAAAAATAGTATTTTCATTAAAATAGTAATAACTATCAGATTAAAACTTCAAAGAATAAAAATAATGACTGAAAAAAGTTTTTCCTTAAATAGTTATTTCATACAAAGTAATTTTAAATTTAATTGACATTTAGATGACATGACTTTGATTTACATTTTTAGTACCTATATTGTTATTTTTTTTTATTAGATAGTGAAAAAACATAAATAAAAATGTATTAGTTGTTATATTCTAAAAATTTTTTTTTTATACAAATAAATATTTGTAAATTTAAATTTTAAAAAATAAAACTTTTTTTTTATTCTTAGATAAAATAAATTAATTTTTTCAATGAAAAATGCTTATTAGACTAAAGAAAATGAAATTTATTTTTTCAAGATTATTACAATGTAGTTAATTATTAGTATTAATGTTACAAATATATCAACTATATCCCATGTTTTCCAGAGAGGATAAAATAAATTTGAGTGATTTTATCGATGATAATTTTTGTAGATATTATATATTACTATATTTACAATATCCTGAATTACAAATAAATATTTCAATAAAATTAATTTTGTTTAAAAATTGAAAATTTCTGAAATTTTAAAACAAGTTAGAATTAGAAAAAAAAATTGTTTGTTCACAATTACTTAGTATACTGATACAGAATAACAATAAAATGTATCAACACAAAAATTAAAGTAAAATGAAAATATATCAAAGGAAAAATAACATAACAATTGCAAAGCAACACATTTGGATTAATATAATTAAAAGAAGAAAAAATTACTTTTTTTTTTTTCTACAGAGTTTTTTACAGTTTTTTCCTATATTACCAGTAAGCTACTATATTGCATTCTAATTGAATTGTCATGATGATTATATTCATACCTAAATGGCTTTTTAATTCATTGACTTCTGGCTGATCACTTTTCACAGTATCAGTAACATCCATAGCAGAATTGGAATCTGAATACCACCCACCCCAAGAAGGAAACATCCATTGTAGAAAACCTTTGCCTTTAGACTGTTCATCAGTTATCTGAAAAGATGAAATGTTTAATAAGGCATGTTAAACAATGTTTTATCTTTATAATAGTAAAAAAAAGAGTATGAAACTAATAAATTTTTATTAATTGAAAAATCTTTCAAATAAAAAATATACATACAGCTTAAAATTAAATAAAATCAACCGAAAAAATCTGATAGATAGATATATTTTTCATGGATAACTTGTTAATGAAATTTATAATATATACATATATATGTGTGTATGTGTACATAAACATCATTATTAAAAGGAAAAGTCAAATAATCCAAGCTACTCTTTTGATATATTAAACTATATAAAAAAGACTAAAACGGCCTAATGTTTAGTGCTTTGAAATTGGGAGGGCTTAGTTCAAAGCTTGACAACCAAATGTGAACTGAAAGTTTTATTGTTAAAGCTGGGGTTACAGATGATAAATATATAAGGTTAAAAGTCCTCCTGTTGCACTCAAGGAGATAGGAAAGAGAGTGTTAGTCTTCCCAGAAACTATCCTTGATGTTGTTCATGCCAAATTATATTCGCATAAAACTAGCGAATGTAGAAGGCCATATAGTGAACCTTAGATCCCACTGAAACTGCTAATTTCTGTGATTTTAGCAGTTAATACATCAGGTCAAAAGTGCTGTTGCATTTTAATACAACAGAAACAATAAAACTGGGATACATTCACTATTAAAAATTCAATAATTTTATTAGTCCTATTTTTTATTTATTCAACAAAAAAACAGAATTATCCAATATTTTGAAATATAAATTTTTAACCAAACATTCATCACATGGAAATTTAAGAAAACTGATGCAAGTTTACAAAAATAACAATAATATATATATATATAACAATGTTAATTACTGAAATATATCTTTATTTCAATAAATTTTTATAATTTATGAATTTAATCAAAACACTAATATATCCAATACAACAGCAAAAATGAAATTCTTTATTCAAATAAGTTATGTATTAAAGTAACATAGTATGAATTATTTTAGAATATATTAGATTAAATACTAACCTCAACACTGTTATTACGTTCAACTTTTTTTTCAACCAATTCTCTCAAAACTAAAAGCAATTCAAAACTCAGCTTTTTTTCCAACTCCTCTTTTAAAGCCTGTACAAACATAAAGAATAAAACAAACTATATTAATGAAAATAATAAATATTACAAAAATGCCTTCATTGAAATAATAAAATCAACAAATGTTGTGAAGAATGGATAAAAAAATTCTAGTACAGAAAACACTTTTTAGTTTTCTGTTCTAGAATTTAACGAATAATAATTATATAAGAATAAACGGTAATTAATATTTATCAATGAATAAAATTTTAATAACACAAGTTAATAAATTTTTTTAAGACAATGGTTAGTAAAAATCATTCATAAAGAAATTTAAGAACAAAAAATTCAATGTCAAGATGAGGTATAAAATTTAATATTGTATATAGATAACCAATAATAAATTTTATAGACATTTGGTTTTAAATTTTAAACTCATATTGTAGTTGAGTTAAATAAAGTACATCAAATGCTCATTCATGCATTATTTTTTAAGATTATTTAAATAAAAACAAAGGAAATTGCTTTTCCTAATCTAAAAACATTAAAACAAGAAAATTAAAGCAACATACACATACTTCTGCTTTAGTTATTTTTATCACAATATTCTAATCATTAATTTACAATATGAATTATTCACATAATTTATAAAAAAAAACATTTAATTTAAAAACAATCGAATTTTAAAATTTTTTACCTGAGAACCAGGAGATAAATCTGATTTGTTAAGATATTCTTGATAAATTCTGCTGTAATTAGTTACATCACGTGCTCTTTCTAATGCAAATGTCCACGTGTATGTTTTATTTTGTTTTTTAAGAGGTTCTACATGGGCAGATATGGCATACAACCACCATTTTCTAGCACTAAAATAAATGATAAAATGAAACAAAAAATCTTTACAAATAGATAAATAAGAATGAAGAATAAAAATTAACAAATAATATATTAATAGTTTTTTTTTATCCAGATTAAAAATCAAATTGATTTTTGCAGCTGATTTTTTAAATTCATAAAATTTCTTCAAATTTGCATTTATATAACCAAGAATAAAGTAGAGAAATATAACAAATTTCATTAATTTCTAAATTGTTCAGGGTAAAATGAGAACATATATTCTACAGATAACGATTAAAATACAGCTATTAAAACTAAAAATATGTAAAATGTTTTTGGTGAATAAAATTTTTAACAACCACAAAATAAAAATTATTATCTTTACATTTTATTTTACATAGTTATGTGCACATGATTGAAAGAGTAAGTTTTTCAATGTAAACAAATTGATCTCCTTTTTTAAAGAATTTTTTATCAAAATTATGTACATGTATTAGCAAGAAATTTACAATTTTGAATAAAAAAATCCTGATTTCTTTCACAGTATTTTAAAACTGTAAAGTTAAAATTGTGAAGTTACAGCTGCTTAAGTTATATATTTCTATAGAACTCAAAAAAAATTTTATTATTAATATTATGGAAAAAAATTTTTTAAAAATATCTATTTCAGTAAACTAAGTTATTTAATTGATTTTTTTTTTTTTTATGTTTGTGTGAGGAGAAATAAAACATTTTTTTAATTAGAGTTTTAGATTAAAACATTTTTTAAAATTAAAATTACTATTTTTGTTCATTTTTCTTCTTCTAAATACTTTAATTTTGATATAAAAAAATTGTTACTTGTACATTACTATAAAAATGAAACTGAGAAAATAGAAAAATAAAACCTCTATTTTAATAATGAAAAATAATAGAGAAAAGATTTGTTCATAAAAAAAGATATTAATTTCCTTGAAATTAAACATTAATTTTCTTATAATTTTTTTTTTTATGGAGAAATAAAACATTTGTAAGTTAGCTAGAGTTACATTTTAATGCAAATATTTATTAATTAGAAACAGTAAAACTACTTTTCTGTTTATTTTAATATTTTGTAATTGTTGTTTGTCTTTTCTGTTTTTGTAAAAAATTTGAAAACTACCAACAAAAATTTGAAAAATTAATAATAGATTAATGAAAATACAAATTTTTGTATGGTAGCCAAATATATTTATTTACTAGATACAATGATCTTAATTAAATTTATATTTGTATCACACATGAAAAAGAAGAAAAATAAAAATATATTAAAACATACATATATACACATTTCAATCTTATGTAAGCTTTAAAAGAATTTTTACTCCTAAAAGTTTGTTTAAATAAAGATCTAAGTAAACTACAACTTCTTATATTTAAATTATTTGATTAAAATTATTAAATAAAGTATAATTTATCTTAAAAATCACACAAGAACATTTTAGCTTATAAAAAGAAATTAATTAAAATACACTACACATACTTATCTTTTACTGGAACATTAGGTCTCCATTTACGATGTTTCCATCGTAAATCCAAAACTTCGATTGCTCTGACACATTCTACCATTTGCCTATATTGAACCTATTTAAACAAATAAAACTTTTCAAATATAATACATAAAAAAGATGGTTAATTTCCTAAGAAAAATTTGTAAAAAAAAAAAACTATATTGTTTTATGCAGACATGAACATGCAAATTTCGAAAATCTGAAAAACACTATTTACATGTTTCAGAAAAGTTTAGAATTTCACTTTCATCAGGGCAAATATTTTAAAGGAGAGCCCATACACACATTTCTACAAAATGCAGATTGAAAAATAAGTGATCCAACCACTCGATAAATGCAAAAAGTGAAAATTTGACATTCATGATACTCATACAATGTCGTTTCTAGTATGATTTTCATCAGTCTTTTTTGTAATAAATATTTATAATCATCATTAAAAAAATTAAGAAGATAAGATATGATTCCTAACAATAAAATACTTAAAAATGCAAAATGAAATCTGTAAAAAATTACAATAGTATTTTATAATTTTATCAAATTATAGAAGAAAAAAATAACATTTTATTTTAATACATTAATCAATATTCTTTTAAATGTAGTTTTGTAAAACAAGTAATTTTAAAATATTACTCTGTATGCATGAAAATGACAAAAGAAAAATTCCTTGATTCATTTAAAGGGTGTTTTTAAATTTCTATCATTATAAATGCAATATTATTTAAATTGCTTAGCTGTTAAATGCAATTATTATTGTTTGTTATATTGTTCAAAAATGCAAAATACTAACATCACTAAGTGATAAAGGAATTTTTTGCAAATTAATGTCACATATCATCCTAGGTGTGAATCTGGATCTTAGTGGTTTGAGAGAACAATTTCTAGTTAAATGAGCATCTGCATTCACAGGTGAAAGAATGTATTCATGAACTGTACTGGAAGGTGATTCAAAGTGCTTTCCCATTGCAGCCTATTAAAAAAATAAAGGAAGAAACGATAATAAGTTTAATATATTTGTAGGCATTATTCAATATAAATTTATTGCAAAAAATTTTTTATCTTGCATAATAAGAAATTGTTTCATATGATAAAGTGAAAATTAAAATTACATTTAATTTAAAAAGTGATTAGATATTTAAGACACAAAAATATACAAATATTTTTTAAAAGAATAGCATGATATAAATGTGGATCAATTATACTGCATTATATAAAATAATAAGAAATGTTTTATTCAGCAAATGCTAAATTTAAAGCACTCACAATTTATTTAACTAAATATGTTTATTTCAAAGGACATTTTTTAGGAGAAAATGTTATGTTGTATCACAATATAATAATAATATTATACATGGTGAATAACATTGCAACAGTGAAAGATTAAAAAAAAATTAAAAAACAGCAATTTAGAATGAAAGAATTGCAATTTTAGGAAATTTAAATTTACAAAATATATGCATAAAACTACTCTGACCAGCACTAATTCCTACTACATAATTGGAATAGAGAATTCCACAATAGACACAGAATGTCAGCTTAAAACTTTGCAATTCATGAAGGTTGATTTTCTTTTAGTCATTAACTTAGAGTAACTGCTAATAAGATTTATTGAATCACTAACTGTAGTATATCCAGCCTATTTGCCCATTAATGCGATCTATCCAAACAAGTTCAATTAGCTATATATTAAATAAGTATATTTATGAAACTGATCAACCAAAAAGTATAGGGCATAAGACACATGTGAATTGCCTTACAATATATATATATATAAATCTGTAGATATGGAATTGTGCACATTATACTACATAAATTATCTACGTGATATACTACATGAATATATAACTGATTTTAAAAAAAATGTTAAGTGCACAGATCTATTCATTTTAACCAGAAAGAAAACTTTTGCTTAAGATTTATAAAAAAAAACTGTCTTCACCATGTATTGCTAACTGAATCATTCGGACACCAAAAAAAACACAGAAGAAATTGTTGAAAACGTGAAATTGACATTTTCTGGCTTAAAGATCAAGGAATCTTTATGCTGAGCAGTTAGTGACACTTTTATCAATAATAATAAACAACCTATTATAAAAGGAAGAAAACAGAAAATTTGAGAAAAAAGTATTTTATAAATTTTTCACACACCATCATTTCTTTAGGATCTAATTTACTCAAAATTTCACTCTTAGTGTCCCAGTATAATGATAGCCCTTGCAATTCTAGAAGCTTCCACATAAAATCACTATCATCTCTTTTAACAAACTTCGGCACCTAAGGAGAAAATGATTTTATAAAAAAACCTATGAGATGTATTAAAGCTGATTTAATTTTAAAAACTAAAATATGATATAAACATAAATAATATTCTAACATAATACAGGATTAATATAAACTTCTTAAATTGTTGTAATTACCCAATTTTGATCAGTGCTTTGAGCAGATAAGCTATGAAGTAAAATACCACATGCAAATTTATGATTACAGCTTTCTGCATCCTCATATCGAATGTGCACATTTTTAATCTTCAGCTAAACAAGAAAGAAAAAAAAAATTTTTTTTAATTTTCATAATTGATTTTGTCATAACAAATAATATGCAATTTTAATACAACTTAATTATTATTTCTAGAGAAATCAAGTGATTTGTAAATCTCACTCTATACATTTAAATCATTCTAGTAATGAATTTCCAATCACAATGCATAATAAATATGTTTCTAAAGATTAAATTAATTAAATCTTACCTGGACATTTTCTATAATATTTGCCATTAATGAAGTCCCATAACTCATCCAATTCGTGTAATATGATTCATTTTGTTTAGATTCTTCTACACCCTGAAATAAATATATTATTTTAAATAAATTACACTGAAGTATAAAATTAAGAATGAATAAGATATTCTTTTCCTAAAACAATATGTTTGAAAAACTGATATGATATTGTTGTTCATTAAATGCATCTCTAGAATGATTACTCTATTTATCTTATTTGTTCACAGTAAATTAAATACCCAATTACACAGGCAACTAATACCATAATTATGAACTCTAAAAAACTCTTGTATAAAAAGAATGAAAGAATTAAAAGTTGCATTTTTGTTTCCCCATCAAATTCATGGAATTCTCCATGCAACTATGTTTTATTGAATTTACTTAATTAAAATTTTCTTAATTCAATTTAACAGAATAATTAAACATTTTAGAGTAAGCTGATTTATGTAAGGAAAAAGAAACTAACATTAGAATTGATGTGTACATTTAAAATTATACCACATTAAAATATATTGAAATTAAAACTCTTGTTTTATAAAATAATGTTATAAAAGAAAATATAACTCACCTTAATTTCTGCTTCTAAAGCAGCCAGTTGAGCCAGTTTCTTTGACAAAGCAGAAGCTTCATCAGTTTCTTCATCATACTGTAAATATGTATGAAAATTATTAATAATAAAACAATATTTAACCAAAAAAACAAAATCGTAAAATACAGCATGTGGCTCTATACAAAATAATCTTGATATAAATTTTCAAAATAGATAGTAATTAAAATTCATTTAATCATATTTTATATGATAATCACATTATATATGGCAAAATTATTTGTAACTAATAATTAACAAATCCTATGCATCAAAATTATTTAGCTACACAAATTTTTTAAATATAATGCAATATTGTTGTTTTTATGGTCTTCATATTAAACCAAACAGGAGAAAAATAAGAAAAACAAATTAAGCTAATTAATTCTATCCACAAAATTAATTGTAATTTTATTAACAGCATTTTAAAACTAAATATTTTCTATATCATTCATAAACTATCATTCAATTCTTCATAATATTATCACTATGGTTCACATTTATAAGAAATAAAAATTTAAATTTTATAATTTATAATAAAATTCAAATTTATATGCTTTTTTATAATTTTTTTTTGATATTAAGTGAATTACATGAAAATAATTAAACTAAATAAATTAACATGAGATTAAACTAATTAAAAATAAAATTTAAAAACCAACTTAAAATTTATCTATGATGTTTTGTAACTCAAAAAGGCTGTTTTCAATTCAATTATATTAATTTAATTGTTAGATAAATTTTTTTGTAGAACATTTTTACACACCTCAGAAGATGAAATTGGACCAGCTATGAGAAATAGTCTTTCAATAAATATAACCCAAGGTTCACTGCGCAATCTGCTCACTGGTATTTGAAGTTTGATTTTTCCAACAAAACCTAACAAAATCATTTAAAAAAAATAAATACAATATTTGAAAATCACACAATATAAATTTTAAACTGATTTTTAAATATATAATTGATATATATATTACCAGAACATATTTGCACAGGAAGTTCTAAAGCTTTTAAAGCATCTTTCCTAAGAGGTAGATTTTCAAGTTCCACTTCCCCTTAAAAAGTATTGAAACACAAAACTTTAAATAAAACTTATCTTTAGATAGTTAAGTTAAATATTTAAAACAATAGAGTCAATATTATGAATATAATTTAAAATTACCTTGCAACAAGCCAATTGACAATTGGTCGGTGTTTAGGTTTTCTAAATACTCTCCAACGTAAGTATTTAGAATCCATGCTGCAAGACCCTCTAACATTACACAGGTTTCTCACACTGCAATATTACATAAAAGTTTTTAAATAATTCTGAAAATTAGAAAAATACAATATTTTTGTCACAATTATATCAAAGCAAGGATTGTCTTTTTTAATTATTCAAAATAAAGTTACTCAAAAAGAGGAAAATAAAAGAAAATCACTCTTTACATAGTTTTTAGTATATATATATAAAACCTGATTTGCTCTCCTCAATTTCCAGACTCACAATTATTAAATTTAGTTATGCACTAAACTCTATCAATCATGTGTTTTTAAATTTTCTCATAACAATTGATTCTTGCTTTTCTATAATAATTGACTGAATAAATTATTTATTGCTCTTCATGTACTAAGTCTAGTTTCGCTATTTCCCATGCTCTGTAATCTACTTGTCAAAATACTTTTAATGATTTGTTTTTAATAACCATACTTTCTGATTACCAAATTCCATCATCTTTCAAAATATTTTAATGTATAGTTCTTTTCGTTTTTATCTTCTTTCCAATTATTTAAAATTCATGTTAATGAAATGATTTTAAAAAAAATTAAATACATGACTCTTTATTTTTTTGATTGATTCTTCTTGGTTATACCAAGTTGGAAGAATATGAAATGCATTAGAAAAATTTCAAAAAGTTTTGAATTGGAAGCCGAGTCCAGATTTGGAGAAGGCATCGGCTATTTGTCTCAGAACTTTAGCAATTTTTCATCCATCTTTTTCTTTAATGTCCTTCATTAAGTCATAGATTCTACTATTTTCAATTCTAAATCCCCTTTCTGATCATGAATCTTCAAGTTTTCTTCATTCCTATGTCATCATTTTCAAGAATCAGTGTTTCATTTAGATGCCTACATTTCTGTGTTTTGTCCACTCATTTTTATATGAGTAGACAAAATCAACTTATTAAATTCACACATTCATTCTTCTGTGTGTATGTTTGGACACAGGAAAAGTAGATATTTTTAATTTTAACTAAGCCTACATTCCTGTGTTTTGTCCACTCATTTTTATATGAGTAGACAAAATCAAGTTGTTAAATTAACGCATTCATTCTTCTGTGTGCATGTTTGGACACAGGAAAAGAAGATATTTTTAATTTTATTAATTTCATAATTTTTGTCTACCCTCAGTTGCATATATTTTACAATTGTATATATTTGATTATGGATTTTTTTCATATAAAATTTACTATAAGTTGATATTTTTACTTAGCATTAGAAAATTTATCACATTGAAAAAAAAAAAATATTAATAAAGAATTATGTCAAAATGAAAATGTATAATAACAAAAGTGAAATTTATATAATATAATTTTGATAATAAAGAGTTTCACAATTATGATAATAATATAAATAACGATGCAGTATTTATCATGCATTAGAAAAAGACACAAGAAAAAGGAAATAACAAAAAATATTTATAAAATTCATGTCTATTTTTTTGTAGCTATTTTTATAAATGAAAAATTTATTAAATTTAGTTTTACAGACAACAATACAAAAAATAGTGCAATGTATAGTAATTTAAGAGCAGCCCTTTTTTTTATATAAAACTCTTGTCTAGAGTTGAAACATCTAATATATAAATTTGAAATTTTATTTGTTTGTCCTTTATGCAAATTCACAGGAGTTTTCAAATTTGGCATGTGCTTATCAATGGTCTACATAAGGCTGTAAGCTACTTAAAAACTTGGAGATCCCCCCCCTCTTCCTTAATTTCTTCAATTTGATCAGAGGATTTGGATGTCTTTTTACAAGTGATTTTTATAGATCCTATCACCTAGGGTCCAATGATATTTTCAATTGTCTTCTATGGTAAAAATGGGGGTTAAAGTATGGAGGCAAAGAATTCTAGTATACCATATGATTTTTATTAGATATAGTATGCCTTCACATCCTTTCAGTGTAAAATTTTGTACCCACAAACAATTATTTAAAACATTTAAATTATTTTGTTTTTAATTAATGATGGGTGTATTTTTTTTCTTATAAAATATTAATGAAAACAAAATTATTTTTCAACTTTGTAATTCTTAAATGTTGCAGGGCTTTTGTTAATTTATATTGTATCATTTCTTTTCAAATGGCCTAAAATATTGGGTAATTTAGCTAGCCATAATATAAAAACGATAAAAAAGATCACAAAATACATAAAAGTCTATTTTATTTTTTGTACTTAATAACACAAAAGAAATAAAATTTTATTAGTCATAAATGATAAATCCAATTTATAACTCTTTACAATCAAAATTCTATTTTATTTTCAACAATAATTTTATTTAATGTTATTTTAAATTGAACAAACATATGTTTTTATAAAATTTCAACAACATTTTTAATTTCTTACATTTATAAACAATTTAAAACAGCCTGTCAGAAATAATAGATCTAAAATGGGTACTTTATCAGTTAATAAAATGCATCTTATCATCAAAATAAATATTAGAATGAAATCAAAATAGAGATCAGAAAGAAAGTAATATAAAGCAGGTGTAATAAAAAGATTACACATTTGTGATTTGTGCACATAAATGACTAAACCGGGATAAGCAAAAAATATCTAAAATTGTTAATGTAAAAAAAATATTAAATTATTTAAACTATATTAGTTTTGCATCTTTCTTTGGATCTCTTATTCAAACATTTTGTAAATATACATAAATTGTGGTAATAATAATGCATTACATATTTTCTGAATATTAAAAAATTATTATTCTACTTATTAAAAAATTAAATACTGAAACTAAATTTTCTTTGTCAAGATCATCACGATACTTATATAATAAGTTTCAGAAAAAATCTTATACTTCAAAAATTTATATTTAATTCATTTGTACTAAATGTCATCATATTTTTAAAGCATTTTAATAAAACTGCAAAGAAAAAGACTCAAATATCATAGTATATAGCTGTATAAAAGTTTACAACAATGAAGATTTAAAAAAAGGCATTTCTAATAATAATAATTAAAAAAAAACACTGTATAGTATTCATTTAAAGTTTCGATATTTACGTTAAAAAAACTACGATTCCTAAAATAAATAAATAAAAACATCCCCATTAATGTTTTCCAAACATTAAAGACAACAATATTAATATTTGTTTAAATTTAAAATGTTCAGATTTTCCATTACTTACATTTAGCAAATAATCATTTACACGGCAAGTACGATAAAATAAGAATACGCAGTAAAAACTAAAATATTTACTAATAACATACAAATTCGATCTTAAAAATGATAAAAGATCCACAAAATATTTAATGATTTAGTTAATTTCTATAATAAGAATGCTTTTCTGTCCATAAAATCGCAAATTTTGGATTTCTAAGTTGTTGATAATCTCAATCATATGTAACACATTGAAATACACTGATAAAGAAAATATCAACAAAGGTACAAGATGTTTTATTGCTACTGCTTACCTCAAATACTTGAAATCAAGTCTCGTTATTAGCACTGATTTAAATCTGGTTTGATAGTTTTCTTTTATGGATAAACAAAATTAAATTTTATTTACAGGAAAAGATAAATTTTGTTTAAAATATATTTTGCACAAAAAAAAAAAAAAAAAAAAAAAAAATTGAAAGTTATTTAATTAAATAAACAATCGCAATAATAACAAATTAGGTTAAAATTATTAGGAAAAGAAGAATAATTTATAAAGAACAGTTTTTTAACATAAAAGTTGATTCATCACAACAATATATAAGCAATTATTGATAATAAAGATAATTCCGAAAAAAAAAATTATCTAATTTTTTTTTTTTTTTTAATTTTAAAACTTTTTAACTACGACTGTATCACTCATTTGGCGGGTTTGTTTGTTTCAAAAAATTAAATTGTTCTGTGCAGATGTTTTGAATATTCTATAGAATTTATTATTTTTAAAGAGAGATGGATTTTGAAACCGTAGTGAATTTGGATTATGAATCACAACATTTTGAATTTCATCCGCGAACATTTGTTGACACAGGTATTTTTGTTATTAACCACTTAATAAAAATTATTTTTAATAGACACCACGAAAGATACGTTGGTGTTTTTAAAAATGCTAACCAATATTTTTTTTTATTTGTAATGCAAATCACAATGTTACTTATAAAGCAAAAAATTTTAATTATAAATAGTTATAAAAAAAAATTTTAAATGTATTTATAGCGAAGTGATTTGTGTTATTTTATCGCTTGTTTATTATGCTCTTTAGTTTTATTTAATATTTGCTTAGCTTATATATGTTAAAGTGTTAATTACTTATTTCATTTAAAAAATTTTCATTTTTATCACATCTTTAGTAATTATCATATTACTTTTTGTTTCTTACTGATCCCTAATGACAACATGATTATAATATGGTTTTGCATATCGTTTTTAAAGGTCATGACTGAATTTTCTCATTTTTATAAACTGATAGTAATTTATATATATGTTGATCCTTTTGAATTTATTTTGGGAGAGGTTTCTTACATTTTAATGATTTTTTTAATTCTATTTTTCATTTAACATAGCAAAATTTATTTTCATACATATGCCTATTTTCAAATAATGATATAATTAAACATCTATTTTATTCTTTTTTAAGCATGAATGAATGGTATATGGCGGATTTTTTTTTTTTTTTGTAAAGTTAATTGATTATAATTTGACTTATCTTTCATTAACGAAAAAAAAAGAAGGAAAAAAAACCTTTAATCATACTTTTTTTTTTATAGAAATTATCTGATATTTTTGTATAACAATGCACCAGTAGTAATTAAGCATCGTCATTCCAAAACTGTGAACCAATTATTTTTTGTTTATTGAGTTATTTCTAAATTGATTCTACTCATTGTATTCTTTGAAACATCATATTTTCGTTAGTTTGTATTTATAATATACCTTATTTCATTTTTTATAGGAGTTGTTGATTAATATACACAAGTTAATAAAATATATATAAAAAAGTAGTTTTTTTTTCTTTAATTACTTTTTAAAACTGTTGTAGAGATATTCGATTATTTATTTTTATATAATCTATGTGCATATATTAAAATTTATTGAATCTTTAAAAATTTATAATAGTTTTTCTTTTGAAATATTTTCAGTGTATAATGCATTCTACGAACCCCTTTTTGAAGGTTTGAATGCCTTGAATGTTTATTTATGTGACCAAGTAGGTATTTTTTATAAATACACAATTGAGTTACTATTTATTAGTTTTAACAAAGAAATCAATATCATTATTAAATTTTTTTTTTATAGTTTTTATAACTTGATTTTATAGTTTCATTATTAACTATGATAGCTTGCGAGTTGTCACATTAAATAAATTGAAAATTCTAATTCACTTTTTTAAATGTAAGGCTAGATTAAGTAAACTTCTACATAATTTTTATTGTTATAAAAATTGCTGTATAACATATGATTTAAATGTAAATAAATTACCATAATTTCTTGCCTATAATTCGCAGCATTTTATAAACTGCAACCACGTTTTCAGTCTACTGAAATAAAACATTTTGCATAATCCATGGATAATTTGTGATGTATTATATATTGATCAAGTTCTGTTTTTATGTTTATACAAGCTTGCCAAACATTTTTCAGTTTTCAAGAGCTATTTTAATGCTGAAATTATGTGAAAAGATAGTTCTAAATTTAACATAAAATATGGGCATTTAAGCATTATAGGGAAATCAAATGAGATGTTATTTATCAGATGATTTTTAATCCTCATATTTTCTAGAGAAATGAAAATCTTGATCAGTATGACAGTTTATTATTAACTGCTATAAGAATTTTTATGTAAACTTTTTTAAAACGCCACTAGTGTACACATCAATGTATATCACAATTTGTCTTTGTAAAAGTCTGACTCCCTTAGTTTGTCCATAACTGTTATGTTTCTATCTTTATATTTAAAAGAATATTTTTTTTTCAGTCACAAGTTATATAATTTTTTATCAGCAAAACGCATTTCAGGTGGAAATTTATAGTGTTTCTATTTTAAAACTTCTAGGGAGACCTGCCTGTATATTATGTGCAATGGCATATAATCCACATTTTGAATTTTTATTTTTTAGCATGTTTGCACATAAATTTTATTCTTTTTATCATTTATATAATTTTTAAACTTTTTTTTTAGTACAATCATGTGATTCCTGCTGATGATATTCGTTCAAATACTGATATACTATTTAAAGACTTAGTGAAGATTTTGGATAAAGCAATTGATAAATTTGAGGTAATTATTCATTAAATTATATAAATATTTGAGTGAATATTGAATAGCGTCCAATAAAATTTTTATTTAATGCACTAATTCAATGTTAGCATGTTTAAATTTTCAAAATATGTCATTTTCTTTATTATCTTTCAGTTTTGTAATAAGATATGATAGAAATTTTATATTAAATTAAAATTTGTTCATTTTTTAAAAATTTTAATACATATCTATTTCTGACTTCTAATTTATTGACATATTATACTTGGGTACAACTTAAGTTGACTGTTAGTAAACAAGTTTCACCAGTTAAAATCTAATTATTTAATTTGTAATGAATGGATTCATGCATTAAATTAGAATATTAACTCATGCAGAAAATATTGCTCGACATTAACATTACATCATTTTTAAAGATAGTAAAGTTAAGTTTGTATTTTTAGGCATATTTATCACATAAAACTGTTGGATTGTTTATAGAATATTGCAGTTGTACTCAAGGGTGGTCACTCAATCTGGAAACTGTAAAAAGTCAGGGAATTTGATAACAATCAGAAAATATTTTTGGGCAAAAAAAAAAAAGGCTGGAAAAACTGGTTTAAATAGCCCAAAGGGGGCAAAAAATGACTGTAGAGCGACAAACCAAATCTCCACACACACACATGCGATCGATTTCCTCATGACCGCTTTAAACTGTAGGCACTGGTTTAAATAGGCCGAACTGTGCAAAAAATGACTGTAGAGCGACAAACCAAATCACGCACACATACACACACGATCGACATCCTTTAAAAGTGTGGAAAAATTAATCCGTTATCTGATTTCTCGAATTTAAGCGTATTCACCCTTGCTTCTTTCTTTGTTCTGATCACAATGCAAGAAAAGAAACTTTCTGGACTGTCCTTATATATAATACATTAGCTGTTGCATTAAATATTGCTGGACACCAAAGGCACAATGCAGAAGACTTAAAGTCAACAAATTGAGCTTGTATTAAACACTTTAGTGATTTGATAATAAAAAATGTGTTTTGATTTTGATATATTTATTTATAATACTATAAAATCTTTTAGTTAAATCAGTATATATTTTTTTTAAGAAGTGTTTCTTAAATATGGTATGTGTAGGTGAAATATAAATATATCAGAATACATTAATGAAAACTTTACTAATCTGATTAAAAGAAAATTATTCCTTCATATCAGTTGGTACATTAATTTAAGGTTTGTGATTTTAAATTTGTTATGTAGCTATGGGAAAAATTATATTTTATTTCTAGTAATTTAAATGCACTAATTTTTTTTCACTTGCTTTTTTCACAGGAATTTTTTAACAATGCCTATTTATGTAAGTTCCCTTTTTTTAGACATACATTGATGAAAATATCTTCATGATACCTAATCATGTTTTATTACCTGAAGATGAAGTACATCATACTCATCCTTGCACAAAAGATGAGGATGAAAAACTAGATGAAGAAATTGAGCAAATTAAGCAAAGAATATTGGAGGTAAATAAATTTCACCGATTTTTTTTTTCAAAAGTTTAATTTGACCATATTTTTTTAAAACATTTCTATTAATTATTCGATAAAAATTTAAAAATAATTAAAATTAGCCAAAATTACATATTTTTATTAATGTTTAAATCTAATATAAAATGGTTTAATCAAGTAAATGATATATATAATCATTTACTAGCACATATAACCCGGCTTAAAAAATAAAATGTATTAACTTTTTTTATATCAAAAGAGATAATTTAGTGCATTTTATATCATACAGATAAGCTATTTTATTTCCATTGCTCGCATGGATGTCAGTAAAATATACTTTAATGTGAATAATGAATCAATAGAATGTAAATTATTAAGTACGACATAAATATTAAGAGATGCAATAAAAAAATATGTATATTAAAAATGTTTAGATTCAAGATGGAGCATTTTATTTTTATTAACATCATTTAAATTAGCAAAAATTACAACATTATTATACAAGTTATGTTTATTTATGAGTTAAAGCCTGATAATAATTCCTTGTTTTCTCATCAGTTGCCAGAATATATAAAAAAATTTTTCCTCGTACCTGTAGACACTACCACATATAACAGAATCTGACTCAAATTAATCCTAGTAATTTTAAATAATTGGCCTTGTGCTTTGCTTATAGACATAGCAAAAGCAAATTGTAGCCTTTTGAATTCGAATGGTGTATTGTATTTCATCAAGTATATGTATGTTATGTATATTATGTATGCTATCAAGAGTATTCTGGGAATGAAAACATATTTTTCTTTGTAGTTCTGAAAGGATATTCTTTTTACAATGGGAACTGTATTGAAAATACATTATTTCTAATCCATTAAAGTAAATGTTCTTTTACCCCATTTCCTTTTGTTTGAGATAGTGCTTTACTTTTGATAGACAAAGCACTCCTGTTTTAATGGCTGAATTTTATATACTTTTAAGTTTAGTGGCAAACCTTTTTTTTTTAATTCACTAAGAAACAAGCTTACAAGAAACTTCCACTGTACCAAGGTTTTTCTCCAAGCAACATCCAAGAGAAGGCCATCGAATTGAGATAAATGTTGCAATTTCAGAAACATTGGAATTTAATTCCAAATGGAAATAAAAATTAGCTAAATAATAAATTATGTTAGTGAATGCCTTAAGAACACAATTCATTATAGAATCTTTCTTTGCTGATGTATTGTGTTTGGTAGTGCTTATGTCATTTGTTTGGATAAGATTCTCTACCCTTTCCCCCTCAAATATTTTGAAGCATTGTTTTTTATCCCTGGTATAACAGGTGCATTGTCCAAACCAAAGAATACTATTGAAAATATTGAAGTTTCTACCAATACAATTATGTGTAATAATAGCAAAAGCTAAAAGACAACCTTGAAAATTGGCTACTTTTCCTTCATAATGTATTTGCAACTATTGGACGCAATTTTAAATTAGAATTATTAGTCCCATCAATAACTACTTAAAAAAAAATATTTCTTAAATGTTCAGTCAATATAATTTGCTTTTCAGCAACCATTTCACATAATTACAGAATGCTTGATGTTACCATATCCATACTTTAATTTAAGAGTTTACTACATTTTCCAACATGTTTAGAAGTATTTATATATAATGCTTAAAAAAAAAAATTTTTTTTTTTTTTTTTTTTTTTTTTTTTTTTTTTTTGTGTGTGTTCATAATGATCACAAACAAAGTGTGTATTGGTTGATTTAAACCAGAATATTGTCATAAGTTTAAAAGAGCAGAAGTTTCCCATTTCAAGATAAATTTTTAGTGATAGAATTACAGTAACCTCACCCATACCAGTAGAAGAAAATACAGAATAGTTAACCTTTTGTGCATTTAAACAAATGACTGAGTTAAAATGCAGAAAGTTTCTGCAAAAGTGAAAAAATTTTAATATTGTGTAAGTATAGGGTGAAGATTAACTATAAATACAGATATATAATTAATTGGTGAAATTAATATTTGCTCACCTTTAATGTTAATTTCATTTCAGGAAAGACTTCGTAAATCTGTTTTAAAATCCAAAATAGAAGAACAAAAATATGTTAAAGAAGATTTGGTAACATTTAAAAGTAAATTGCAGCAATTATTATCTATTGTACAAGGCTGTAAAAGTGAGTGTTTTTTTAATAATGTTAGTTTTTGAAGAATTTACAATCTAATACAATTTATCATTTTGTAACATTTATGTTATTTTTTGTATTTTTAGATACTAAGGAGGATCTTGAACTAACAATGATAAGATGTTTGCAAAATTTGAATGGTATAAAAGGAGTGCATCAATCTTCAAAAAAATCTTCTGAGTTGGAATGATTTTATCAATTTCAATACATATTTTCATATCAGTGTTTGTTTTTTTTTAAAAAAACCGAACATCATACTTGTATATACTTTTTTTTTGTACTTAGAAATATCATTTCTTTAAAAACTTTACAGCAATGTCATAGTTGCTTTAAATTGAAAGCACAATTAATTAGTTTATTTAAAAGATTGTAAAGAATGCTTGTTTGGGATAAATAAGTTTTGACGAATAAGAAAACTGTTAGTAGTCTTAAAATTTGCACAAATGCAAATCACTATTTCTTCTTTTTCAGAAAAATTGTATTTTTGAATTTTTTTGAGAGATGGCAAAAACTTTTTTTTTTAAAGTATGTGTTATACCATATTTTTTTCCATAATGTGCAATATTATTGAGCTTAATCATGTATATTTCTTGAAAGCTCTTCTTTACAAATAATAAGAAATACATATTCCATTTTAACAAGTATTTATTTTTAAATTATAAATAATGAAGGAGCAATTATTTATTTGCAAATGGATTAGCACCAATTACTGTAAAAAGTGGTTGCAACAAATCTTCAATCTTTTTGATAGCCTGCAAAAGAAATAAATAGAGGAATAAAATAGAATATTTTTAAGCAATATTAAAATAATCTCATTTACTTACCTCAGGCACTGACACAGCTGCAAATCTTACAATACAACCAAAATATTTCGATGCATTACTCAAATGCAAAGGGCTTACAGAAAACAGTAAATCTGCATTTGCTTTTTCACCTACATAATATTAAATATATATATATATATATCACAATATTGATTCAATTTTTAGTTGCATAAATGGATTATACAAAATTTTAAGTACTTATTTTATTGCATTCATATATAAAATTATATTTTTTAAATAAATTAAATCCTCGCTCTTTCATATTTTGAATAACGGACAACTTTAAATTTCATTCAATATGCTAAATGAAATATTTAAAATAGTTCACAAATTTTCACTTACCATAGGGACTATGTATGGAGCAGCAATCTATAATTTTTTTTTTTTTTTTTTTTGATCGCATACCTCTAAGATGAAAATAATTAAAAGTTGTATCCCATATAAATATATATATTGCGAGCTTACTTCTTTAACATACCCCCAGATATCACTTTGCTTATCTCGAATTGTTGCTATCAAATAATAATTTCTTATAAATAAATTTAAATATTTCTATTATAAGAAAGTTTAACCCCCCTCCCATAAATGATTATATATATTTTAATACCCTTAAATTTATGATTTTCTACTAGCTAATATGAACTGTTCCTGCCTGGCTTCAATAAGCCGCATGTATTTCATTGCAATTGTTCATTTCATATTTTTATGCAATTATAGCAGTGGTGTGTTCAAAAAATAAATACATTAAATCTGAAAATGAGAAAATTTTAAATAAATATTAATCAAATAAATTTTTAAATGTGCATTGTATATCACAAATATAAATAGAAATATGTAAAGAGCTATAATGTCATTTTTAAGTTTTAGGAAATACACAAAGATAAATTTCTTATTATAGAAAAGTAAACTTAAATGTTATAATAATATGCAAAGTAGCTTTATTTTGCAATACTTTGTAAACTATGTAAATTTTCATTGCTTCAGTTTCATTAAATTTTTTATAAATTAGAAAAGATAATTATCGACAAATAATAAAGTGCATTTGGTGTACATATTTATATATTATTTCAAATCCTTGGGGTTTTATGTAATTGATACTAAACAAAACCTATACATATATAACTTTTTTAGAAAACAGTTAAATAATAAAAATTATCGAAATGTATATGAATATTTTTAAGTATTTCCTTATTTATAATTTGCCTTTTGATTTCAAATTGCTGTAAATATATCTTTTCATTTTTTTTTCATTGCGGGGGCATTGTTACTCTGCATCCGTGGCTTATCATCAAGTTACATGCGCCCCCTGGGTAATGCAAAGTGAGTACCGTCGGTGCAGCCCTTATGGTGAAGATCACAGTCTATTTGGCAGCTGCATTAGAAGAAAAAAATATATATCTTCTCATAAATGTAACAACCTTGGCTAATAAATAAATTAACATAATTTAAATTACAATAATTAACTCGTTTTGTTTTTTAAATTTTGTAGTCAACAATGAATAAATAGTTAAAATATTATTTAATGAATGGAAAATAAAATGTTTTATTACTCTTTTATAGTCCATCCACTGATCATAAGCAAAATTGGCAAGTCAGACTAATTCAAAAAGAGCAGTGTTATAGGCAAGGAAATGTCATTTAGGTGGGATTTTAATTGCAATAAAATGAATTTTCTTTTTTAACAATTAAAATATCAGATTACATGATATTAAAAGTAAATCTAAATGGGAAAAAAAAATTCCCCACAATTATTGTACTTTTTTTCACTCAAAGCAGCTTTGCACAGTGTGTATCTGACTAGCACCCACCCCTAATAAGTAAACAATTCGTTCTTTGTTGTTATTGTTGCTTATCCTCTTGATTTAGAATCCTAAACCAAGTCCAGTAGATCATGCTGCATCAATAGATCGTAAACGGTCCTCCCCTCATTCAACAGTTGCCTCACAGAGGCACTAATACAATCGATGAGAGGAGAGGGAGACGCGATGGCCGAACAATGACAAAGGGTATTCGTTCTTTTCTGCCATCAAACCAGATGTTTACCATTCCATGTGATTGGACTATATGATGTTAATATTATGCAAAAATGTAATATGTATTCTAAAGGTTTTAATTGCACTTACCGTAAGCTTTGCATTTTTCTAACTGACATAAAATAGATGAATATAAAAATTCTAAATGAGGGCCCATGATCATGCAAGTTCCAATGATATTATATGCTTTCATTGTCTTTTCAATATTTAAAAATGGAGTGTTTTGAATGTTTTGAGATTCCCTGAATTGAAGTTTATCATCAATAAAGATTGCTGAAATATTTTTTAATCTGTAAAAGGATAAAATTAAGTTATATTATATTTCATCAAATTCTTGAAAACACAAATAAAAAAAAAACATGATTAGCATGCATAAATTATTAAATGTTAAATGTGTAAAGAATAAAATGTTAATTTATAAAGAATTTTTCAAAAATAATTTTATCAGTCTATTGAAAAGAGAAAAATATTAAAGAAACTATTAAAAAAAAAAGCATATGCAATAAAATCCAAGAAAGATTTAGGAAATCACAAAAATTAATATTTTATGCTGCAAATGCTATTAGTTGAATTATCATTTTCTTTTATATAATAATATTAACTGCACTTTTTTTTTTTTTTTACAAAAATAGATACATGATTTTTATTTTAGTATGCAGAAATGTTTATTTTGTATATTATATAGCTGAATTAAAATACAAAAATATTAATTACTTGGAAAAAGCCCATCGTTCCCCTCTCATGTATCTTCCTGAAGTGAACCAGTCAAGTAATACTAAATTTGCATCAGATGCAAGGTGAAATGATTGACATTGATTATAAGATGCATTCTTGAAACATACCAGAGGATCAGGTAATACACAAAGTAGAGCTTCAGAATCTAAGAAATATTCTCCATTCAGTTGACTGTCTTTTCCATTTTCACAGCAATATACCTAATAAGTCAAAAAAATATTGGAGGATAAAAAGATTTTTTTGAAAATATAAATTTTCAAAATCAAATAAAATTAATGATAATAAATACTTCCAATGAAATTTTTATTACAAATTTTCTGTAGCTTCTGCAGAAAATAATAATTTTGAGTTAACTGCAAAAAAACTTGGTACTTCTATAGAAAAAACTACTTTACTTAGAAGACCATTGATTTTGAGATAAATTTTGCTTGTTTTCACAAGAAAAACAGAAAAGATAATTATTAAAAAAATTCTGTAACATTAACTAATTAATTTAATTGTTTGGTTGATTGGTGTCGTATCCCTCATGGAAGGAGGGATGCAGCTTCTGTTATGATGGAGCACCCGTAGGTAGAAGTAATTTAATTGTTTAACGTCTATATTCAATTAAATATATATTGTCAATATTACATTTTTCCTTTCTAATTAAAAAAAAACGTGAGGTCTTTATAGAAGGATAGAACTGAATGAAAAAGTCTAATATTCAATAAAATTTCTGTAATAAGTTTTTAGGAACTTAAGTTTTTTACAGTAGGAATACATATATTTTCATTTCAAAATACTATGCAGCATTTAAATTTTTGTTAAATATTTTTTCTTACATTGGATCAAATTTGTATTAAATAATGCAGCACTTTTATTAGTATTTCACAATTATTTCCAGGTTTTGTTTTTAAAAAAAGTTGCTACATTACTTGATAATATTAAAGATTACAAGTACATTTGTGAATGTGTCTCTGCTGATAATTTTGTGATTATTTAAATAAAAAGATAGTGCTTAAAGTTTACCACTTAATCCCCTGCCTCTCAAAAAATTATTAATTACAAGCATAAAAAAAAACCTGAAAATTGTCTGAGGTGCTACTGAAAAATCTAATTTAAAGTTGGCATCTTTATGCTTTGAATTCAAGTCTACATGTAAAATAAATTTCTTGTTTTAGGATTTCAGCATTAATTTCACAATAAAATATATATAGGAAAGGTTTATAAGAAAATAGAAAACAAAAGGATTTGAAAGTACAATCAAGATTAAGAATTACGTAATGAAACAATTTCATGTTACTTGCCACATTTTTATATGAGAATGCAATAATTAAGAAAATGTTGCAACTGTCAAATATTTATTAAAAATACAAATAATTTAATTAGTAATTGATCAAGTGTAGCTTCCATATTAAAATTTAGCATATATATATTTTTTATTTTTAAGAATTAAAATATGTTTTGACCACTATTTTTAAAAAAGGAGTAGATTCTGTAGAAATTTTGAAAGAAACAAGTCTTATCTAAAGCAAAAATTAAATTATTCCAAAAAAGATATAAAAATTTACTTTAGGAAAAGACATAGTAGACATTGTGATTGAGCATTTATGTCCAATCTTAAGAGAAATATTCACATTATCTCCCTCCACAAGACCTCCTCCATAAATAACAGGAAAAATCCACTGACAACAAGTTTCTGATATTGAAGATGGTAGCATGATTTTAATCTGAAATAGAAAAATGCAGAATAGAATTCCTAAAAAACTTGACATTCTAAAAATTTCATAAAAATATATCACATCACATTAATTTTTTTTATTATTATTATTTTCATTTGCTTAAAAAGGCTGCATGGAAAAATATTTTATTTCAAAGAGTGAAGTTGGTCCTACTTTTTTCTAATGTATAAGAAAAATAAAAAATAAAACTTTTCATTTATGAGCATCACCCTCTTCCCTTCTTTTGTAATCCCCTCTTTTTTATTCCTATAAGCATGAAAAAGTTCATTTTTGTTGTATAGCATGTTTTTATCTTACCTAACACATATAGACTTCTATTTTTGATTTTATATTTTTCAATTTATTCCAATTTTACAAAACAGCAACCTAACATTAAAACAAATAGTACAGTGGTAATTTTCCATCAATAAACTTATAATGAAAGTTCATAACAATTATTCAACTTGATGGCCAAGTTTTCAAATGTGACCTTCGAGAATTGCAATTGTGATCCTTGAGTTTGTTTCATTAAGCATTAGTATTTAACATCAGAGTCAAATGAAGACAGATCTCAAGTGAAGACCAGCACCAAGCTTATTTCGATATTTATTCTTAATACACATGAAAACACTCATTTGACAAGCCCTGTATTTCTGAAAGGTAATAAATATTTTATTCCTTACAAATGAGTTCTTTCACTCATTCAAAAGTTTTTTTTAAAATCAGATTTAAGAATCATTTGAAAGTTCAATCTACATTTCTCTTTCCAAAATTGTTAATTTTTTGCTTTTTTGAAAGAACAGTTTGTCAAATGGATTTAAAATACAGTTATCTTCACTATTTCATTTTGGGCACAAATAAATTATTAGTTCTTTTGATAATTTTAGATGAGAAATCAAAATAAAGCATTTCAAACACTTTGTTCTAGTCATTTTCTTCACAAGCTTTCCCAATATATCCAAATTTCTGTATCATAGACTCGATTTTATCACACTTTAAAAATCCAATATCCACCAAATCTAAAAGAATTTTATAGAAATATTCCATCATGCTAAGTTATGTTTATTTATTTATGGAAAAATATAAGATAAATAACAAACTGTTGAAGCCTCTCAATTTCATGAAACTTTTTTTGAAAGAGATAGGCTAACAAAGGAAGGTGAACTTTTATCTCAATTCAAACAATTTTATGAGCCTCTTGAAATCCACCTCACTCAGCATACAAAAATAATGTTTTATAGAGGCTTTCTCTTTACACACAGATTTGTATATCTTGGAGTTTGTTGAAATGGCTTCAATAAAATTAAACACTTTCACTGATTAATTGAGCACTTACTTCAATGAATGTGTTAAGAGGTTTGCATGCTAGAATAATGTGAATACTGTCTTTCATACAACCATATAAATCTGTGTAACCACCAAATATAAATCCTCCATACAAACAACAATTGGTTCAGTCATTTCCTTTTTTACATTAATAATCCTGAAACTTATGTTTCAATGAAAGGATAATACAGTAAAAGATTTTCTTCCAGCATTTCTTGAAACTGCCAGCAAAATTATTAAATTAGAAACATTTTTATTTAATTAGTTATTGTTTTATTATTATTCATCTATTTGTATTGAAAAGGGACAATATTTTATTCTCTCAATTACTTTATATTCATTGTTGACAAATCTTCAAGTAACTGTTCGTTTGAGGATAATATATTTTTAATTTTTCAGATATGATTTTCACTGAATAAAATCTTTGTATGACTGCTTCTAGCAATACAATAACTTATCCCATGTGATGCGTCAACCATATTTCACTAATTTTGTTTGCACATAATATATAATATTCTGGATCTTGAACAATTCCCTTCCCCCCATCCTTTTTTTGGAAGGCTTGAATATGAGGCACTTCACATGCGAATGCTATGATGGTTTTTTTAAAATTTGTATGTACAGGTGTAGCTTTTGTTGTGCAAAATGGCCATGTTTCTAATTCACTCCTTGTTAGTTCTTTAATTTTGTATTCTTATATATATATATAACCATTTAATAGTCACTGAAAGAGAAGCATCTCTATGCTGATGAATTGGATGTTTTGCTTCTAAACAAGGTATTACTAAAAATTGTTTTGCAATACCATTCAATAACACACAGTAGTTTGAACTTCCAATTCTGTCAGTTAAGTTTCAATGCTATTTACAGTTCTTTTAGAGCACCACTTTTCAACCCCATATTCATTTTGAGACAATCTGTATCAAAATAAATTAATTATAAATTTTTATTTTTTTATTAAATTATAAATTTTTTCTGTATCAAAATAAAGGCATTCAAAATATTAAACAATAGTTAAATTAAAATAAAGCATTCACAAAAGGAGCAATGCTAGGCTTACTAATACATGTTACTCAATTGGTACGAAATCTTTAAGTTGATTTAAGATATTTTTATAATTCTAGAATAAAAGCAACAACAAAAGAACAGAGGAAGAATATGCATATCTATGCAATATGATCAGTGGTAACCAATTATCAATCATTTATTAGGTTTATGCCTATTGTTCCCTTTTTTAGTGTTTTTGACCATCATTTTCATCCTCCATGTTTACCTAGAATGAGAACTGATCCAGTGGATGTTAATAGAGCAAGTTAAAAACTTGATAATAAAGAATCTGCGAGAGAAAAATATATAGACTTATAAAATATCCTTCACTGTTGCTTGACTCCAACCAAAGTTGCATACTGATTGGAATTTAAATATTTTATTAATGCTGATAGAAATGAAAAGAGCTACACTTTAAAATTAAGAGCTTTTAATTTGTGCTGAAACATCCCAAGAAATTAAAACATCTTCCAAAACAATAAAAAATATTAATAAATTAAATAGATAAAGAAACATTTTTAATAAAGAAGTACTATTCATATAGAGAGACATATTGAGCATGACAAAAAGCATATCATCCAGTCTTTTTAATTATCAGGATTCACCATTTCCTAGGACCTGAATAAGGACACACACACACACATATATATATATATATATATATATATATATATATATATGCTTTCCAAATTAATCAGTACAATCTGATACTGCCTAATTGAAAAACTAATAACTGCCTTTATGAAAAACTTGAATATGTGTTAAAGTATATAACACTGATAACAATAACAGGGAATAGCATATAACTAATCTTTCTCAGCCTAGAAATAAAGTGCAAAAATGCTAAATTTTCTCTTTTAATCTGCATGCAAAAATTATAAGCAGCAGGAAAATTTGTAGTACACTGGTCAAGACCATGAACAAAAAAGGCAACAATTATAACTAAATCCAAACATAAAGAAACAGGGTTGCTGGAAAAATGATGAATGAACAGATATAAAATGATTGCTGCCTGTTGGTGATTGCCAATTTGGTGCGAAAAAGAGATTTGGCAAAAGCAGGAACAAATTAAACAGAATCTCCTTAAAATAGGCCACATAATCAATTATTAACTTATTAAGTCATATAATCAAATTAGTAACTTTTAAATAGTTATTTTTAAAAACATTTTTATGAAACTCTAAATGTTAGTCAACCAAAATTAATTACTTAAGATGACTTTGCTGAAATTGTTAATATTAGTTTAAATTTTAATAAACTGTTATTTTAAGACAATTCAAAAATTTCTTACAAGTTTTTAAATAAAATTAATTTCAAATTAATATTACTCACTGGATATTCATAGTAGCAGGTATCGAGATCAGGGATTAAAAATTTACAGGAATTATTATGATCTTTTAAGCAGCCATTTTCACATTTTTTATTTTCATTCCTTTTAAACTCTATTTTTGCTACTCCTTTTCTTTCCATTATACAATTTAAATAATTTGATACATCATGAAACCAATATATCATAAAATCAATAAGAATTTTTTTTAAATATATACTTGCAAAATTAAGTGAAAATTAATTATTTTAATTCTTGATTTACATGAATTATTTTAAAAACAATGCTGCAAAAGAATTTGAGAATTTTAATGCAAAGAAATTATGATTTTTTCATTTTTTTTTTTTTTTTCTACTTTTAATCACTTATAAAGCTTGCATCTTGACTTGATTTTGAGATTGATGCTCACGTTAGATGCTTTATCTCAATTGCTTTTAAGAAGAAATCAGAGGGGGAAAAAAAGAAATAAGAAAAGATAATCTATAAAACCGGGGTCAGCAAGATTCTTCAATCATCGCGCTCTTCAAAACTGACTTATCTCGCTGGCCACCGTAAAACTTGCATCATTCTCTCTTGAATCGAAGGAGTATATGGGGATGTGAAGCAACAAGGACTATAATCCCCTAATCACTGTATGGGAACAGTTCGTTTTCACTATTTATACGTCACTAAAAAGGATGTGAGATCTATTTTCCACTGAGTAAGGAAAGTGGCGCGAACAAAGACAGGGATTTATAGTATCCCCTGAGTGCCGAGAGAATTGCAGCTAATAAATATCAAAACGTTTAAGAGATTGGAGAAATAAAGTCAGATTTTATTTGCAATCAAGAATTTTAGATAAAAAAGCTTTGAATGTGATATTATTTTCGTCGATATTCAAGTTTTGCCATAGATGTAATCTGGAGGTGGAATATTTTCTGCATCTTAAAAGAATGTGTAAAAGGTCATTGGTTTCATTGCATATGTTACAGAAAGGATTGGAATCTAAATTGAATGTATTTAGCAGGGCGAGAGTAACGATCATTCTGCTGATGATACGAGCAATGAGTATATCCTGTCTTCTATTCTGTGTCCATTTTGTGATAGTTCCAATATCTGGAAAGTTTCCTATCAAATCATAATATTTGCTGCGAAAGTAATTTGTTTCCGAGATTAGGTAGGATTGCTTTTTCAGGTTTGCTATGATATCTTCCGGGGATAACCATTCAATAAATTGCGAGAGTTCCGTGGTATTCTTTGCGAGAGAATCCGCTTTTTCATTCCATAAAATTTCCGAATGACCAGGAACCCATAAAAATGTGATATTTTGATTAAAAGTGTGTCGAACAAAAAGTTTCGAAACAAGTCTTTGAATAACATAGGTAGAATGAATGTTAAGATTTTTAAGAGCCGAAAAACTGTCAGAAAGTATTAAAATGTCCTTGTCAACAATAGCTAGTTCCTCTATGGCGACACAAATTGCCGAAACCTCTGCTGTGAAAACAGAGTTTATTGGGTTAATGCGATATGAAAAACTTTGATTGCAAGAAATGCCAGCGATTGAAGTTGAGTTGTGACTTTTTGAGGCATCCGTGGCTATGATATAGTGATCAGAGAAAAATCTGTTTATAAAATCTGAAAAATCATCGACTATAAGTGAAACTGGGTTTTCTTTATTTTGGAAACGAAACTTCTGAAGGAAAATTTCACATAAGGAAGGATCATGCCGTAGCACAATTGGCAAGGTTAAGAGGTGTTCTGGTGAGAAATTATAATTTTGTAGAGAGTTTTTAAGAGTGTTTTCATCTTTGTCAAGTAACTGTAATTCATTGTTTATCATTAAAGGGGAGAAAGAGTGGTTAGCATATTGTTTGATTAAAAACTGCAACGCCAAACGTTTAATTTTATCTGAAAGAATTTCTTGTCCAGACATTTTTAACAAAATTATATTTGGAGTCCAAATTGGTAATCCCAGAACAATTCGTAGAATCTTTGTTTGAATTGTGTTAAATGCGTTTAATTTGGTGACCGGGAAATTTTTAATTATTAATGCACTGTAATAAAATGTGCTGAGTATACTATTGTTTGCAATTGTGATAAGATGTTTTGTCCTTATACCATTTTTCTTTGATGCCAGAAATTTTAGACCGTTAATTTTTTTAAGGGCTTTTATGCGTAAATTTCTTAAAATAATTTCATTTTGGTTTAATTTTGAAAAAGGAATTCCGAGATATTTAAGAGTATCACTCCAGATAAGGGAAATTCCGGCATATGTTATCCGCGGCAATAAAATTGATCTTTTTTTTGATAAATCAACTATTGCACTTTTTTCGGCACTAATTGTGAGTTTCCAGTAAGAACACCATTTGTACAAATTCTCAAGAGTATTTTGAAGCTGGGTTTGAATATAGGATAACGATTGATGTCAGCAGGAAAGAAAAATATCGTCAGCGAAAATAGAGCAATCAACATTTACCTCCAAAGTCTCAAAAATGCCATTTAAAAAAACTACAAAAAGAATTGGTGAAAGTACACTACCTTGTGGAAGGCCTTTAAAAGAAGGTTTGGGGTCAGAAACAGTGTTCCTCCATCGAACCTGTAAAGTTCTGTCCTGAAGAAAACCATGAATCCATTTAGCGACGTTTCCCGAGATTCCAATTTGAAGACATTTATAAATTAGTTCGTCTATAGGCACGGAGTCATAAGCACTTTGTATGTCGAGACTGATACCGATAAAATATTTTTTTTCATTATGTGCTGTTAAAATTGATTTATAGATGGTATAAATAGCGGTATGATTGTTTCTAAAAGGTATAAAACCATGCTGATTGGTATGAAGTCGTTTGGTGAAAGTTAGAAAATTAACAATGCGATTGGTAATAATGCGTTCAAAGACTTTACAAAAAACAGAGGTCAAAGCAATCGGCCTATACGACGATGTTTTTGTTTTATCCTTGTTGGGCTAAGGGATTGGAATAATGATAACGTGTTTCCAGCTCTTCGGAATTGGAGAAAAACTCAATTGTTGGTTGAAAAGGTGCAAGATAACTAGAGGGACGATTCGTCCAGTTTTTTGAACCATGCAGCTGGAATGTTATCTGTGCCGGGCGTTGTATTTCTCATTTTCTGGATAGCTTTTCGTAGTTCCCAAAGTTCAATATTTTTATTTAATAACTTATTGTCGATATTGTAATCCAACGGAATAGGTTCAGTACGGAAATTTTGTGCTGAAAAATAACTTGAAAAAAGATTGCTTTGCTGTTTTGTATTACTAATATATCTATTATTGTGAAAAATTAAGTTGCTATTTTTTATATCAGGATTATTGTGACTAGTTAGTTTATTCAGGATGCGGAAAAATAATTTAGGGTTTCTAGGAATATTACTTATATTTTCCCAGTATTTTTCCCGTGCCCTTTTAATATGGTATTTCAATTTACTTCGGTATTTTTTGTAGCGAATCCAATCAGGGACCGAAACAGTATTCCTGGCCTTTTTCCACATTATTTTTTTCAGTTGACAGAAGATATTACATGCAATATTCCACCATGGAGGGTATTCGTTATTAGTCAAAAATTTGTTTTTGGTATTAATATTTATAGTGTACGAAATTTTTTCAGTGACTATTTCAACGGTAGGGTCAGCAATAGATTGAAGAAAATTGTTCGATTCTCTGAGAATTGGATTCCAATATAGAATTTTAAGATATTTTGTTGCATTTGTTAGTTTGGACCATGAAATAACTATTGGTCGATGATCACTTTCAAAGGTGCAGTCAGAAACATAGCAATACACTTCGTTTAAGAGAGCTGCCGAACAAAGAGTGAGATCTATAATGGAAGAAGTGAAATTATGGGTGATGTGAATGGGCGTTGAGGTATTCAGGATAGAAAAATACGACTGATTCAACCAATCCAAAAATTCTTCGCTTTTGGGCGTAGATGTTTTTCCGCCCCAAAAGGGGTGGTGTAGGTTGAAATCATCAAAAATAAAAGTTCGCTTTTTTAGAGTACTGAAAAAATTTTGAACCTGGTGGATATCAAATCCATGCGGTGCATAAATATTGACAATAGTAAATGTAACGTTGTGTGATTGAATTTCTGCTGCAAGCATCTCAAGGTTGGGGTCATTAGAATTCTCAAAAATGACATGACCGGACATGTTGGTTGGAATACCTATTAGTAGACCACCTCCTGTTCTGTTGTTACGGTGGGTGCGAAAAAAGATTTTATTAGGAAATGAAAGACGATCATCTGCTTTCAGGAATGTTTCCTGAAAACCCCAAAATTCTGACGTTGTGAAAGGGGGTTGGTGGAGCCAGATTTTCTTATTTTGAAGGCTGCGACAATTCCACTGAAGGAATGACATCACCGAAAATGACGAAAATAATACAGGAAGGTATTATTCCATAAGAAACTAAAAGAAAAACCCTTAACTTGGGGCAAAAACAAGAGGGATAATAAGAAATACATTAAAACAACCGGGAACACCCGGAAAAAAACACCGCAAAAACACACTTAATTTGAAGCATTGCTTCCGCCTGCATCCCATTGCATGGGATTATTAGTGGGTGGAACAAGGTTGATCATTTGGCGTTTTCTGTTAGGGGATTTTTTGAGTTTGGGTTGAGTTTTTTCAGTTTGGTGGAAAACTGAGACTAGATATTGCACAAGATTTTCTATTGTTTTTGGAATATTTCAATTAAAAGAGTGGTCTGTTGTTCCATTTTAAGTGTAATGTTTTGGACAATACTCTCGACTCTTTGGTTTACCATCTCTTCAATGTTTGGAGCCGTCGAGTTGATTTTAGCAGCTTCAGAGTAATTAGTTTTCGATGAATGTGCATATAATCGTCTGACCTCTCCAATAGTGAGTGGTTTCTGCACTTGAATTCAAGTATTTTTTGTTCAACGGTGTGTCGTGGGCAGATTTTTGAAGTGGCGGAATGAGGTCCATTACAAAGAATGCATTTTTCCGGACCTTGACACTGTCCTTCATGGTTTACACCACACAGAGGGCAAAGTTTCTTGTCGCAGACACGTGTTGAATGTGTAAATTCATAACAATGCAAACACTGTCGGACTCTATCAACAAATTGTCGAATCTTTTGATTGGTGAACCATATCTTTATAGCATCCGGCAAGAAAGTTCCCAGGATCGTAAGAGTACCGAGGAAAATTCTTGGGTAGAGTTTAGCTTAACGAAACGTCGCAACTCAACCACTTCCATATCATTTTTATTCATAATTTCATCTGCTAATTCGGATAATTGTAGATTAGTTAGTATATCGAAAATGAGAAACCGTTCCGTGATATTTTCGAAGGTTACACCCGTAGAAACGGGCATTTCCTGAATTTTTTCAAGATTTGAAATCTGTGCGGTGCATACCGGATCGGCAGTTGTAAAGATAAGTTTACCCTGCCTCGAAAATTTCATGTTGGTGATATTGTCATGCCTGTTTACGTGTTTTTTTATATCGGCCTGGATAAGAAAAGGGTTCGAACGCGGAATTTTATGTTTTGCGTCACTGTGTTGGCATATAATATGAATTTCCTCAAAATTTTTCTGACCCAACCGCAACACCAGTTCATTAATGGATTTTGAGCTTTTAAAGTAATTGTTATTACTGGAAAGCATACTATTACTGCTTTGGACGTCAGTTATATTTAAGTGAGAATTGTCCACATCCGACACAAATATTGCCGAATGGCTCAGGTTGACTAGTTAAATGAAACAATCGGAAAGAAGAGAAAACAAAAAAGAAAAGGTAATGTTACTTTACACCTTGAAAAAGACCGAAAAGATAAATTTATTGAAGATTTATCAAGAACAGGTAAACAAACCAGCAAGTGAGCAACGCCCACTTGAAACACAGCTATGTACTCTCAGCACTCAGGGAAACCTAACCAAGTTAAGCTGACCTGTCTACACTCACACATCCGTACAGAGTCCTTGCATCAAAAATTAAATAAAAAACAGTAATAAATAAAATAATTTAATAATTATAATAATAATAAAGACCTCTCTTTAATTTTTTTTTTTTTGGGGGCAAGCTCTCCATTTAGTCTTACCATTTTCTCCTCAGCAATGTGTTTCAAAGGACTATTACCAGACAGGAGCTAACGGCTGCTTCGCAACGAAATACAAATACATACAAACATAACCTACATGTCACTTCATTTCACTAAAGTATTGCCAATTTAATAAAATTCTGCAATTGGGATTTTGCTTATATGAGTAGAAATGAAACAATCTTTTTCATTAATTATAACTGAAAATAATATAAATTTTGAATTAAAAACTGAAATAGGTTATTTATTTTATTAATTTAAGGAATTTTTAATATACCCAAATAGTTTTCACTTTTCTTTGCTTTACTATTTGAGAAGATGGCATCTTTAAAACAAAACATTGAAACAGTTGCAACGTGAGATTGTGCACACATTAAGTATTGCAATTTTTGCTGTCAACATGCCTAGGAATAAACCTAAAGCTAATATATTGGGTGGAAGCTTAATAAAAGCTCACAAAAGAAGAAACAAAAATATAAATAATTCTGATTTTGTAAGTGTATTATATTTATTTCCAAAAGTTTTCTTATGCCAGAAATTGTTTAGAATTTATAATGAATTTTCCCAAATCATTCTTGAAATTTTAAAAATGCTATTTATAATAGAGACTTAAAACTTGTGATAAAATGTATTTACAGAAACGTGCCTCACTATTTAAGATGAACTATACATATTGTTGTTGGTATCTTTGTGAATCTTAATATCTTGAAAATAATACATAGAAAGGCACTAATAAAAGAGATTGTTATGAAGTTACCCCTTAGTTTTGACGTCAGATGACATGTTCAGTTTGTTTCATTAGAAATTTAAATGAACTTGATGTCTCTAGAAAACGTATTCAAATTAGAGAACGTAACCTAAACTATACGAAGTACATTTTAGCTTACTTAAGTAGTGTTTAAAAACTTTCAGTACTAATGCAAAAGATAAAAATGCAAGCATATACAAATGAAATGAAAGTAATTAAGAATGATTATATTGAGCAATTATAAAGCTATTCAAATTTTGCATCTACAATCACTTGTTTGATTATTGTTGTAAAGTTTTCTTTAGAAGAACCTAGATTTAATCCATATTCTTTTTTAATAAAGGATGCTCAAAATAACAAAACTAGTTTGATGAATATTATCTCATGCTTTGCTGGTTGAATAGGTGTTTATGAATTTTTCTTATGAGTGGCCAATTGCATTTTCTTCAAGAAGACATTTTGATAAATTTCCTGTTAGTGAGACACCAGGTAAAATGTATACAAGTGTGTGAAAAATGTATCAAGAATCATCACATTTAATGGCTTATTGCATTAGAGAAAATTTTTCAAACTATTTTTTTACAGTCTAAAAATTGTTTTCAAAGTTTTTTTTTTATTTTAAATGCTACATTGACCATCTTTCTTATATTTGTAAGAACTTTGTTAGGGGATTCTTCAACAGAGTATATCATTTACCAAATTCCTGTTTTGATGCCATATTAGTGATTAGTAAACATCAATAAATAATTTGACATTAGTTGTTATTCAAGGGTTTTTTTTTTTTTTAGGACAATTTGTGTGGCAGTCATCTTTTTCTTTGCCAAGAGATTTGGATATTTTTATATAGTAGTAGTAGATATGTAGTAGGGCACCAAACAAAATGTAAAGAACTTACCAAGTATTATATGTCAAACTTAATTAGTTACATTAAAAAGAGAGGGACATAGTCAGGTTACTTTTTTTTTTAAATTATTATTTTTTCAATTTTGTATTTTCTTATTGTTTTAAAATTATTTCCTTTTTAAATGCTATGTTGATATCTTTCTAACATCTTAAACATTATATATGACTTTAAAAATAAAAAATAATTAAATCATAATTTTTCTAAAAATATCTTAATGTGTCACTTGCAAGGGGTTCATATTAAGCCATCCATCTTTAATAAGATGGATGGTAATTAAATAAACACAATCATAAATATTTACCATTTAAAAATTAGAAATAACATGGTGACAAAATTGAATTATAGCTTATATTCACAAAATAATGTGTTAGTGAATAATTATTTTAAATCTTATTTCATTATGTATTTGCAGTTATATGTATGGATATCTTAACTGTACAAATATATGTAAAATTTCGTTATTGTACAAGCCCTATCGTTGATGATGGATGATTAAATGTATTTTTTTTTTAAACTCCTTCATTGGCGTCTTCAAATTCTGAGGAAATATATTTCCATGTTTTCTTCATGCTTTTTTAGAAATAACACAATCATTTTATTTTTTTAAATCCACATTATAATTCCCAGATTTTGGTGTACTTTCCTGTAAAAACTTTCATAGCATGAAGTCATTACATTACTTTTCATCCACAAATGCAGCATCAGTTTTTTGCTAAGTATCGTTGTTAGCTGACTCTTAATACAATATTGGTGTTCTATATTATAGAAGTACTTTTTTACCATTAAATGAAATTAAGAAAAACTGCTTTTTATGAGATGAAATCGACTTTTCTTGCTTATAAGTAGCTGTCTTCATGAAATGAGTTGAAACTGTATCCATAAAATATCCTTTAGAGGCCATTTAATATTTTTTATAACTTTTATTTAGTAGTATTTGAGAAATTATATCCTCTGTCCTAATATGCCCCTTTCTTTCTCTATAAATGATGATTTAGTTGTATTTTTATGTTTATCTTGAAGTGGTGATTTGCTAACTGAACTGCACCTTTTCTTATAGTGATATTCCATTTTGAGCATTCTGAATCCCTTGTAAAGTGTGATTATCTCAGTGAAGTTCTTAATGTTAGGGGAAAAAACTATCAATAGTATTGTGCACTTAAATCCTGATACCTATTATTATCAGTAAGAATACTCTAAAAATTTTCCACTTAATTTATTTTTGTCATGAAGGGTCCGATAAATAGCTCATTGGGTCTTGGAATTGAGAGAGTTGAGTTTGATGCATAAGAATAACCAAATAAACTCCCATGTTTGTCACTTATAGACATATTACATTTACAAAGTCCTTCCATTAGCCTGGAGGAAAACAGATGCTACTTTTGTAATATTTATTTATTTATTCTAAATAGTTAAGTAAAATGTGGGTATAGCATAGTTGACCACTGTAGCACGTCCTGAATAACCTATCATGTGCTATTTGCCATGTCAAATTGCTCCCTTTAAAAATAAATTATGTTATAACTTTCAATATTTCAAATCCAGTAATCTTTTATAGAGACATACAAGTGAACTTCCTGATGGCCGGAATTGTACACTTCTAAATCTACACAGTGTTACTGAACAGACAAATATAGAGGAATTTACTGAAATAGCTTTTGCAGCAGAAACTAAATTTAATTCAGGTAATTAAAATTTGTAGTTCTATATGTATTTCCAAGTTAAAAATTATCTATCCAAGTTCAAATTTAAAAAAAAAAGGATTTGTTTTGTATTCAAAATCTTATAAAAATTTCATAATTTTTTTTTTTTAATTTGATTATTTTCATCATGACAAATTTGAAATCATGAAAATTATTCTGTTATTTAAATATAATCCTTTTTTCCTGAAAACATTTTTTAGTTTACATGAATCATTCAGGATTAATCTGGCATCAAATCCTGACAGTGTGTTTATTCTTTATATTTATATTAACTCTGATCTTTAAGAATCTGAACAAAACATCGGAATTTACCCAAAGTACTATAAAACATAAATTGTGTTAAGTAATTTTCCTGTGAAAATTTTCTAAATAATGTAATGCATTTTTTTATTTCTATTATATTTCTGTTGTACATAATTGTAACGTTAAAAAAAAATTTTTTTTCATGTATAAAATAAAATGAATTATTTTTATGTTCAAAAATAATTCCATAAAGTCTAATTAGCCTAAAATGTGCACAAAATGTCCATAGAACAACAAACCAAGCCAAGCCGGTTTCGCTTCTTGATGAACAGACTTACAGAATAAGATTTTAGGCATTTTTTAAATCAAACTCAATTTTTTTCTGAGATTAGTAATACATATAATTTATCATATAACTAATAATCATTAATCTTATTTCATAGATTTTTCTAAAATTAAAATTGTCGATCCTGATGAATATGACCAAATACCAAATGAAGAAGAAATGGCTGCCATTCATGAAGAAAATAAAGAAATTTTATGTATTCCTCGAAGGTTTGTTTTTTTTTTTTTTTTTTTTTTTTTTTGTCTATAAAACTTCACTGTGTTAGTGTTTCATCATTAATGAAGATAAAAATGCTATTAGCAAACTTTACTTTTTAAATAAGTTAAGTTTTAAAACATTTATTATGTATAATTTATCTTTTACTTTCTTTCCTCAGCAGTTTCTTTTACGATCAAATTGTATGGTTCAAATCACTTTTTTTAATATCTGAATGTTTAAATCATTAAATTCCTTAGTATTTAAATCTCATCAAAATTTGGATCTCAGTATCATAATCATCTCGTGAACTTTGTGCATGATATTGAAAAGAGATTCGTGATAGCTATAAGGTACAAGGCTCTTGTACTTACTGGAGTAAATAAGATATTTTGATTAAAGTGGTTAGCTACATAAATATTTTTAATATATTTAACTGCCAATTACCATTATTTCGTGTTTATAATCTACATCAATGTATAATCTACAGTAATAATTTTTCACAATAAAAAAAAATTCCAGGCAATTACTGCTTATTTATTATTTTTTTTAAGATAGTCTGTAATAGTAAAATTTAATTTTTATGCTTGTGATTGATATCTTATGTTAGTATAACATTTTCAGTTTTTGCTTTTTATATGTTCGTATGATAATTTAACATATTATACATTTAAGTGGATAAAAATATGTATAAAATAATCATAAAAACAAAAGTAATTAATAAATGCAGTCTACAAAAATAATATAAGCAAAAGTAAAATAAAGTCTTCATTCAAAATTTATTACAGCAATATAAAATTATATATATAAATATAGAAAGAAAACGTTTCTATAATTACTTTTAATTTATCCAATATAAAATTCAAAAGTAGTTATAAATGTTCTTTTTTATTTGTATTTTTTTCAACAAATTAAAATATATTATTAGAAACATTGGTCAATAAAAATATTTGACCAGAACAAGTTGGTTGTTAATTTGGTCTGCTAAAAAGTAAAATTAGTTCTTTACTTCATGGTGGATTATTTTTTCCCACTTACACACAATGATATATGATGCACATTTTGCATCTTACTGAAGTACATGATAGCATCATTTTTCATCTGCAACTTGTTGCATATTATTTTAAAAATAGCACCAGATTTTAAAAATAATTGTTTGCTGAAATATCTGAGGGCAAAACTATAGATTACATACAGCAGTCTTAATCTGCAACAAGAAATACTAACAAATTTTAATGTACTTATTATAGGCAGAAAATTAAAGTAAGTGAATAAAATTATGTATCATAATAGGATTAGGTAAAAATAAAGTGAGCGAGAGCATTGGGAGGGACCATCAAGAATAATTTGCTTAAATACTTGACAAATTTTGATTTTAATCCTAATGTATGAATCTATGTATTATAAGTTCTGTAATTGCGCAAGAAACTAGTTACAAATGTGTAAGTTAACTAAAAATTTTATAATTTATTACATCTTTTATGTATTGCTGTACTTTGATTCCTAATATGTGTTTAACTTTTTAGACCTCCTTGGGATTTAAATTTAATGAGTAAAGAACAAATTGATAGAAATGAAAAAGAAGCTTTTCTTATGTGGAGACGAAAATTAGCACAGTAATTATTTAATTTATCCTTTCAGTAGAAAATTTTTTTTCCCTTTTAACATATTTACATCTTTATTTGGCAAATATATATTTAAAGAAATTTAGCACATTAAATAATAATTGATTAATTATTTATATTTTACCTTTACTAAACTGTCATCTTTTGCTTTGCCCTAAAAGTAACTTTTTAACATATCAAATCATAATATATAAAATTTTCTTATTAGTTCACAAAGTTATATTGGAAAAAAAAATTGTAATATTCAACATTCCTGTATAGAAATATAAAAAAGTTTTTGAAATTTTATTCATAAAACACTTTTTTTTTATATTAATGAACTAAACAAATTTATAATATGCTTTGTGAAATGCTTATTTTTTTAAATTGTTTTTCAAAATTGTTTAGAAACCACAGTTATGTTTTTATTAAGTTTTTTATAAATCTCATTATGTTTTGATTACAAAAGATCATATAATTAAAAAAAAAATCTGTTACTTTTAATATTTATCAAAATCTTAAATAATTTTTAATATAAAAGTCACTTTTTTAAGAACTAATATTAAATATTTAGATAAGAATAAAAAATGTATTGCTTAGCTTTTTTTATTTTATCCAAAAATATTTAAAAATGTTAAATAAAAACATTAAAGTTACTTTAAATTAAAAACAACAATTATGGCATGAAATGGATGTATTTTTGATCATATTGCACCATTTTCCCAAATTAAAATTGTGAACAACTATAAATTTATATTTGCAAATTTAAGATATATTTTAAAGTTGCCGATTATTATTTAGAAAATTTATAAAAATTATTCTATATTTTTTATATTATATGAATATTATATTTTTAAATTGCAAAATTTATTGCTACTCTTATTTTACGTGAATTTTTTCTGAAATAGTGTTTTAGAAGAAAAAAAAATTGAAGTTACTCCATTTGAGAAAAATTTTGAAGTCTGGAGACAGTTATGGAGAGTATTAGAAAGAAGGTAAAGTCCCTATATTTTATGCACATGTTGAGTTTTATAGTAAAGTCAAACATAAAAATGATTTGTATAATTAATGTTAATTTTATGGCTTTTAATTACAAAGAAATAACATGTTTATTCGACTTTGTTTATGAAATGTATTTATTTTTGCTGAGTTTTTCTTAAAATTATCTTATTTTAAACTATTTTAAGAAATTAAATCGAAAATAAAGATTTTAAGATACATTCCATTGTTTTAAGATGTTTTTGTAGTTTAAGTTTTAATTATTTGTTGTATGATATATGATAGAATTTTATAAGTAATTGTGTTCATTTAATAAGGAGATTTTAATATTTTGAATAGTGATGTTGTCATTCAAATATTGGATGCACGAAACCCTTTATTGTATCGATGTCTTGATTTGGAAACGTACGTAAAAGAAATAGATGACAAGAAAATTAATATTTTATTATTAAACAAAGCCGATCTTCTTAATGAAAGTCAAAGGTAAAAATGAATTTGTAGTTTTTATAATATGTAGTAGTAGTTTTTATAATTTGTAATATGTAGTTTTTTCAAGAGAAGTTTCTCATTATTTAAAAGGAATAACACATTGAGTAATTAGAAATCTATTTCAGGAAATGTTGGTGTGATTATTTTGATGAGATGGGTATGAAAGTTATATTTTTCTCAGCTTTGCTAGAAGGCGAGCGACCTGAAGAGGTAATAATTTGGAAATTTTTGATTGAAATCAATAATTGAAACTCAATCTTCAAGATCAATTTTTCAATTTTAATACTTTAAATAATTTTTCTATAAAGTTGTTTTTAATGAATTTGAGCAGAATTTAAATAAAGAATGCATGTTTGCAACGAGGCTACTTATATGTTTTTGCATATAATTATTTGCATCTTTTATTGTATGTGTTATTGAACACTAATGAAAATCCAATTCTAATTATCAATTAGGAAAACTTGCATAATTGCATTCAGAGTCGTTTTATACATCTTTCAGTGTGTATATATATATATATATATATATATATACTGAAAGATGTACAGAAACATATATATATATATATGTTTATACTGTTATATAACTGTTCATTATATTTATAATATGCATGGTATAATTTGACTACTTTTAAATAGATAATAAAGCACATGAATGTATAGGTAATGCTTCACTTTTGCTTCATATTGTGTTGTTTCTCTCTTAGTAAAAAATGCATATTTAATAAACGCTGTGTAATTTATTTTTTTGTATTTATATGAAGTAAAATGGACCTTGAAGTATGTCATGAACTTTTTTAAAGACTTTTTATGTCACAATAGAATGTTAATGTAGAATTTGTCATGAACTTTTCAAAAACTTTTTTTTTAATTGAAATGTTAAATATATTTTTGTTGTATTTTTCATGATTTTAATAATTTCATTCTTAATATATAAATATTTTTTTAAGGATTTTGTTATTCCACAATTGAAAGAGGATGTAGAAGGAAAAATTATTAACCAACAAAAAAATAACCCTGATGTTCTCTCCAGAGAAGAGCTTCTTGAGTTTTTTAGGCAAACTTGTAAAGCCAATAATGTGGTCCAAAGTTCAGTTCATATTCCTACAATTGGTTTGGTAAAAAAATTTAATTCTGTAATATTTTCTATATTTAAAAAATACTTCCACTAATATTTTAAACTCTGAAATTTAAAGGATAAAATAATCTATAATTTGATTGATAATTAAGTATTTGGGAAAAAATAAATTCCTTCAAAATGTGTCTGTGCTATAGTATTTAAAATTCTATTAAAAGATAATAATTGCTGTCTAATTTTATAATTCTATACTACTATTACATGCCTCATTATCTTATATTATGCTTTTTCTGTCTTCTAATGTGTGTTATAAAATAAGGGCTACTATATTCTGCATAGCACATTTTGTTAATACTTTTTAACTTTTACAGCAAAACTTGTTTCATATTATGATCATTTAATGTAAAATTATTTACAAATTTTAAAAGAAAGTTTCTATATGAATAAGATGTAAAAAATCACCAGGTAAAAAAAAAAAGAGAAACTTTTCATTTTTTATTATTAACTTTTCTGTACTAACGAAAAAGCTTATTTTTAGGTTGGCTATCCTAATGTAGGGAAAAGTAGTACTTTAAATGCTCTTCTCAAGGCCAAGAAAACATGTGTTTCAGCTACACCAGGAAAAACAAAACATTTTCAGGTATAATTTTAAATTTTTTATAATTTTTCATTTCCTTATTACTAAATCTCTTCAAATTAATATATGAATTTAATTTATGTGCAATGCTTTCTTTGATAATTTTTTTTTTTTTAATATTTTGAAAATACAATTTTGTTTGGAAGTCTTCTGACAAATATCTATGCAATATTTAATTTATGTATAATCAAGCTGTCGAGTATGAGAGTGATAAATATTAATAATTATTTATTATTAAGTTTTTTTTTTTTTTTTAGTAAATTTTGCATTTTTAAAAAATAAATATAATAAAGGTTGGTGGCTATGGTAAAAAAATTAAAAATGTTATTTATTAGAGAATTCCTATTCATTATAAAAACAGCAGAAATTTGCTTCATGGAGCTGCAGGAAATCTAATTTACATTATATGCAACATATATAAATTATCATGTGACACATAAGAAGTAGTATTTTCATTTTAGCAACAGCTTGTTTAATTTTCAGAACTTTAATTTGCAATTATTAAAATATAACCATTAATAGTTAAATTAATTAAAATTAAGAGTAATTTTTCAAAAAGGACTGCAATTTTCACTTGAAATTTTTGAAAGAATTTTCTTTGTTTTAAATTCAAAGTTTAATACTTTATTAACAAAATAATTATTTTGATTAGAAAAAAATATCCACTTCTTTATATATTTATTTAATATTAAAGATACAGAACCAGTAAAAATTGTTAAAGAGGGTATGAAAAAATTATTGGCAGTATAATATAATGTAAGCAATTTCTGTTGAAAGATTTAAAAAAAATTTTACTATTCAAGTGTTTGATAATATTTTCTTTTCCTGATTTCTTTTGAATACTTTTTACCTTAAACTAGGAAACTAAGTATATTTTTTTTGTAGACTTTTATCATTAGTCAAGATCTGTGTCTCTGTGATTGCCCTGGTTTAGTATTCCCTAATTTTGTTTCTACAAAAGCAGAGCTGATTATAAATGGCATATTGCCAATTGATCAATTGACAGATTGGAAAACACCTGTGACTCTAATATCCTTTTTTTATGTGTATACTTTTTATATTTATATACTTATTATATTCTCACCCTCTCTAAAGTATTTCACATACACACATATATAAATTTTTAAGTATTGCAATTTTGTATAACTTTCCAGGCATTTTTGGAGGTAAATTCTTACGTTTTAAATATAGCACTTGAGTTTTTTTTTACTGCTGTTATTTTTTATCTTTTTTATTGTCAAACTAATTTACATCCTGCAAGCTATTAAAGTAAATAATTAAAATATCTAGATTATAAAGCACATGATATAGAAACTTTGAACATTTGATTTTGTGAAGTACAAGTAGAGATCTTTGAAAACAAACTATAATTCTTTGTGTGTACAATTACAAACATTCATAGTAGTCAGTTTCTATTTTCTGATAATTAAATTTAACACAATAGGTTTCAATTTTTATTGTTATAAAGGCATAATATATCCTTCCTTTTCTTCATGTGTTAATTCTTTTATTCTTAATTGAGGGATTATTAATTTGTTTATATTTTATAAAACATGATTATAATTTTCCTTTTTCTAATATATATCTGTAGATTTATTTAATTCAAGTAAAATTTCACATGTTAAATAAATGCCAGAAATAAGAATCTCAATTTCTGTGAATAATTTAATTTGAATGTGGTACAAAGATAATTTAAGCTAAAACTAAAAGAATTTTATGTTAGATTTTAAAAATTATTTTTCAATTTGTAATTGACTTTTTAATTTTTTAATGATATTTTTCTTTTATATAAACATTATTTAATTACCACTGTACGTTTATTTATTATAAAATCTGTGAATTATTAAACATTTTATGGCATGAAAGTATTATTTATTTTTAAATTTAGTATTGGATATTAATCTTATGTCATTTGTAATTTTTAAAATATGTATAAATATAATTACTTGTGCTCTTTTTTTATGTTTATTAGAACCATGCAGTTCTCTTCATTAGTTTACATTAAAAAAAAAATTAAGATTTATTTTTTTCTGTATTGGATCCTTAATGTTGTTTAAATAACCAATAAAATTCCTCGTAAAGTTCTGGAAAGTACATATTCTATATTAATTTCATGTGGTGTAGGGCAATCACCAACTGCAGAAGAATTTTTAGATGCTTTTGGATGTAAGTATACTTGTGCTCTTTTCTTGTATTTTAGAATGATTGTGTTGATTTTTATGGCTATTTGAATTTGATAACTTAATTAACTTTACTTTTAGAGTGTTGAATTAAAATTGTGATCGTTACATAAAATATGGGAAGAACAATTTTTATTTGTTCTTATAAACTTCTGTGTTTATTTGCTGCATTGTTTTAAAAGGTAATATTTTAGGGGTTTTTTTAAGATTGTACAGTAACATTGCAACTAGATATAAATTAGCAATCAGTTGTAGTTTATAATTTAAAAATTTTTTTTATTGAAAAATATATATACAGATTGACTGCAGGACCGGTAATAAAAAAAAAATAAGATTTTTAATACACTGGTGCATAATTGCTAAGGACAGATGGCACTGTCACATATAGCAACCACAAAATGAAAGTCAGCAAAATGGGAAAATTAGAATAAGGGTCGGATACAGGAAGAAGTGTGTATATGCAAATTTTTCACTTCAATGTCTGTTCCTCATATGATAGCCTTAATAAGAGATTTAAAAGATTTGAGGTATGTAGACAAGAGCTGGTCAAAATAAAAGTTTAACTGGAAAGTTTTAATCGATGAATATGAAATTTTCAGTATGTCTTCCTGATATCTCTTATATGATTTTGCACTTAGCCATATTATTGGAAAGATTGAATAGTGGAAAAAACAAACAAACAGATATTGCGATATAAAAACAAATATAGTTTAACCATGCCATGAACCAAATCTATGCTTGGGAGAAAGGGTATTATATGCATAGAATTTCTTGAGTGTTTTCCATCATCCAAGGCCTGTTTGCAATGGTGTAATCATTGTAAATGAACCTAGCAGGACTGAGCTTCTGTACTATGCTTATATGACAATAGGTTTTGTCTTGGATCTGATTGTAGATAACATCTGATCTAGCATAAGAAGGGTACTGCTTATCAGCCAAAAAACAATCTGGAAAGGGACAGATGTCCTACATGTAACATGATGGTATAGGGTGGCTTCATAATCAATGGCTTGCACTTGCATTTAGGGATTATAACAGTCCAATGATGCATTAGTCAAGTTCTACTGCCTGATGTTCGTCTTTTTTATGGTGTTATCAATGATAAATTGGGATAATGATGATGATAATGATTACGTGGATGACAATGCACCATGGTATCAAACAGTTGCTTTTCAAGATTGAATAAACAGTGAGAATATTCAAGCCTTGCATGGTTAGCACATTTTCTAGATATAAAACCTAGTGAAAACATTTGGGATATTTTGGGTGGTTCCTCAAATGTTTCTACATCTATTAATAAGGGTTTTTTTTTTTTTTTTTTTTTTTTTTTTTGTTGTTGTTGTACACCAAATAAATATTTTTTTCCTTTACAAAATTTCAAAACTTTCTGTATTTTAGAGTGCAATTAATGATCTTTAATAATATCTGAAGAACACGATAACATTATTATCCCGCCTGGCCTATACCCTCCCTTAATTTTATCCTATATAGCCATTTGTAATCTGCCCATAGCAATTGTCCACTAATGTATATCTGCAGATTATTGACAAGGAATTACAATAGCTAAAATTTTAGCATATTATATTAATATATGACTTAATAATTAACATACTTAAATTTAAAAACCCACAATTGGTAAATTCAAAACTTTTCATAGCATCAACATATAACTGTTCAAATTGATTCATTTGTTTGAAATGATTACATTTGCATAAATTAAAATGCATAAAAATGTTTTATGTGTTTTAGTTTACAAATGGAATTTTGTGGCTAATCATTAAAAAAAACCATATATTGCTCCAATTTTAAAAGTAGTCTATTGAAGGTAACTAAAATTTTCAGTAGAGAGATAAATATTATTCACTATGACATTAAGAACTTATAGTTTCTAAAATTAGTATTTAAAAATATTTCATAAGTGATAAAGCTGTTTTAATATTTAAAAAATATAATAGGTTCAATGGGGTTAAACTTTTTTTGTTCCTTCTCTTTTTATTGAGAAAATGATACAATTTCACATTAACCAACTACAATAATATAACTTAAACTTAATTCGTCATTCATTATTAGACAGTAGAGGTTTCATGACTCACAGAGGGTTACCAGATAATGCAAGATCTGCTAGAGTCATATTAAAGGGTTATAACAGTGGAAAACTCCTTTTTTGTCATGCTCCACCTGATGTAAAACAAGAAGAATATCATGTATTTCCTGAGATCAAATCAAAGAAATCTGCACGAAAAGGAAATGACAGTGAAGAAATATATGAAGTGAGTGAAACATTAATTGAATTTTAAGTTAAAGCACTGACATTTATCATCAGCATAAAAGTATATGAGGAATTCTTTTTTCCTGAATACAATACTATAATTATAAAATATATTGTTTACTAGGGATTAAAAAGGGTTATAAATCTGTTTAGCATTCAACATTTCAAGAAGTTAAGAGTATATCAAATTCAATTTTAATTGCGAGAAAATTTAAATCATTTCAAGTAAATTGCAAGAATTATAGTTCATCATTTTAATTAATCATTATTTAAAGCTTTTAATTATTCCATAATATTATTTGAATATACTATTAATAAATTTGACATTTAATTTTTATTTTTGCCGCATTTTCAATCAAATAATATTAATTCATGTCAATATAATTGCTCAAGGGTCAGTGTTAGTACATTCCTGCAAGATAAATAAATTGTGTAAAGAAAGAAATCTAGTAAAGGGTTAATAACTTGATAAAATCTAAGTAATAAAGTCAGTATTAAGAACAAGTATATTCTAAATCAAATAATAGGCATTCCTTCAATACTAATATTAAAAAGTGTATAATTGCAGGTGCAAAGCATCTACTAATAGTAAAAACCATTTAAAAATCAACTCTTACTTAGCTGTTGTCTAAGCTCGTATCCATGTGTATCCTAAACTACTATATAGACTCTGACAGTATAGAGGATTGCTTTTTAATACTTTATATATATATATTACACATGCTTTATTTTGCCTAAGTATGGCCTTGGGTTTTTTTTGAGGACCAGTAATTTTAACTGTTGTTGATTGTGCATGCATAAAATTGAAGGCCAAGAAAGAAAATTATGCTATGCAGGCAAAAATAGTTTCAAGTTTTTGAAGGGGTGGGCAAATTATACCAGTAATGCTATTTTCAGTCATTACAAGAACAAGATAAATGAGACAAACTATTTCATTGATCTTAGATGTCGTTTTACTGTTGGCAATTGTAACATACAATTCAGTATTTTAATATGTGATTTTTCAGGCTTCAGAATATGACAAATTATGTTTTTTATGGAGTTAGGTTTAGCTTTGCATTTTGTATACGAGTGACTGAAGGAAGCACATTTAGAACAATTTTTTTTTTTTTTGGGGGGGACGGACGCAAAAGGATATTTTTGGAATTTATCTGCATTTTGTTTATTGCATTAGTTTTCTTAAAATTCTAATTTAGTTAAAGTAATATTTGTAATTATTTAATTATTATTTTTTTAAGTGCTCTGACTTTTTAAAAAAATTTTAGGACCCATGTGAGCAGTCTTTCGATAGAAAATACTTTGCTGAAGTAAGCATTTTTTTTTGTTTTGTTTATTTGCTTTATTCTGTTATTTTATTAATGCAAATACATGTATACAGGCAATTTACATTTTAATATCTTTTCATTGATATTTTAATATTAGACATAAATTGAATTTTTATAAATACTTAAAATACTACATGTAAGATAAATATAAAAAGGAATTGGGAGTTAAAAGCAAAAAGAATCATTGAGATGCTTTGTGGGCAATTTAGTGAGTTGCTTGCCACAACAACCATTCTGACAATATTGTAAGAAGGTGATAGGATCAATAGGGAATAATGAGTTCATACACATGATACTCTGGCTTCAATGACATACAGCTGGAAGGACTTCTACATCATCTGACTAGCATGCACATGTGCTAAATGCACCATTGTCTGACATCTACATGCATGCAACTTTACCTGCACAGACCTTTTTGTCCGTTCATGCCCTTTGCAAGGCATTTAGGTAGCAATCATTTTCTGTCAAGTGTATAAACTTTTAGTTGAAAAAAGTTTTTTTACTATAATGGTTGTATTTAAAAGATTTATATACATATTTTTTTCTAATTTATAATAAATATCTTCACATGTATCGGTATGCTAAATGATCACTGAACTATTGTAACTATAGTTAATCTCTGTTATTAATTTTGTGTTAATATCAGGCATTGTTTAAATTGAAAGGTAGTGCTATATATGTCAGTTTGCCATTTTGCATCTCCCACACCTCCACCTACTACCAACAAACATACGAAACAAATGATATAAAATTATCTGAAATGTTACCGAAAAGTTTCATTTGACGTTGTATTTAGCCATTTCATAATAAAGCCAAAGAAACTGGCTATGTAGTCAGCTTGACTTATAATAAACAACTCTTGAATAAAGTTACTTTTAATTCTTGTGAAATTTGTTTCAAAAGTGGTAATGCTATTGAGAATTTTAAAGATGGGAATTTTCTTAAAGCAATCACATAGAAAAAAAATTCCAATACAAGAGAGAAAATAATAAATGTTATGGATATTATTGTGCCTCAAAATTTTTTTATGAATAATATAAGATGGCTAAAGTTTTATAGTTGCCACTTCTATAGTTTCAAACTTAATTCAATATAATAAGTTGTTTCTCATTTTATGCTCATGATAACTCTTTTTTTTTTATTGAAGTATTTCCTTCCCTCAAAAATATTCAGTTATTTTCTTTCACTCATATTTCTATTTTACATATCTTCATCATATGTATGAAGTATTCATCATTGATAAATATATTAAAGGCCTTCTTTAAATATGTCAGAATAAATATTAACTTCCAACACAGTCATCAGAATAATTTTGAAAGGATAAATTGTAACTTAAAAAATATTATAATATAATTCTTTTTGTGTACCACTTATGTATCCTGTAAATAATTTACCGATGAGGGGAAGACAATGCCTACCCGGAGGACTTTTAGGGGCTGCATGACTTGAATTTGCATGTTACATGGAAGAAAATGTGACAAACTCCCACCAGTCACTCTGATTATCGATGTGAAACATTTTTACACTGTCACAATCGCCATTCAGTCTTCTTGGCTCTGAAAGCAGTGGCTACAACAATGCCACTAGTTGATTTGAACCTTAGTCCTCCTTCACATTAGCTGTACGAGTTTGGGCATTATAATATAATGAATATTTAATTTTGGAATATAAAAACATGTTAATTTGAAGATTTTAGCAATTAGATTCTGTATCAGAGATTTAATTTAGTGGGAAAATATGACTGTTCTTATATACTTAATTCATTATATCCATTATAAAAAATATCCTAATTCACTACATGAATAATCTTGATTCAGAAATTTGGTTTAAAAACAACCACATTTCTGAATAAAAAGATTTTGTAGATTAAAAAGTAATATATTTTTGTTCAATAGAATTCTTTTCTCTTATGAATTAATTTATTCTTAAAATACTTTTTTTTCATTATTTATGTATTATAATTTAATTATTTGTATTCAATACAGCATTAACATTCAAAATAAGAAAATTATATTATTAAAATCAAATTACTGTGCAAAGTTTTTAAAAAACCTTACTTTTTTAATACATTAAATTTATTAATTATTTGAAGAACGCCTTTGTGTTTTTCTATAATTTAAAGAAATTGTTGAAATATTAAATTTCTCTTATTTGTAAAATAATTTTCAACTTTTCCCCAATAAAAAAAATCTGACAGTAGTATTGTGGAACAAACTTTTTCTATGGAATTTCCCTCTATATTTTAATGGGGCTCATAACTACTGCATAGATATTTTCTGTTGTAAGAATCACATAATTATGTTCTTAATGGGTTTTTTTCAATTAATCAATTATTTTTCTTTATTTATATTTTGAATTATTGCATTTATATCACAGATGTGTTAAATTTGAATTCTAAAAATTTTTTTTATATTTCAGTTACATATAAGGAATTTAAAACAAAATGTACCATCTAACACAACTGGCAAACCTCATAAGAAGCACAACAACAGAAACAAAAAAGAAAAACTTCGTCGAGTGTATCGTGCTTATGATAATTAGCATTAGTTCCAAATGGGTGTTTTGTATTTCCTGAAATGTACAAATTTTTTTACGGACAAGAAATCAATGTAATATATCATGATTAATAAAAATTGATTACTGTTATGGTTTTAAATACTTCATTCAGATTATTTATAATAATATGAATATTTCAATTTAGACTATATGATTTCTTTTTCGTTTGTTTTGAATTACGAGTAATATAATTTTTATATTTGCTTATGAAAATTTATTTTACGTATAATGTACATGCGAATTCTCCCTATTTAATTTAGATACTCCCGAATTTCTGTCCCTTCTCGAATATAAAGCTTCTGAATTTTATCAAAAATAAAGAAATTTCCTCGAGGATTTTTATACAAGAAAAAAGGAGAATTTCAAAGAAAATCTCTATGAATGAAATAGTAAAATTATCCATCTCAACCATAAAAATATAAAACGATTTACAAGCATGAATATATCGTCTCAAAATTAGCCTCTTGTCCTTGAAATGGTGGTTTACATAAAAAAATCTGGAAATTGAGTTATGGCTCATGTGAGGTAGAGCAAAAAAGTGTTGATTGTTTTCTTGCCTCGAAACCGAAATAAACATATTACTATTCTAGTCCTCGATGCGAATATGGAAACAATATTTACCCTAATGTCAATGCAATGGTCAGATATAAGAAGCAAAGTAATTTCGATTTTTAGTTATAACTTTAAAATGACTAGCACACTGTAATTATGGGATAGAAAAAAATGATAAAGTAAGCATACAGAATGGCAAGACATACAATACAAACATACATTTTTGGGGAAAAAGTCACGAAGAATCAATGCAGTGTGAGCAGGCACATTCAGTGTTTTCGGTACAATCGAGATTTGACGCGTTTGATGCCCAAAGCGGAATTGACCGATCGTTTTGAAATTCCAACATCATCAGCAAGGTCTCTAATAGTAAATCGATGGTTTGCAAGCACCAAATCTTTAATTTTTTGGACGTGAGCTTCGTCGGTTTAGGTTGATGGTCGACCAGATGGCTCTTCATCTTCAACGAGTTCTCTGCCTTCTTTGAACTGTTTATACCATTTCTAAACAATTTTTTCCGATGTAGGAATGCTCACCAAATGCCTTCTGTAACATTCTATACGTTTCCGCAAACGAAATTGAATGCAAGTTCTTTGTTCAATCAATTCAGACATTTCGTAAATCGCCGGAATCGGTTTTAGCGTCTTACAAAGCCAAGCGTCACTCAAACACTGATGAATATTTTGACATCAAATTTCACACAGATGTCAAGAACAGCGCCAGCAACCTAGGAAAAAAAAATTGAAATTCCATAAGTCCCGGGAATTTTAAATTGAAAATTGGTCTTACTTTTTGGACACAGTAGTAGACAGAATTCGAACCTTAAGCCTGGGCCTGGTATTAAGGGCCAGAGAGTTGGCCATCAGGCCGCGTTGTTACTGGGGGTGGTTGGATTGAGATACTTGATAAACAGGTTGGAGAACTAAGCTTTATTTACACACACACATACAATTAAAACGTACAATATGTAGCACATTTAAAGACAAATAATTATAGATTCGTTGAAGTATTCTACTTCTAAGCCGAAAGCCCGATACCAAGTATATTTCTCTCCACAGGGGGCGATCTCGTCTATGCGTAGGAGGAAGCATGGTTGCAAGTTGATAAAAAGGAAATTTTAAAAATTCAAATTCTAATCTTAAAAAATTCAATTCTAATCTTGTTTTCTAACTGGCAATTCGTGGTTCCCCCCCCATCTGAATATCGAATTAGGAGTTGCATAAAATTGCTGGTTATAAGTATACATTTAAAAAGAATAATTTTCAATATACTGAAGAATACTTTTAATATAACAATATTTTATAATACACTGAACATCAAGACATATTTTTATCAATTGTTTCTTTGCTACCTTAAGATACCTTGCAGAAAATAAAGAATACGTAAAAAAAAATAGCGTTGAGACCAGTTGGGTAATAGTGACAGTTTTGGGTGACTGGAAGAAAATATTCGAGGAATGTTATTTTTATAGATAAAAATGACTTACCCGTCAAAGTCAGTTGTATGTAGATTTAAAAGATATTCGGGAAAATAAATTACCTTGGCTTTTAAGTTAGACTAACTTTAGATAATTTGACTTCGTTATCTATAGACCAGACGACGAACTGGCTGAGAATGTTTGATAAAATGTTTTTCGGCATAGCAGATTTATGAATAATCCCTGGTTCTGCGAGTATCGGATAATGTCAAATAACAAGGCAAACATAATACCTATGGCATTTTTTCAAAATGTTCAAATTCAAACATTATAAATTAAATAAACATTCTAGCCCACAAAAGTAAGTACTTTCTAATAAAATAAAAATATATAATTTCGCATATTTAGTACCCAAAATGGAATTGGAAGATATTTGTTGACTAACCTGAAATTTTTTATGTGTGTTTCTGAAACAGTTCTACTTTTCCGCACTAGCAGGAAAAGAATATCTAAAAAAGAAAAAAAAATTATACTCCTCTCTAATGAATAATACTAATATTCTGATTGATGATTCCATCAATAGTGGCCAAATTTTCTATGCTACAGAAATTCATACAACTGCAAACAAGTACAGAACCTCCTATGTACTTGACTGTTGAAAGAAGATTTTATGAATACATTTTTGTTTTTAATTTTATCTGCACTTTTTTTGCTTCAGCAACTCCGAAAATATTGAATTAACTCTAACCCAAGAAGATTATTATTATTTTTTTTTTTACCACAAAAATTCATAACAATAGCGGATATTTTTTTTTTTTTTTTTTTTTTTTTTTTTTTCTGCAAAAATTAAGGTGTGTTTTATGAATCTTCTCGGTCGCAAAATATTTTCTTCTAGCAACTCCGTCGTAGAAGCAAGTTTCTCTTCATCTATTTCATACTGTATTTATTGATACGTATACTTAAATGTTTGGAAGCAACCTGCAGTTTTAGGAGCACTAATACTCTATTCTTTTTTCAAATGATGAATAATTTATCCACAGTTAGAAGACTGTGCATACGGTTTATGAGTATATGGTCATAAACCGTTTATAGGCATACGGTTTATGAGTATATCGTCATAAACCGCTTATAGGCTAATGATGAATAATTTATCCACAGTTAGAAGACTGTGCATACGGTTTATGAGTATATGGTCATAAACCGTTTATAGGCATACGGTTTATGAGTATATGGTTATAAACCGCTTATAGGCTAATGATGAATAATTTATCCTCAGTTAGAAGACTGTGCATACGGTTTATGAGTATATGGTCATATACCGCATATAGGCTAATGATGAATAATTTATCCTCAGTTAGAAGACTGTGCATACGGTTTATGAGTATATGGTCATAAACCGTTTATAGGCATACGGTTTATGAGTATATGGTCATAAACCGCTTATAGGCTAATGATGAATAATTTATCCTCAGTTAGAAGACTGTGCATACGGTTTATGAGTATATGGTCATAAACCGCTTATAGGCTTAAGGCTCGTTCCCACCGAGGCGAGAGACGTGAAGAGGCAAGCGACCAAATTTTTTCGACCCCTTCACAGCGAAACGTCAGAAATAGCATTACGCATAGTGAAAAACCGCTTGAAGTTGAAAGTTGGGCTACTCCACGCGGCGAACTGCAAACCGGTTTCAGGCGACCGCGGTGAGGTCAAATTTTGGTCGCTTGCATCTTGTCGCCTTGGTGAGCACGAGCCTTAATGATGAATAATTTATCCACAGTTAGAAGACTGTGCATACGGTTTATAGGCATACGGTTTATATAAACCGCTTATAGGTTTATGAGTATATGGTCATAAACCGCTTATAGGTTTATGAGTATACGTCTATTATTAACATTTGCAAGCAATGATAGTAGAGCGCTGCATGCTTGGTTAAATGACGCTGAAAAAAAAATCTTTAAAAAATTTGCTGTATGGTAAGAATGAAGTCTACCAATCCAAATTGAAATTTTATTTCTTGTTTTACTTTCCTTTCGAAGTTATAAAATTCGTTTCTTTCGGAAATAAAAATCTACAAATATCTTTTCCCCATTTCAAAAAACACTAATTTCAAATTAATTTTTTTGTGGCATATATACTGGAAAGCGTTTAAACTAGTTTACAGGTTTCATTTTTAAAACGATGGGAAAATTACAAAATCAAATTTTGTTTAAAAATTTTGAAAAATGACCGTAAAAGGAATGAATTTTGAAGACATAAAAAGTATTCGTACATGTGAAAAATATATATATAATATTTTTCACATGTACGAATACTTTTTATGTCTTCAAAATTCATTCCTTTTACGGTCATTTTTTAAAATTTTTAAACAAAATTTGATAATTATGTGCACGAAATTTTCTCACTATTAAATAAAAGAAACATGTTTTTTTAATTGTAAACTCATCTTGTACGAATGCTTTTTACATTCACTGCAGTTTCAAATTGTAATACGTTTGGTGCAGTTGTTGAAAAAGGAAAATAACCATAAGTATTTTTGAATTACTGAAGTTAGTGGCAGTAATATGATGCACTAGACCAAATAATGTTTTGTATTGATTCAAGGTTGTTGAACTTATTTAGCTTTTTTACGTTGTAATTTCAAAATATAAATAGAGTTGTTAGAAAACAGTTTGGTCTGTCCTCTTCTGTAAGAACGTTTCCAGTTAATTGTAAAATGTGGCGTTCCATGGAAACAAACCATCAAAAACTAAATTCTATATCAACTGTAAAGTGAAGATTTTCGAAAATTAATTCAATTCTGAGTGAGGACAGGTGAATATTTTTTTTTTTTTTTTGTCCTAATGCAGCTGGCAGACACTGCACCGATGTTACTCACTTAGCACTACCCAGGAGGTGCGTGTAGCTTGAAGATAAGCTACGGACGCAGAGTAACAATACACCCGCAGCGCTCTACGATCATGTTAGACCGGGATCTACAGTTTAAAGTGGATTCCGAACCACTAATGCAGCTGGCAAATAGACCGTGATCTTCGCCATAAGGACTGCACCGATGTTACTCACTTTGCATTACCCAGGGGGCGCGTGTAATTTGATGGTAAGCCACGGACGCGGAGTAACAATGCCCCCGTAGCGCTCTACGATCCTATTAGGACCGGGACCTACGACTTAAAGTGGATTCCGAACCACTACAAACATCCATGGCAAAGCCGGGATGGGGGGCTGCTATCTGCGTCCTTATAGCAGTTATAAATGTCTGCGTTGTACCCTCTTCTCCAAAAATCACTTACCCTAACACCTCCAAGAATAGCCCTTAAAATCTTCTACTCAAATATACCCATGGCACCGACAGGACTCGAACCCGAAACCTGTGGTACAGATTGCTAGTTATTCAGGACCGGACAGATGAATAGAAAGAAGCTGAATGATGAAGTTAAGTATTCTATCTCTAGTCATCCAGTGGCTGCATTATTTACGAATATCTGTATCTAAAGTAAATACATTATACTATCATTTTCCTTTTTGTTAGTTATTTATGACCTTAATGCAAATCAGTTATGTTTAATATCATCATCGTCGATAGCATGACAGCCAGAGTAGGCCAAGGCTTTCCTTTGAAGAGATTTCCAATGCACTCCTCTGGATGGCAAGGGTCCTCCAATTCTTAACTTTTAGTACAGCAAAATCTTTTTCAACTGCGTCTATCCATCGCAAGTTGGGTCGTCCTTTTCCTCTTTGTCCCTGTGGTTGTGCCAAAACGAGCCTTTTTACCGGGTTTAAATCATTCGTTCTAAATATATGAGCAGCCCAGTTTAATCTATCGATCTTGATAAATTTGATAATATCAGGGCCCTTTTTTTTTTTTTTTTCCTTCTAATGCAGCTGGCAAATAGACCGTGATCTTCGCCATAAGGGCTGCACCGATGTTACTCACTTTGCATTACCCAGGGGGCGCGGGTATTTTGATGGTAAGCCACGGACGCGGAGTAACAATGCCCCCCGTAGCGCTCTACGATCCTATTAGGACCGGGACCTACGGCTTAAAGTGGATTCCGAACCACTACAAACATCCATGGCAAAGCCGGGATAGGGGGGCTGCTATCTGGATCCTTAAAGCAGTTATAAATGTCTGCATTGTACCCTCTTCTCTAAAAATCACTTACCCTAACACCTCCAAGAATAGCCCTTAAAATCTTCTACTCAAATGGGCCTCATCAGATCTTTCCAAAGTCCATATTTCAGAGCCATAAACTAAAATAGGTCTAAATAATCCCCAGGGGCAGGGTACCCAGCTATACCCCCGGGCACTGGGTACCTATTTTAGTCGCCTTTTACGCTACGCATAGACTACGGGAAGGGACTATGTTTAACATTTAATTTGTGATTATTTTTTCAATTCCTTCTATTAGTTCACACTCCCCTATATATATCTTGTTCAAATTGTCAATCGTTCATAAAATACTTTTTATTCATCCACTCAAGTTCAAATTAATTTTTTTTAAACGTGTAGTGGAGGACACTTGATGTTAATACAGTTTTTTCAAATATTAATTCATTCATTAAATTTATTTAATTAATTTTAGTTTTATATGGGAGAAAAAAATTTCTCTTATATAAGATATTGAGCAGGATATAAATTTAGGAATAAATACCGTCAGTGGCGAAGCGTGTAATCGCTGGGAAAAAAAAAATTTCTTTTCAGATTCGTTTGTCACTCCGGCTTCTAGTCTGATGCCAGGAGTGAACAAAATGGAAAATGAAACGTGAATAAATTAGTGAGAGAGATGGAAAGTGTGTATGTGTGTGTGAGAGAGAGAATTTTATCTAACTTAAAAAAAAAAAAATGAATGAAAATTATTTATAAGAGACTTTCTGCAATATAGTGAAAAAAAGACATTTGTCTTTCAATAGCAAAGTTGGTAGAGCGTCGTAGTAGAATCTTCATGCCTTTGGATCGAATCTCGTCGAAGCATAAAATTTTTTTATTTTAATTTTTCATTTTTAATTACAATTTTTTATTATTATTATTATTATTATTTAATAAAAAGTAACTAAAATAAAAATTTTCTTTGTTGACCTAAATAGGAATTGACTTAAAAAAAAAAATTTTTTTTTTATTACTTGTTTTTTATCCAACGGAAAACATTATTCTGTGACTTTCATTTTACTAGCTTAGCTTTTTTTACAATGTTGGTGTATTGTGGCTGTCTTCCAGCAGCTAGGGAAATGAGAGAAGCTAAGAAAGTGATTTAAGATTATGTTTAGCCATACGATGAGTTTAAGTGGAAGATTCTTGATCATGGCATTGTTTATGTTGTCTTCGCCCGGAGCTTTTTTAATTTTTAGGGAGTGGATAAATTCGAATTCTGAATTTTCGGAGCGACTAGTGTATACTAGCCCTTCATTAATTCTGCACATTGAGCAAAGGATCTTTTAATTTAAACTTTTAATTTTAATTTTAAATTTTTACAGACCATTTAAACTTCCTTTTTTACCATGATAAACTAACTTATCTAATCCTGAGCTGTGGCTCTAACCTATTTATACCTTTTAAAATCTTTCATTAATTTTCAATTTGTAATAGGAGATATAGGGTCACTTTTCCCTAGGTGCTCCTTCAACCAAACTACCTTTGCCTTTGTTGGTGTATTTATATTTCTACACATTTTTCACTGCTTTGGAAAGGGAAAATACTTACCTTACTTTAGTATCTGGTTCCACTACAATTAATAACTATCATCTCTAGGAATAGCATCTAGAAGATATGCATCCCATTCCTAAATCCCAGTGGAAGAGCATTTCTATCTATGTATTAATTGAATTCCCCTCTACCCAATATTGGCAAAGCGAAAAAAAAGGGATGCATTAGGGGAATAGGAATAGCATCTAGAAGATATGCATCCCATTCTAAATCTGAGCATTTCTAATGTATTAATATTGGCAGTAAGCGTGAAAAAATATTGGCAGTAAATAAATTTTGTTCTAAAGGATGCATTAGGGGAATAGGAATAGCATCTAGAAGATATGCATCCCATTCCTAAATCCCAGTTTAAGAGCATTTCTATCTATGTATTAATTGAATTCACACTCTACCTAAACAAGGGCAGCTCTTACTGGATTCCAATATTGGCAGTAAGCGTGAAAAAAAGTTAATAAATTTTGTTCTAAAGGATGCATTAGGGGAATAGGAATAGCATCTAGAAGATATGCATCCCATTCCTAAATCCCAGTGGAAGAGCATTTCTATCTATGTATTAATTGAATTCACACTCTACCTAAACAAGGGAGGCTCTTGGCAGCTCTTACTGGATTCCAATATTGGCAGTAAGCGAGAAAAAAAGTTAATAAATTTTGTTCTAAAGGATGCATTAGGGGAATAGGAATAGCATCTAGAAGATATGCATCCCATTCCTAAATCCCAGTTTAAGAGCATTTCTATCTATGTATTAATTGAATTCACACTCTACCTAAACAAGGGAGATTCCAATATTGGCAGTAAGCGAGAAAAAAAGTTAAACAAGGGCATCCCCATTCTAAATCCCAGTTTAAGAGCATTTCTATCTATGCTCTTACTGGATTCCAATATTGGCAGTAAGCGAGAAAAAAAGTTAATAAATTTTGTTCTAAAGGATGCTCATAAACTTTAGTAATATTCATTAATTTTTTTCTTGGCTATTAACCAATGATATATTTTAAAGACATTTTAAAAGCAAATAAAAGTAGAATAAAAAAATACACACCTTAAATCAGAGAATAAAATGTAACAAATAAAACCAAACGAAATAGCTTAGTATAGCAGATACACTTTACGGATTCAGTATTATAGTTATTCAATAAAAGCGTGAAAATTTAAATCTTGAAACAATTTACTATTCGTTATCTAATAAAAGCGGATTGAATAGTTATTCAATAAAACCACGAAAATTTAAATCTAGAAACAATTTACTGAAATCTCGCATTTTTGTGTAACATAATGAGAGATACTTTTTTTGAGTCTTGGTTGTTAGATTTTAAAATTATTATTACAATGACACTTTCATGTTAAATGCTTCATGTTTGGAGTGCTCATTTAAGTATACGTATAAGAAGTGAAAGTTAAGATTTAAATTTTAGCTTTAATTTCACTGTAGCTCTATGTAAAACTCTATTTTGTAAGGAAAAAAAAATATATTTTAATAAAAAATTAAAAATTTTAGGTTTAATTTATTTTAATTAACTAATTTAAGTTAATTTTAAGTTAAAATTTTTTTAAATAATTTAATTATTTAAATTTTTTTTTATTAGAATGTTATTGTAATTTTTGATAGGACAATAAATTAAATAATAAAGAATTCCAAGAAAAATAATTGATTTTCTCAATATTTTAGTTTTTAAATTGTGTATATCATAAATTCTAATTCATTTAATATCTAATTAATTTATCGTAAATAATTTAATTAGTTAATTATTTTTTGTGAATATTAAAAACGCAATAATAAAAGCAGAATATTCTTGAAAAAAAAAAAGAAAAGAAACTTTTTAAATGTTATTTTACAGTGAAAAAAATATGATCTTTATTTAATGACAAAAGCTAAATATTTTTTCATATTGATTATTTTGGTTATGCACTAGATTAAAAAAAAAAAATTAATTCAAAGAAAAACAAATTGAACATTTATATGAACATATATAGTTAGTAAGTTTTAGGAAATATACAGAGCATATATAGAGAGATAATTAAATAGCAGATTCAAATAAAAATCTAATCATTCAATCTCATTTATGATAGCATTTCTATAATTTTGTTTTTAATTTAAAGCAATAATACTTAAATAAGGGAATTTTTCGAAAAAAAAAAAAAAAAAAAGTATTTCGATCAGCAAGCAATAATTTTTAATCCCAAAACATTAACTATCTACAGATTTTTTAATTCACAGTATATTTATGAATTTTCAAATTCATTTCACTCATAATTGACAATGAGCTGTATTATCGAGTTGAATATCGTGCATCATATTAGATAAACATTGTATACAGATTATAAATGATAAGCTTCGTGTTTGGCTTTCCCCCCCTTTCCTATTTAAGTTTTTTATACTTTCAACAAATCTTTAACAATTTAATCCCTTATTATTTCATTATTTGTAAATTAAGCATGCGCATTTATTCATTTTGAAATTGTCATTTTTTTTTTCTCTTAATCAATAATAAGAAGAAAAGTCTTGCTAGCTATTATTATTACATAAAGGAAAGGAATTGTATTTAGAAAAAAATATATATATATATATATTTATTACTTCATACTTTCATGGATTATACAATTTTATTAAAGATGATATTTCTATTTTATACGTAATTAAAATATTATATTGTTAAAACAAATAGTTATTTTTAAAAATAATATTAATCAGTTATTAAACGGCATAGTTTAATCATTTTTATAGACTACATTTTCATTTTAATTTCTGAATTCTAACTGTCACTTATAATCATTGTTCTGATCTTTTATTTCTTAAAAAAAATTCTTCCATTATCTTGTTTCAATTTTAATTCATCATTAGCCATTTTTGTGGCAACGTCCAATTCATAAGAACTATTTTTTTTCTTCTTAATTTTCTTAAACGTTTTTAAATGATATAATAAACTGATTATAATCTATAACAATACAAAAAAAATAAGAATTTCGTAAGTTCCTGTAGTATTTCATAAGAACAATACTGATAGAAAGAAGCTTCAGGATTTTATAAACAAAAAGATATCACATTTTTTTTATTTGTAACGAAACCCGTTGATAAATAAGACATGCGAACCTATTTGAAACCTGTTTTTCTAGCGAACGACGCCGTAGAAGAAAAAAAAAAAATTACTTATTTATTCGATAGAGTTGAGTGTCTCTTTGCATATGGGTTTTACTAAGACACGTGACCTTTAGATATTTGCCCCATCCCTTACCTCAATTTTTTTTTTTTTTTACGAGAAAAGAGTTTCGTCATCGCGGTTTCCCGACTGCGAATATCAAAACAGTTGACCTCGTGTATTTCCTAATCAGTTCACTTTAGTTTCAATTCTGACTAGGACCTGCAAAACTTGGAAGAGATGAATACCAGTTTAGAAGCTTCCTATGGCGATCACCACTATCTCAAGTAATGTTTATTTTTTTTAATTTATTTTACGTAGAGTTATAATGTCTTTCAAATTAAATTTGCTTTACTGTAAATTTGAATTTTCATGAATATTTTTTTGAGAATCCGAATATTTTCGTTAAATTCTATTTTTACCGAACTAATTTATTTCGTTCATTTAATTTAATTTTTTTTTTTTTAAGAAATAAAAACTATATGTTATGCCTTAAGAATAAATAAATAAATCGTCTTAATTCATTCGAAAAGGCACAGACGACTTTTAAACTAACGATGAAAGAACGATTACTGAAGCATAAATTTCTAAATGCAGAATAAACATTCTCTTTGATACTGGTACCGGTATATTTCTTTCAAATTAAATTTGCTTTTTTATAACTTTGTTTACATTTAAATTTTCGTGAATGAAATTTTTTTCGAATCCAAATATTTTCGTTAAATTCTATTTTTACTAAACTATTTTATTTCATTAATTTAATTTAATTTTTTTTTTTAAGAAATAAAAACTATATGATATGCCTTAACGATAAATAAATAAAACATCTTAATTCATTCGAAAAGGAGCAGACGATTTTAAGCCTACGATGAAAGAACGATTACTGAAGCATAAATTTCTGATTTCAGAATAAAACATTCTCTTTGCAACGCTCTTTGATACTGGTACGACGATCAATAAACTTGGAGGGAGAAAATGAAAATGTAAAATCTTTCTTCTTTCTATCAGATTTAAAAAAAAAAAAAAATTATTTGTAGTAAAAATAATTTGTTTATTAGACTTGTTAATATTTTTTTTCTTTCACTTGAATGTCGTGCTTTGTTTACACGAATAATTTGTTGAAATAGCTATAATAAAATTGCGATGTTTAAATAACTAATAAAATCGTGATGTTTAAATAGCTATAATAAAATTGTTATATTAAAATAGCTATAATAAATTGTGATGTTTCAATAGCAATAAATAATATCTTAAATATACAAATCGCGAGAGGAAAAAATATCCTAACTATAAAGATTTATTTTTATTGATCTGTAAGATTCATTAGATTTTTTAAGATCAGAATTTTTAATTTATTTTAATAAATGTTTTTTTAATACTATAGAATAAAAGAAAGAAAAGATTTTTAATATTTTTTTTTCTATTTAAAATTTTTTATTATTGCATATAAAATGAACTAATTAAATTTTCCTTAGATCGTCATGATAGAATATATAATATATATAATCCGTTAAAAATATATTCTATATTTTATATAAAAAATAATTACCTTTGATTTATTTTCCATTCGATATTTTTTAAATTGATATACTACTTTTTCTAATAACAATAAAGTTTTTTTTGATAAAAATTTACATACATCTACGTTTATCTTTCAAGTTAAATTAATTCAAATTAATTATTTTCAATTAAGTTAATTTTTTATTGAATTAATTTTTTAATTGAATTTAGTATTAAATATGAATACATTAAAATGTATTTTTATACATCTCTTAAAGTCTATCTGAAAGAAATTAACATGTATTTATGTAATTGAACCTATTTAAAACTGTTCAGTGGATATTTTCTCATAAATGTATTGTATTTTATTTATTTATGTGAAGAAAATATTGATTATAAATTAAATCCCGAGTATTTGGCTATACTATTAACTATTTTTACTATCTAGTATTGAATATTTTTACGGTTTTTGTTATTTTTATCTGTATTCTATTTCAATACGCTATTTTTAATCACACACAAATATATTTTTATTATATAAAAGAATAATTTCATTTATGTTTGGCATGATGACTAATAGTAATAATTTATTTCAAGTGATATTTGTGGTTTAGGTTTGTTATAATTTAATAGCAAAAATTAGAGAGACATTATAAAGAACAAATTAAAATATAATTTTAATCTATTTTCCAAGACATGGTATTTAAATAATACTAGTAATTTTATAAAATTGATATTTTCAAGTATTGTAACTAATTTACAGAAAATATACGAATAAAATATATCAAATTTATAACAAAACATACAGATATAGTTAATCCTTTTTTAAATTTCCCTAACTACTTTTAGTAATTTTATATTGTTTTTATTTTCTGTTTTAATAACAATAGTACAATGTAAAAATATAAATCTCGAATTTTTCTTTATTAACGAATAATTGTTAGTGTATAATTTTCATAATTTCTTTTTATTTTGAACATTACAATAATAAATTTATAATTCAAATATGATTTTATTTATAACACTTATTAAAAAAATATTTTTATTAAAACATGTTTTTTATTTTTAATTTAATATACATGTAGAGAAATTATTTACAGAAAAGTTTATTACAACGTTCGTTAAGCATTTACAATAATTTTATTTCATTTTAAAATAGAAAAAATATTCAAGAAGAAATCTTATTGAATAAGTTGAAATTAAAAGAAAAAAATTCGGGCCTGAATGATCAAGTGTCTAGCTCTCTGTGCCACAAGTTTCGGGTTCGAGTCCCAGCGAGGCCAATGTTCGGAATCCACTTAAAACAGTAGGTCCCAGTTTAGTATGATCGTAGAGCGTTGTCTCGAGGCTTAGTCAGTCTTCAGCCCTCGTGGTCCCTCGCTAAAGTGAATCTGCATATTATTACCCTTAGCCATGGACCAGTCGGCTGCGACGGAGACTATTGGACCCGGTGTAGGCTTTTTTGCACTAGGGGGATTAGTAAAAATAACAAAAAAATTCAAAATTATTCTTTGGTAGAGGTATAACAATCTGAGCATAAATACTGCGAGTGTTCTAAACATATAAATCTTCTGCACATATCGCAGAAAAATCTCGTTTTCCTATTTATATTGCACTTGAAACACTTTTTTCGAATTCCTGGAGGAAACTGATCCACAGTTGCGTGCTTTTCTGCCACTTCTTGTCTCACTGGTTTTATTTCGGGAACAATATTCGTAAGAACTCCTCTCCTCTTGATTTCTTTGTCAGTCAACGAAATTGCAAGTTCTTTTAGAAAGGATCTACGAGCCATCTGTTTCGTTTCACCATTGTTACAAGTATGTAAAATCTGCGAGTTAATACCCGCGATGTTAAGCAAAGCATAAAAAATCATCATTGGCCATCGATGCGTATTTCGTGCCACGTCATAAGTTTCACAGAGATCATCAACGACATTCACAGAACCTTTTGTTGAGTTGTAAAAAGCTATAATCTCGGGAACATTTTTACCTTCAGGTGACAGATCAACAGTATTGTCATGATGAAAACTCGAAGCTACAATAACATTTTTACCCGTTTTAGGAACATAAGAAACTATAGTCATGTCTTTTTGGAATCCGAATACACTAGATGTAGATGGACGACTTTTCGTGTTAATCAATTCAAGTGGTAATTCTCCTTTATATTTCCTTATAGATCCTACGCAAGTCAATCCATGGTCACGCAAAAGCGTTTTGATTAATGAAATAGAAGTAAACCAGTTATCACAAGTTATGTTCCTGCCTGTACCTGATATGGGTTCAATTAAGTTTGTAATGATACTTAATTTACCATCTGTAGCATAAGATGGACCATTAGGTTGATTTGCTTTGTAAACTTCCAAGTTCAAAGTATATCGAGTTTTTGCATCAACTAAAGCAAATATTTTTACCCCATGCTTATTTGGATTCTTAGGTTTATGGTATTTAGAAGTATATCCTTCATGGAATGCTTCCGTTTTTTCATCTATAGTGACATATTTACTGACATTAAAACATTTCTGACAATTTTCAACAAATAGTTTCAATAGCTGCCTTACTGGAGCTAAAGTGTCAATTTTTATCCTATTTTCTCTGGTATAAAAATAATCGAATTGTAAAGTTTTTAACAGAAAATAAAATCGATCTTTCGACATGGTCAACCAGAATCTTTCTATCCCCAATCCGTTTCGATTAAACAATTCTTTCATATTCAAGCGACTATTCTTGTGACATCCGGCGAGGTATAAGAGACCGATAAACGCTTTTATTTCTATAAGATCTGTATATTTCGCCAAATTCTTTCCCGAAAATTTTCGAATGTAAAAATTGGTGTTGTCTTCAATAATTTTCAGCAAATTGTCAGAGAAAATCAATGACCAGCATTCTGAAGCAGTTTTACTGTGTTTTGCAAATATATTTACTCCTGGAAAACAATCACTGTTATTCGACGGCCAACTTCTAAAAACAGCAGGTTGATTTCTGTTCCATATAGTTCCATCTTTTCCAATAAGAAATTCAATTTTTGGTTTTTTGGGAATGCATTCATCATCGCTTATGACATCAGATTCCCCAGACTGCTCGGTATCAGTTTCCGTGTATTCTAACTCGAACGGTTCATGAGTTTCCTCTTCTGATTCGTCTTCAATTGAATCGGAATCCGTTGAAACATCTTCTAATAGACGCAATAAATTCATCTGTTCTGGTAAGAAAGCCATTTCATCTAATCATCTAAAGAAAACTTTCAGAAACGAATGAGAAGTACCTCATATATAACTCAGCAAATCGCATTCGTACAATTTACTTGTTTATTTTACATACTACTAGTCAGAAATGGCGAAATGTAGAAGTAGTGTTTCATTCTGTGCGACTACTTACGCCTGGTCTCCCAGACCCGCCGTGACGTCACGGCTTATCAGTAAATGCTACGAATAAGAAGCTTTTTTCTTTATATTTTAGATATCGTTGTCGTAAACAAGGAATTTTCTTCCTTTGAAAAGTGTCAAATGTTTGGTTACAGTTATTTTTATGATTATATATATAAATTGCTTATATGATTATATATATATATATATATATATATATATAAATCTGAAACAAGGCTTTTTTTTTTTTAAAAGAGGATAAAAAAAAAAAATTTTATCGAAAAAATTATTTTTAATACAGCATACTTTAAATTATAATATTAAATACAAAAATACACATCACGAAATAATCACACACACATATATAACAAATCTATCTAATCTTCATAAAAAAATTATTTTTAAAGGAATACGAAGATTATAAATTCAATAGAAATAATTTAAAAAATATAAAAAAGAAATTGCTGCAATTTTCAGTTGAATGTAAATTTTTAAAAAATCGTTAACTCAACAAAGCAAGTATATTTCAATTGTATGAAATTCTTTTCCTTGCAAAAATATTTTCCCCTATTAATTAATAATATGTAGGAGCATAAAGTTTTGTTTTTTTTTAAACTTTTGGATTAACTACGCTTTTATTTGTTGTTTTTTAGTATTAATTTACAATAATTTTAAGTAATCTATGATTGTATAAATTGCAAACCATATGTATAATGATTGTATAATTGTATGTGAGCATAAAGAATAATTTATAAGTAAGAATAATCGCTGATAATTTTAAATGGTAGAAATGTCCTCAAAAATATTTAAAGACTCATACAAGAGTTTGTAATGAAATAGCGAAATTTTTTATTTGACAATTGATTCATAGATTAACAATTAATAAAAATTATTATGGAGAAAAAAGCCATTATTAGATTGAAATAAAGAACCAATACATTTTATGTATACTAACTACATTTTTTTTCTAACTAAAATGATTATTTGAATGAATTAATGTTAAAAAAATTATTTTTACAAATTCTTCGATTAAAAATAGTTAATAAGTATGAACTTCGTGTAATTGTTATTTATATGATATTTAGCTATCATCAATTTTTTAGGGGGGGAAAATGTGTTCTTTATGCAAATAATTAATTTTTTAAAGTTCGATTAAAAAATATTATTTTTTTGTATAATTTTATAAATACTTTTTTTAAAAAAGGCGAGGGCGTTACATCGGTAGGTCTCAGGTACACCAACAGGTGTTGGAGGGACAGTTTGGTTTGTCGTTCTACGGTCATTCTGTGCACACTTTAGGCTAATTAGGCCGTCACCAGTTGCTTAACGTGGATTCCGAAGCATTAACAAATATCCATGCCGCCTGCCAGGATTCGAACCTGAAGCCTGTGGTACCAAAGGCCAGAGAGCTAGCCAATTGGCCACCATGCCGCGTTGGGTATGGGAGAACAGTGCCTTTCGGGAGCCCTTTTTAACAGTCGAACTTTTTTATGTCGTATAGGAGAAAACCTGAAAAATTCCAAACAAGCAGCTGACAATCGATGCCAGACTGTGACAATCGCCATCGAATCTCCTCGTTTCCGAAAACAATGACTGCAACGGAGACGCCAGCGGATACAAACGAACCTGAACACTTCTGCATGGTCTCTGAGCAAATTACCATTAGCCATGAGTCGAATTAGTTTTGCAAATTGGTATTCAATGTATATATAATTCTAACAAGAATCCTTAAATCCCTAACAAATCCTTGAATTTATAATTTAATAAAGTATCATCCAGCTACAGTCAATAATGAGATTAGTAAACTGTTCTTTCTTATTTGTGCTGTTTATTACCTGCTACATTTCTCATTTCTTTACAGATGCTTTAACTTTATAGGTATGAAAAAAAGGCTATTTAAATCTCATCTGAATGAATTATTCAGGTTTATTAGCTATTCAAAGTATCTATGGTCATGATGGTTTTTTCCTTTAATCTGATGAATTGAAAAAAAAATTTTTTTTTTATATATAGGTATGATAAAATATTTATCTTTTTTATATTTATTTAGCGCTATCTTTCAAATATGTTTCCTACCTGTTTTGGGTGTCGAGAACCTCTCTCCTTGCCTCTGAAGCATTTTGAAAAACTATAACTGTTATAAGAATACTTTTTGTTTTTACGCTCGTTGAACATTAATTCCTGTGCGATTACTTGTGCCTGGTCTATCAGACCGATGTGACGTCATCGCTACTCTGAAAGTACGTCAATTCGTTCTTTCCTTGTTTTCTTTTACTCTGAGGCTGCGGCTTTTTCTAACGAGAAATTTACTTTTTTTTGTTGCTTCTACGGTCCCCCCCCCCCCTCCCCATTCTTTTCTTAATGGATTTGCTTCATAGAATGAAAGCCTGAATACAATTAATAAAATTTCGTTCAGTTATCATTTTCATTGAAATAACTTGCTGATTTTCACCATAAAAAAATTCTTTCAGAACACACTCTCCTTTTTTTTTTTTTTTTTTTTTTTTTTTTTTTTTCACTTGTGAAATGAGGGCAATTCGTCTCTGATATAGATATATATTTAGTGTATGGTTGTGTAGTCCAAAATCAAATTATTTTTTAGATACTATAGATATATCTAAAATACATTACAAATTTACATTTTTAATTCAAATTTCATGTGAACAATATGATTCATTTCTTTTTGTTCTTCATCGGCGCAACAGCCCCGTGGGTAATTCCGCCTGCCTACTGACAGATTTCGAAACATGAGATATTTTCTTTTTACGGGGTAGGGATGACTGCTCAATGCTTTACAGTCATATTAGACCGGAACCTACGGTTTAAAGTGGATTCCGAATCACTACAAACATCCATGGCACCACCGATACTCGAATCCGAAATTTGTGGCACCCAGAGCTAATCACTCAGTCATCAGGCCGCTATTGTTTCATTTGTTTAGTACTATCCGCAAAATCTAATTAGATGCCCTCTGTTAACGCAATTAAAAGGTCTGGTTCTAATTCTAATTGTACTCGGTAAGTTTATGTTTTTGGCATATCCCCACTATCACACTTTGGAGACTACTGCTCTACACGACGTTATCGCCCACTTTGAGAATTAATGCATTTCAAAGTGTGCTATTCTGATCATTGTGTCGTCGTCTTCACCTTTCTATCTTTGTCTTCTAGCAATGACTGTTACCACTAGGGACCTGCATAAAGATAAAGGAGAATTATTATTATTATTTTTTTTAAGTTATAGCAGTTATTCCTCTTGTTTTATCTCTGGCGCTCTGTATCACAGCCTTCGGGTTCGAGTCCCGGAGGTGCCATGGATGTTTGTAGTGGTTCGGAATTCACTTTAAACTGTAGGTCCCGGTCTGTTTAGCCTAAAGTGTGCACGAGATGACCATAAAGCGACAAGCCAAACCAAACCTCTTGTTTTTTGATGGATTATATGTAAAGATTATTAAATTATCCGCTGCAGAACTTTCAACTATTATCTTTTCAGTCTAGAACTACAAACTATTAATACGTGGGAGCATTTCGTAATTTTCATAATAGTAGCAAAATTGTCGTCCGCCTCACTCATTTAGGGAAAGAAAAATGCTACCTTACATGTTTTTTCCTAATCCCTAATATTTGATATTTAAATGAATAAGTGATTTTTTTAATTCACTCATTCATTTAAATAATATGAAACATAATAAAATAACGTTTATAAGTCTTACAAAAAATGCATCGATAAGATACAATTGTTGTTTATTTAATAATTATTTTTTTTTTAAAAAACTAGAAATTTGAATATTTTTTAAAATTTATATTACAAAAAAATTTTTTTCGTATTGCTTCAGCACAATTTTTCCCAAACCTTTTCGTTCTACCGTGCCCTACTCAGAAAAAGAAATCCCCCCCTTAAAATCCCCCCTTTTAAGCAAACAACCAAACAAAAAGCTATAATAGAAAATTTTCGTTCTTTTATGCTATATGATAATTTTACCTACTATTTTGACTAGTATTTAATTCTATTACATATTTTAGTAATTAAAGTTGTTGTAAATATTGTACTTTAAAATTATGATTTAATACATCGCTGTTCGGGGCCTTAAATATAATTTTTGCATAAAACGTAAATAAAATGTTGTGTGTTATATACGTTGGATACCATCATTCGGATGTTAAATGCAATTATAATATTGTATTCTCAACAAATACGCATACATTCTTGTTGATGCTAGCTGAATTCTCATCTGCTAAAAAGACCTGCCGATGTATCTGCCATCATCGACTTTAACTTGTTTTATTCAATTCCTTCTATTAGCTCACACTCTCCCTATATATATCTTGTTCAAATTTTCAATCGTTCATAAAATACTTTTTATTCCTCCACTTATGTCCCAATAAATTTTTTTTGAACTTGTAGTGGATGATACTTGATGTTGATAAAGTTTTTTCAAATATTAATTCAATAATTAAATTTAATGAATTAATTTTAGTTTTTTTAGATGTAAGTTGTATATATCTACCAATAGATGGCGCCAGATAAAATAAAAAAATGAATGAAAATTATTTGTAAAGGACTTTTCTGCAATAGAGTGAAAAAAAAGGAGGAATTGACTTTAATTTTTTTTTTTTATATTACTTTTTTTTTGTATTTATCTAATGTTACACTAGGTTACACAACACGTGAAACATGAATAGTTTTTTTCAAATTTTCTTATCTTCTCTTCCTTTTTTGTTTTCACCAACCCCTTATTTTTATTATAATTCCCTGCAAAAACATTCTCTCCATAGTGTGTAAGTAAAAAGTGATGTACAACATGTAATATTTTTATTTCTTCCTTTTTATGGCTTTTATTTGTAAATGTTTTTCAACACACCAAATAGAATAAAAGTACTTAATTTGCAGGACATATGATAAAACCAAACATTTATACAATTAAAAATTATTCGTGGTACATTAAATTTCAGTTAATTTTCAATCTTTTAGGCGTAATCAAAATAGATATATATATATATATATATATTTAATTATTAAAAAATAAAAAGAATATATAAAATTAAATTAATAAATAAATAAAAATTATAAATGAATAATATATAAATTAATATTAATACTAATTAATAATAATAATTTATTTATTTATTTGTAATCAGCACCTGAAATGGCTTGGTGAACAGTGCGTTTTATTTCCGAAGAAAATTCATTTGGAGACCAAATCGAAAGTTTTTATGTCTACAAAATATGTCTGGGTACAATAAGTATATTAACAGGAAAACCATTTCTCCAGATTGGAGAAAACTCAACTGCCACTCTTATTTTGATGATCGTTCTAAACTGTGTTGGTTCATGCAATACTGTACACCTTGGTTTAATCAGCAATATATTTGACATTTCAATTGTTAAGGCTTCTTATTATTTGTTCAGCATTTTAAAAGAACAACGATAACAATGGTTTTTCTAAGCAAAATTTTATATTTTCCAAATAAAAAACAATAACAATACTTTTTTTCTAAACAAAATTTTTTATTAGAAAATATAAATTATACAATTAATATTAATTATATTAATTAATATTGTTAAAATAATAATTAATATTGTTTTTTATTAGAAAATATAAAAAATTTTTTTTATCAAAATTTTATATTTTCTAATAAAAAAACAATAACAATATTTTTCTAAGCAAAATTTTATATATTCTAACAAAAAAAACCCAATAATATTTGTTCTAAACAAAATTTTATGTTTACTAATAAAAGAAACAATAACAATATTTTTTTCTAAACGAACTTTTTATTTTCTAATAAAAAACAATATCGATATTTCTTTCTAAGCAAAATTTTATATTTCCTAATTAAAAAACAAACATTTTTTCTATGCAAAATTTTTAATTTCTAATAAAAAAAAATTCAATGATCTAAAGTATCTATTGATAACTGCTCTGAATTTATTGCTAAATATTTTTATATTACATTAATCATTCTTTTTGCGTCAGACGTGGAAAAAAACGTTCTTTATCACATTGAAACATAGATGCGAGCTTGACATTGGCAATGCTTTAAGTAGATTTTGCTGATCAAATTAACTTGAACCAGACTTGATAGTAGATGAAACAATCACTTATCTTAACTTTTTGATTATGTGGATGTTGAAAATTGATACAGCATAACGTCAAATTACTTTCTTACGTAACATTTGCTTTTTAAACAGTATTCCTTTAAACATTTCCATTATTTTGATATAATTCGTTTCTTTTTCATTTCCTCCCCCTTTTTTTTTTTTCCTTTTCAAAATCGGAAGAGTCCAAACCTTTCAACTTCATCGAGCAGCAGCTGGTAAAAAGAAAAAAAACTTTTTTTGATCGCATTAAAAAAAAAAAGAACTATATCGGGAATTGCTTGTAAAATATATTAATTTAATTTTAAACGTAAGCAGTTAATAATAATGTACATTTTAATATATATGCCGTAATAAATAAACTAAATGATCTTAGTACAATATTTAATTTCGTTTCGAGCAATTGTTTTTTAAATATTGCGCAGATCAAGAAGTTTTAATCACTGAAATAAAAGTGTAGAATAAAAGTAGGGTAGATAGATTGGAATTTACTTAATAAAGTTAATTAAGTTCACCTTTTTTTTTTTTCCCCATGGATTAATGTGTGTATGTTTCATAAAACTATAATACTTAAAAGTTCAAAAGTTCAGTTTTTTCCTTACAAGTATATTATTTCGCTATAAAAATTTATAGTCAAAAAGTCTTTTTAATTAAATAAAAACCTTATTTTTTTAGAATTTAATTTTCGCGCCACCAGATGGCACCAGCCATAAAAAAGTGACTAACGCCATCAATTAAGTTGTAAAAAAGATGTAGAAAATTACAGTATTCGGATTTTCAATAATTCAGAAAATTTAGATTTTTTTTAAAATATAATTAAAGTTTTCAAAAATAAAACTAAGTGAGTTTTATATCTTAATTTAAATCTTAATTTTCTAAATTAACACTATTATATTCTTAACAACTAATACCAACTTATTAAAGGAGGAAAAAAAATCATTTGGAAGAAGTTCTCGGATAAAATATAAAAATCAAATAAAGAATTTCTCGTATAATAATTTAATTAATGTTTAAGTATTTGATTGTCCCCCCCCTCCCCGAATGTAGAAGAAGAAGAAGAAGAAAAAAAAAAAAAAAAAAAAACGATTTTTATTGATACATTTTTTATATTCGTATTTTAAAAATATTTTTCTACATATATGTGCCAATCCAATCAAGTTTGTGAATTTTAATGCTCATTCAGCAACAACCACATCTAGCCAACGGCCGTACCATGCTGAATATACCGGTTCTCGTTAGATCACCGAAGTCAAGCATCATTGGGCGCTGTCAGTACTTGGGTGGGTGACCACCTGGGAACACCACGTGCCGTTGGCAAATTTGGGACTTGAATGGCCGAGTGTCTAGCGCTCTGGCGCTCGGTGCCACAGGTTTCGGGTTCGAATCCCGGCGGTGCCATGGATGTTTATAGTGGTTCGGAATCCACTTTAAGCCGTAGGTCCCGGTCTCCTATGACTGTAAGAGCGTCACGGAGCAAAAGTCAGACTTCTACCTACCGGTGCTCCATCACAACAGAAGCTGCTTCCTTCCCCTTCAATCATGAGTACGTATGGGCTCGTGGGCTTGGCCAGCCAAGTGGGATAAGAAACAACAACAACACAACCACATCTGCTTTGTTTTGCAGAATTTCAAAATATAACATGTTTCTGCAATAAATATCACGGCAATAAAAAGAAATCGCATATATATAGAGCACTGCATTCAGGCTAGCAAATTATTGTCAAAGGATTTGATCTTTTAATTTGCAATAAAAACTAAATTTTTATTCCTTGTAATTCAAATTTTATTTTTTCATTAAATTAAAGCCAGAGTATATTTCCTGTCTTAATCTTTCATTAAAACTTGAAATCTTTAAAATAAAAAATATATAAATAAATAAAATATATATATTTTTTTAAAGTAGTAAAATGGACATAATGGCGAGGAGGACCTGTAAGAAGAGTATATTATTTCTGATCTTATCCAAGGAAAGTAGCTCATACAAACATGTGGTGACAATTAAATGAGATATCTGAAAGAATTCTCCCTTCCTTTTTATAGTAATTCATTGCTCACATCATTAACCCACTTTTAAATGACAAACATTCCTACTGTTTGTTTCTCCCGGAAGAGGAAGTTATGTCTGCAACCATAAATTATGTGATCTATGACTTATTAAACAGTTGCTAGTTTGCATCATTTTGTATTTTGCTTATTATCACCATTAGCTCAAAGCTGCTTCCGTCTAAAAAGAAAACCTCAGAACAAAATTAATCATAATAAATTTCTTTCATGTCTACTGTGAAAATGCCACCAGAAACATGTCTTGATGATCGATTTTATCGAGAAAAATCTTCATATCAAAAATGATAAATCTCTTTCTTCTCTACGTTGTTTCCAATACGTACTATTTGGATAAAAAACTGGAGCCACTTACGTAATCTATTAAGACGTTTGCCCCGGTTTATCAGTACAATTTTGTGCGCAGAAAAGTTATCAATACATTTTCAAGGATTTATAAATATTGCATTAAATGAAGGTTGTTGATCATAAATAAGAGTATTTATTAGCGATTATTGATTTTTTTTTTTTCAAAACAGTCTGCACTGTGAGAACTTTTTCTGAATGGATTTGAGTTAAAGATTATCTCATGATTTTGAGGCTTATGTAATATTATGCTTTAAACTGTATAAGCACAAATCATAAACATTAGTCTTTCCTGACGTTACATGTTGTAAGAATTACTTTTGGCAACGAAAGATTTGAATTGCAGATTACTTAATATGTTTGTTTCAACACTTGTGTAATTACAAAATTATTTTTCGTTATTACATAATATTTATCAATTTTAATCAAAACGTAAGCGTTTTCGCTAACCCACTGAACAATCTTAGTGCTTTTTAATTGTTTCTAAGTCAACTGATAAATTGCCCATAAAGTTATGGTTTTAACATTAAACTTTTTTAGTTTATAAACTCTGTTTTTTAATATTTTGATAAACTAGTTTTGTACAAAGGCTTTTTTTGGGGAAAGATCTGGAATCTGGAAGAAATCTGTTTAAATGACAGTTCATAAGTAGAAAAACTAAATTCTTGTTATATAAAACTCTTATTAGACCTACTATTTAGGTCTATGGCTCTGAAACTTGGATTTTGTCAAGATCTGATGAAGCCCATTTGGGTACATTTGAGTGGAAGATTTTAAGGCTATCCTTGGAGGTGTTAGGGAAAGTGGTTGTTGGAGAAAACGGTACAACGCAGAAATTTATAAATGCTACAAAGACCTAGATGTTATAAAATTTATTAAGATCAATAGATTAAACTGGGCTGCTTATACATTTAGAATGAATGATTTAAACCCTGCAAAAATATCGTTTTGGCAAAGTCACAGGGACAAATAGGAAGAGGACGACCCAAGTTGTGATGGATAGACGCAGTTGAAAAAGATTGAAGGTTATGAATAGGAGGACCCTTGTCACCCATAGGAATGCATGGAAATGTCTTCAAGGGAAAGCCTTGGTGTTGACTGTGGGTTGTCGCACTATTGATGATGATGATGATGAGTTTTGTATAAGCGAATATCTCTGACTGATATAAGGTTTACTAGGCGTTCTTTCTATTCCTTCTATTAGCTCACACTCTCCCTATATATATCTTGTTCAAATTTTTAATCGTTAATAAAATATTTTTTATTCATCCACTAAAGTTCAAATGCATTTTTTTTAAACTTGTAGTGGCTGACACTTGATTTTAATACAGTTTTTTTTCAAATATTAATTCAGTAATTAAGTTTAATTGATTTTAGTTTTTTTTTAGATTTTTGCATATATCTACAAATAGATGGCGCCAGATAAACTTAAAAAAAAAATTAATGAAAATTATTTATAAAGGACTTTCTTCAATATAGTAGAAAAAAAAGTAGGAATTGACTTAAAATTTTTTTTTTTTATATTACTTGTTTTAAATTTATTTGCTAAGAGATTAATCATTTTTAATTCAATTAATGTTTTTAAATCAGACTTAATCATTTAATAGATTTTGACTTTAAAACAAACATTTGTATAAAAATGCGAAGAATTTTATTTTATAGATTTTGACTGAAATTATAATTATGAATTATCAATAAAATTGCCAGCAGAATTATTTGCTTATCAAAATTGAATACTAAAACCAATATTGAAGTTATAAAATAATTACTTTAGGGTAATAATAATCATATTTTTTTAATTAGAAATTAATGTTTAATGGTCTTTTACGATTTTGATATAATAAATAATCTTCCTTTCAAAATTAAGTTAAAGTTCGAAATTTATTTTTTTACTTAATGAGTATTGAATTAAATTCTTTTAAATGTCTTTTTCAAACAAAACACTTTTAAAAATAATTTAAAAAAATTTAACCATCAATTCTAGTTTGATGAAATACTTTTATTGATAGAATGAACAAAACTATTTTCTGCTACATACTAGAATATATATCAGAATAAATTTTATTTCTAAGAATTCATAAAAATCAGAAAAACATTCACGAACACGACTTGGGTTCATTATGCTCCCGTGAAATATCACTCAGCCACTTCATAATAACGAGATAAACTTGGATAAAAATGAAGATTATAAATTCTATTGTTTGAATCTTATCTGCTCTGACAAAAAAAAAGGTGCCATAAGTAAGGATAAATCATCAATTGGTTTTTGTCTGTAATAGGACACATTTAACTGATTAAACCTGAAGTTGGAGCAAACTAAAACAGGTAACAAAATATTTTTCAACATTTTTTTTATTATTGTTTTTTTTTATGGTTTCTTTTTTAAGCAGATGCATTCGAAATTTTATTATATAACAACTAGTTTATTTTCGTATTTAAAGTACTGCAACTATATTACAGGTTGCAGTTAATGAGCATATGAAAAATCAATATAATGATGTAATCGTAATCATCCATTATATTGGTTTTTACATGCTCATTATATAACTGCAATCTGCAATATTTCATTACCGTGAAAATTATGGGCATTATTTTGAAGAGTAGAGTTTTTCATTTCCTTCATTGCTTGTTTCATGTTCCTGATAAATTTTTTGTTTCCTTGACCACTTTCAATTTTTCTGATTGGTTTATTTTTAAAATTTATTTCAAGAGTTATTCTTATTGATTTATTTAAATTTCTTCTTCGAGCTTTTTTAATCATAATATAATAAATTTCTTTCAAATGTTAATAAATAAACAATTAAAAAATTACATTCATTACATTAATTATATAATTAATTAAATTATGATTATATGTATAAAATTGTTCTAAAAGATGGTCTGGTAAAGCAAAGACAATTTTATTTCAAAGTGAAAAACAGATTTTCAAGAATAATAATCGTTTGGAATTCTCTAGTTGTTTTATTTTTTAAGATGGCTGTTATGCGTTTTGTTTTACATTAAATTCTAAATTTTATGATTAAGCTGTATATAGGTCGAGCCGATTATTTACTTTGTTTTGAATAAGTAAGTTATCTGTTTCTATTCTCTTTTTTTAATTAAATGTTAATTTATATGTGTCAATTAATGCCATTAGAGAAACTAAGGAATCTTTTTTCATTTTATTATGCATTCTATCATGCAGAAATAATGAAATGCATTTTTTTTTATTTCTTCAGGGATATTAACTGTGTATGCCTAATCTTTTTAATTAAAACTATTTTAACTGAAACAAATTTTAATCTGTTTGATAACTTTTCACCATAAATTTATTCAACATTGAAAACAAATAATTCACTCATGCCAACTTGTCAGCTCTAATAATATTGTATTCAACATTATAACATTATAGCATTTTTGGTACTTACGTACTAACGGTACCTTGGCGACAGACTTGGCGGTTTTTAAGTGCCGCCAATCTTTATTATTTGGAATAAAAATATTTTGAAAGCGTTTTGATTTTAAATGAAGTGTTTCCTATATATTTTATTATTTGGAACAAAATTTTAAGTGTAGATTGGCGCCAAATCTGTAGCTGCGGTTGGCGCGTGTGCTCTTTATTGGCGCAACTGTCGCCAAGGTACCGTTAATACGTAAGTACCGCATTTTTTTGTAAATATTGTATCGTTTCATTATATAAGATACAATTCTTAAAAGAGGGGCAACTAAAATTTTGTTGCCATTTGACAATTATTTGAGATAAAGAGATTCTCAGTGTTTGGTGGAAATTTTGACTTGGCGAGGAAACTTTGAACATCAAAAGACGGTGCCCCCTATACTGCATCTGTACCCTGCCTCTCAAAAATATGTCTGAACTCGGAGATACTTTTACAAAACTAAAAAAATAGTGAAAATTAAATAAGGTTTATATTATGTGATTAGTTATTATGTTAGTAATTACATCTATTTTTTATACGTCAAGGATTGTATAAAACAAAATTGTATTAAACGAATTCACTACATTCGTCCAAAATGTAAATAATCGTACTAAGTTATGAATGCAGAGATCTTTTCATTTGTAATTTACCATTGATGCCCTTAGTCTTATGCGTGAATTTTATTATTATTTTTATATTTAAAGGTTTTCTAATTTTTTAAACTCGCAGAGCTCTACCAGTATGAAACATATGAAATGTAATTGAACAAAATAATTTTTTTCTCTTCTATTAAAAATAACATGTATTTGTAACATTCGTTTTATAACAAGAAGGAATTCAACACGCAAAATTTAAAACTTTAATTAAAAGAAAAAATTTTTAAACAAAAATTATCGAAAATTAAAATAGATTTAAATTGTGAAATTACATTTATTTTCCATACACCATCCAGAATGATTTATTGAATTTAACATCATAGTACATTTTTCAATTGTATTTAATATTAAAAAGGGCCTTAAAATTGTCTGAAAAATGAGATATTTAAAGAAATTACATAAGCAATAAGAATTATATATGCAAAGTTTCCTTCATTTTAGTGAATAAATTACCATATACATATTTATCTAATCTAGAACAAACACTTCAATAAATTCCTTGATTTCTGTATTTTTATTGGATCCACAGTTGAAGAGAAAATGGCACGTTTAATTCATTAAGTTATAATTGTATTCAACTAGTTTGAATGACTTACTAATTCCTAAATTTATCCCTAATATTTCTTATTCTTTTAATAATTATAATTAATAAATCTGGCATTAAATTGCTTTTATTAGAAGCAATATTTATCTGTAGAGAAAAGCCATTTTAAAATAGCATTTATATTGGCGTCAACAGTAGCTAAAATAAAATATTAAAATGTTTGTTTTGGTTAAAAATCTTTTAAGGAGGTCCACCGTAAAGTTCAGAAAACTTTAAATTTTCCACCAGATGTAAGCTAGACTTGTTGCTAATTGAAGATAATAGAAGTTAAATGAAAATTGAAGCAAATTGTTTAGTATATTCAAAATTCAACTGCTGTTTGAATTGAGATTCATGAATTTGAGAATGGACATATAGAGCTTCACAATTTCTTGGATATTTGATTAAAGCTTGCTATTATTAATTGATCTGTTACTGATAGATATCTGAATAATATTTACTTATTCTTTGATTAATGTTTGTTCATTGAATTTGATTGTATTGGTTTTATTGGAAATTTATGTTTTGTTAAAATAAGAACAAACTCTTTTACATTTTCTTCATTTATGTTGTATACACCAATATTCAAACTCTAATTTATGTAACACGTGCTTTAGTAATCTCCTGAAAAATTTAATATTTTGCACGGATTTCTTAAATATGGTATCTTTTTTTTTTTAACGCATAAATAAAATCTTTTGAATATTATTATTTATGTTGGCAATCGATTAATTTTTTCTACGAGTAGCAAACTTCTTACGAATATTTTTCCTTTTACAAAATCAAGGCATTTTAAGTGTACCTTTTTCAGTAAGAATTGTTTTTTTTAGTTTGATATATCACAAAATATTTTTAAGTTAATAAGAAATATTTAGCTTTAACTTGTAATTAAGCCAATTAAAACAAATAAACTCACGGCTGCATAAATACAATTTTCTAAAAGAAATAATTTTAAACTTTAAAAATGGGAATTCCTCAGTAATCAGAGACTAATTATTATTATTAAATTAAATTCAATAATGATAGTTTCAAGAAACAACAATAGGACAATTACTATTTTTGTTAATTAATTTATTTATTTGGGGTGATTTAAATTTTATCTACAGAAAATATATTGCTCAGCACAATGTAAAAGTCATTGTTTTGATACAATGATTTTTTTTCTGTTCATTTTACACACATCATGACATTTTTGTTTTAAATATTTTTCTCCGTCTGATTTTTAAATCGTTCTTTTCTGTTCTTTTTAGGTACAAGGCCGAAATGGAAGGTATGCTATCTAAATCTAACGTTGGCGATAATTTACCCGATGTAAATTTCGCCATTTTTGGTCTCGGTCGTATTGGAACCATACATTTGGACAACCTAAGAAGGAACCCAAGGGCCAACATTGTTTTCTGCGTGGACGAGTCAAACGAAAGGATTAATTACGTGAGGAACAAATGGAAGTTGACGGAACCTGAAACTACATTCCTGAATCCTTCCGAGAAGGATATTGTATTTAAGGATGAAAGGTTAAAAAATATTTTTTTGAATTTATAATTTTATGCAGTTTTTTTTTAAATTTTATAAATATCATTTTGAATTATCTTTAGCATGTTTTTTACGATAATGATTTTTTTAATAATTCTGAAACGACAAATTTCAAGTTTCTATCATTATATCCAAGGCAGATTTGTTAGTTGATAAATTAATTTGTATACTGGAAGAAATTTAGTCGAAAAACTCACAAAAAGGCTGTTGCAAGCGCTTTACAAAGGCAGTCTGAGTCTGCAATTGTAACCAAAATAAAACAAGACATCAAGTTCAAATGGTAAATACATCATTTTCCAGTAGATTCCATAACATGTTGGAATGGATGGAAATGAAAGGGAAGATATTTCGACAAAAAAAAAAAAAAAAAAAAAAAAAATAATAATAATAATAAATAAATAAATAAATAAACAGAAGAAATTTCTGGATAGTGTCCCATCTCTCTTGATTCTTTTAGGAGAACTATACGGGACAAAGTGAAGTCATCGTATATTAGTGAATTATTAGAGAGGTTTCCTATGAGCATGCGCGCTAGGGAGAAAAAGCTAACCTATATCCTACGGTAACTAACGTACGGTATTCTATTTATTTTACCGACCTGTTCCTTTTTAAGGAACATCCGGAACATCAGAGCGGCGTCACGATAGCAAGCCCGCTCCGTACAACTTAAATATAAAATATATGCGTAACAACTAGTACCAAAACCGAGAAAATAATTAAATAAAGTAATTAAACTTGTCTACTTGACTCTGACTGGAAGACTTCATAAATTTTTTTTTTTTTTTTTTTTTTTTTTTTTTTTTGAGATGAAAGTAAGATCCCAACTGAGAACAAAGAAAAAAAAAGAAAGAGAGAAAGGGAAATCACCCAGCAGGTCCACCTGCAGGCCGGCAACCTGCCGTTAAGCGGGCTACCGGGCAATCCTACGAGAGCAGATTTATGCTCAAAGAAACAACAAAGATATTTTTTTTTTTTTTTTGAGAAAGGAACACTATTCCTTTAAAGAAACAACAAACAAAAGAAAAAAGAAACAAACAGTTCAGATCCAATCATAAATTTTCTATTGATTGAATAAATCTCTTTTCAATAATATTTTTTATTGAAAGTCTTGCTCTGTTAATTTTAAGGAGTTCACGAATAGACAAAGACTTGAGTTGCTTGGAAAATTTAATTTCCGGTCGTCATTCCAATTTTTACAAGTATAAATAATGTGATTTACATCCTCTATTTCATCACCGCAGGAACAAATAGCTGATTTACCAAAAAACCTGTTTTGATAACTAGACATAGCACCGTGTGAGGTAAATATTTGGTTCAAGTAAAAATCCCCATTTAATCTGTTTAAACTAATTTCAGGAAAAATCTGATAAAGAAATCGTGCTTTGTCTGAGGTATTCCACGCTATCTGCCATTCTGTATTTATGTCTTTATTAATTGATTTTTTGATTTGTGTTAATGAATATTTAATATTTATATCAATTGTTCCTCTTTCAGTGGCCTGTTTTGCGCAAAAGTCTACTGTTTCATTACCAAGATAGCCTCTATGGGCTCTTATCCATTCAAAATATATAACATTTTTATACGATCTAATTTTATTTTTAAGAGAAGAGACATAGTAATTATCATTTTTAATGTTGGAAAGTGCCATTAAAACAGATTTCGAGTCTGTAACAATAGTAACTTTGTCCAGATTGTTATGAATAATATAGTCTACAGAGCTACTGATTGCCAGTAACTCTGTAGTGAAAACAGTTGCATAATCACTAGTTATTTGTAAACTTCTAAATATTTCTGTACCATTTTTAAAATGAACAAATGCGAAACCTGTTTTGCCATCCTTTCTAGAACCATCTGTATAGATGGTATTTAGATAACTATTTGAAAAACTATTCCAAATAATATAATTCAAGTCCCAAGGTGGGATATTTGCACATTTTTTCTCTATGTCATCAACCGTAATATTAGAGTTGCCAATAGGAATAGAACCATTCAAGTATTTTAAATTGTACTAACGTACGGTATGCAAAAATTCTCTATTATCTAACACCAAAGGAAAAGCCTGGATGACAATCGGAGATGACTGGAAAAAATTGAATGGAAAAACTCGCAAAGAAGCTGTTGTCAATTTTAGATTAAGAACTGGACATGACTGCCTGGCCGGACATCGGGCCAAAATAGGGATTGTGAATTCTTATATATGTGTTTTACGCAAGACATAGAAAAGGAATAAGGCCCATCTACTTGTTTTCTCGGGATTGAATCTTAACTTTCAGCAGAATGTGATATAAAATGTATATGTAGCTCCTAATATTGAATGAAGATTGCATTTAATGTTGCAGCTAAATGAAATTCTATTTTCATAAAAGGTTTTTTTTTATTTCTTTTTAGAATTGACGCTGTTTTAGTTTGTACTCCAACTTTTACACATGAGGAAATAGTCATGAAATCATTGGAGTCAGGTAAGAGATTCAAATCAAAATATGTTTTTATTGATATAATTTTTCAGAACAATCCACAAAATGCACTTTTAAGAGGTTCATTTCTCTGGACAGATTTTTTTCAAACACGTCTTTCATACTATAAACTTAAATTAGGAAAAAAAAAATCTACCATGAGATTCCTTCATAAATGAACTTTTTAAACAATTGTAATTAAAACATTTTTTTTTCTTCTATTTGGACTAGAATTTTATTATCCTTCTAAAAGGTAATAAATTTTAATCAGAAGATTGGGAAAACAAACTATTGTTCTTGTTTTAGACAATTTTTACCTATCAAATGTATTAAAATAAAAATAAAAAAATAAGAAGAAGAAAAGTATATGAAGTTAGATAATATTCTTCCGGATAGATATGGATATGGCATTATAACATTTGGATAATAAAACTATGAAAAATTCTAACTAAATCATTTATTCTGAACAATACAACACACTCCTATTTATGGTACCACAGGCTTCAGGTTCGAATCCTGGCGATACCATAGATGTTCGTGAGTGATTCGGAATCCACGTTAAACTATAGGTCCCTGTCTAATTAATTCTAAAAGGTGTACAAAATGACCGTAGAGCGACATATCAAATCAAATATTTAATTAGAATAAAACATTCCGGTTTAATTATTTAATAGCTACTTTCTAACTGCACGGGCTCGGAAAAGTTGGAAATGTCGTTACTTTTAAGCAGACGTATTTGAAATTGTAAATTTTATATTATTTAATATTAATTAATTTATTTTATATTAATTAATTTATTGCTATACGTGTAATGAACACTCAATTCAGCAGAAAAATGCATTGCATTCAACATAAATTTTTGCATTCTAAGCATATGCAAAAAAGGAAAAAGACACATGACATGAGGCAACACAAAACACTTGCAGCCAACTCGTGTAGGAAAAGATTACCATCAGGGCTCCATTACACGTGGTAAAATGATCGGCTTAACATGGCAAGTGTAGTTCAAGAGTTTCGAATGATCTATCTGCAAAATTATTTTAGAGCGTGAAAAATTTTAGAAGTGTGACAAAATATAAAGGGGTTTATAGAAATATATAAAATTTTATTAAATGTTTTACTTCTAAATTCGTGTTTTTGCTATTCCTTACCTCAATATTTGTACGCGTTTATATAAAAGATTGTATAACACTTTTCTCGTCGAATTCGCCTGTCCCAAAACTTCAGGTATTATTGTACTAATATTTGAAATTTAAGGGTCTGAATGGCCGAGTGGCTAGCGCTCTGGCGTCGGTACCACAGATTTCGGGTTCGAGTCCCGGCGGTGCCATGGATGTTTGTAGTGGTTCGCAATCCACTTTAAACCGTAGGTCCCGGTCTACTATGATCGTAGAGCGTTGCGGGGGCATTGTTACTCCGCGTCCGAGGCTTATCTTCAAGTTACACGCGCCTTCTGGGTAATGGAAAGTGAGTACGTCTGTGCAGCGCTTGCCTTAAGGCATCCAAGACCAAGCTGTCTATGTGTTTGCCAGCTGCATTAGAAAGAAAAAAAAAAATTTGAAATTTTGAAATTTTTTCCCCCAAATTAGTATTTAAGATTAAGTAATATTTTTAAAAAAACACATTATAGAATTTCATAAGAAAATTTTTTTAATTTACGAGTAATTTTATTTCAAAATAATATTAGTTTTAAAATTGGTTGCAAAAAAACGTTCGTATTTATTTATTATTTTTTTTTTTTTACAAATGATTGTAAAATGTTATTTATTTTAAAATTATTTCCAGTTTAATATTTAATTTTATAAGGTACATCATACTTTCATCCAGTGATGCGGACACTATATTTTTAATAACCGATATTATTTCAAGAACATCGAAGATTTTAAAAAGATTTTTATCACTTCTTCTTATAAAAATGTTCACAGATCACAATTTTGTGCCATCTAGAACTTAAAGGCAATTTTGAACGAGATGATTATTATTTACCAAGTATTTATTTTTATGATGGAGAATCGAGAGTTCTCTGTGAAAAATAAAATGCCTTTTTTTTTTTTACCTTACTATCAATAGGACATTTTGTATGACATGTTGCATTTTATAAACGCTTACAAGAGCTGCAATTTTTTTAAAAAAATGTTTTTGTAAATACTTAATAACTATGAAATTGCAAAAATGATATTTAAATCTACATCAGTATTATAAATTTTCTTTTATTAACACAAAAAACTGCAGTTGTGTGTTTGTAAAAGAATTTATGTGCGATATTTAAAAAGATTCCATTAACTTCGTTTAAGTAGGTTTGAATAAACCTTAAATCTAAAAATTTATTTTGTTTTTTATTCCAATAATGTGATTACATATTTATTTATGATATTTAAATTGTGAGTGTTCGAGAATATAAGTTTGAATAATATTAATAATAGAATAATATTTGTTTTTTTTTCCAGGCAAAGCTGTCTTTTGTGAGAAACCTTTGGCATTGAATGACGAAGGAATAGAACGATGCTTGGATGCAGCTAAAAAATACCAAAAACCTCTGTTATGTGCTTTTAATAGGTGAATCTTTCGCCATTTTTAATCAAACTTTATTTCATAACAAATATTACTTTTTCTATACATATTTATCTACATAAGAATAATTATATAGTACTTTATAGCGAAATAAGCAAATTTAATCATATGATATACAGGGGGTTATCAAAATAATGGAAACATCATAGATTTATAAAGAATCCTTTAGTAGTATGGAGTAGGACCGCGTTTGGCATGTAATACAGCTTGGATTCGCCTGAATCGATTCATACAAGTGCTGAATAGTGTTTAGATGAATATTGTACCATTCTTCATGGAGATATTGTGAAAATTCTGGGAGAGATGCCAGTGGAGGATATCGATTCCGTATTGAACGCTCTAAAATAGACCATAACGGTTCAATGAGATTGAGGTCGGGGGACTATGCGGGTCAAGGTTGATGCTTAATTTCATCCTTGTGTTCATCAAACCATGATTGGAAAAGTCCCGATGCATGGATAAGTGCATTATCATCCTGGAAAATTCCATCTCCTGCAGGAAAATTTGCATCATAGGATGGACCTGGTCAACTAAAATTTCTCTATACTTCTCCCCAGTGATCCTTCCTTTCAGGGTTAGGATTTGTCCAGCAGAAAACCTCGGCACGGCTGCCCATATCATAACAGATCCACCTCCATACTTGACAGTTGAAAGGAGTCAATCACGACCATATGCTCGAGCAGGTGCCCTCTAAATGTACACCCGTCCTGATGTAGGGAAAAAGTGTGTAAGTGAATTCGTCAGACCATATTACTTGCTTCCACTTATCAATCGACCAGGTTTTGTGAGTGTGGCACCACTGTAGATGACATTTGGCTTTAACATCTGTTACAAATGGCTTGGTAATTGCAGCTCGGGCATAAATGTCCAGTCTATGAAGGTGCCTTCTAACTGTAATGATTGACACTGGAGAATCCAGATGCTGATTGAGGTCTGCGGTCACTTTGGCTGCAGTTGTTCGCTTTTGAGACATCACAATCCGCTTCAATACCCGTCGGTCACTTTCACTCAGCTTCTCTTTCGGCCCAGTCTTTTGCTTTGCCGAGCTTGTCTTGCGGCGCTGTGTGTATGTTGTCATGACTTTAGACACCGTACCTCTAGAAAAACCTAAAAGTTGGGATGTTTCGGTTACATTTACTCCAACTAGACGGGCTCCTACAATTTAGCCTCTTTGAAAATTAATAAGTTTGCCTCTTAGCCTCTTGATCCGACATTTGACGCGTTTGAAATAAATCCAAGACTTACAGAACTTCAATAAAGCTACCATATACTACCAGAATATATACATTTCTATTAAAAAAAACTGGTAGCTATTATTATATTTTAATGCTTACAAAGCGCATTCAAAAATGTCACTTTTATTCACAGGTGTTTCCATTATTTTGATAACCCCCTGTATTTTTAATATCTAACGTGAAATATTGTTCAATGTATCCAAGAATAACTAATTACTTTACTAATCATTTTTTTTATGCAGACGTTTCGATCCCGGTCTGAGAAGTTTGAAGGACAGAATTGATGCTGGTGAAATCGGAACAGTTAAAGTTGTTAAAACATGCAGCAGGGACTCCCCTAAACCTAGCATTGATTATTTGAAGATATCAGGTATTATATTCGTTCAAATATTTTTTTTTTCTGTATTACAAAAATGAATGAGGTGTTTTTCATTAAACATTTAGAATCGTAAAATTTAAATGAATAACATAAGAAAGAACCCATGAAAATTTTTAAGGTATTACAGTGGATATTTCGGGGCCTGAATGGCCGAGTGGTTAGCGCTCTGGCGCTCGGTACCACAGGTTTCGAGTCCCGCCGGTGCCATGGATGTTTGTTGTGGTTCGGACTCCACTTTAAACTGTAGCTCCCAGTCAAATAGGATCGTAGAGCGTTGCGGAGGTTTTGTTACTCCGTGTCTGTAGCTTATCTTCAAGCTACACGCACCTCCTGGGTAGTGCTAAGTGAGTAACGTCGGTGCAGCGTTTGCCTTAAGGCATCCAAGACAATTGTCTAAGTGTTTGCCAGCTGCATTAGACAAAAAAAGTGAATATCATATTAAATAAATTCATTCCGTTATCCATCTAGGTGTTTCATGCTGGGATCTGTACCCAGATGAAAAATATAATAAAGCCTACCAAATCACCCATGTGCGGAACTACCCCGCATGCAGAGAGTTCATTGAAAATGACGAAATGATTATATAACATCTTCGGAGTTTGAACCGCGATAACCTTTCTTTCGACCCTGTAATTCAGTCAAGGCAAGTCTGATCTTTTAATGCGAGTATCAAGAAAAAAAAAGTATCAGTAAAAAAAACATGTAATTTTTTGCCTATAATCAATGAATTATATGTTAAAACACTTTCGGATTTAGCTGTGCACATTATAGGCACTGTGTAAAATATGTGGGTATTTTGTTTTTCGTCTCGAGTTTCTTGAAAACCAAAGTTGTGAAAACCAATATATTAAAAAAATATATTATGTGTGCATCAATACATTTAAAAATTAACTGTCGAAATTATGATAGAAAATTAACTATGATTTTAAACTAATATTCTTGCGAATATATAAAAGATAATGCCTGTTTTATTTATAGGTTTACAGTTATGAGTTCGAGGAATATAATTTAATGCGCTCATCTTGGAACATCTATTATAACTGCTTCTATGTTTCACTTTAAGTGACAGCAGTAACCATCCCTAGATACGCACAGTTGATTGTCGATAGCAGAGCAAACCAGACTCTTAGTGCAAGTTGTTAGCGCTTTTGGTTCAACTTACACCTGCTAATCCGTTTTCTAAAATTATCCTGACCAAACAAAAAACACGCTCAAACATAACGGACGCTAACCTGCAACACTCATTACTATGTGCAAATACCCAAATAGAGATCGATTTGCAAAAGTTAGGTGAAAGAGTGGAGAAACAAATATCGCACTAGTAAAATAAATATTTTTTAATGATTTCATTTAAATTTCCTTTTTAGTGTTATAATAATAATGATACTAAACGCACATATATATTATCTATGTTTACATGTAAGAATAATAGTAGACACTATAATAACAATTATGTTTCAATTTTTCACTCCAAAAAAATGTCTATAGTGGGTCTATATCTAATATGGGGATGCATAATTTTATATGCAGTCCACGGAGTTATGATGCATTTCCAAAGTGGCCGCAAGATCATTTGGATTGGCTTTCCCTGATCTAGTAGGTAGTAGCAGATCTAATTTTTTGTAACATAAATCCACTATGAACGCAGAATTAAATCTCAGAAGTTTCTAAATGTTTTGAAATGAATGAATTAAATCATACAACAATTTATATGCATGCGCTTATTTATATTAATTAATATTAAGATGCCATTCAGTTAGCAGGAGTTGAGATACAATTGTTTTCTTTTAAGGGGGCATATTCCATGATTGCGCTGTTCACGATATCGATTTAATCTGCTGGGTGTTGGGAGAATATCCCGTGAGTGTGTCCTCCTTCGCCCACGCACATTTCGAGGACATCAAAGACCTAGGTGATCAAGATACCGTCTGCATCATCATGAAGTTCCCCAGCGGGGCCCTGGCAACTATCGATCTCAGCAGACATGCTGTCTACGGTTACGATCAAAGAGTAGAGGTGAGTAGCAGGCACGTTTGAAGTAACTGTGTATGAAAAAGAAATACAAATATTATAAGAAACGGAAAATTTTTGATACATACATTTAGTTCTATTTGTAAATAACACGCGAACGCATTTCCATACTTATTGGAATGAATTCTGCTCTTATTTGCCATTTTGCAAAATGGTATGGTAAGGAATTCACTGATTATGAAGGTCACATATACACCATGTAACTTGTCCCAAGGGCGCACTAAAAACATATACATTAGATAATTTAGAGACATGCGTGTGTTGGGGGGCCTGATGGCCGAGTGGCTGGCCCTCGATATTACAGGTTTCGGATTCCAGTCCCAGCGGTGTCATGGATGTTTGCAGTGGTTCAGAAACCACTTTAAACTGTAGGTCCCGGTCTAATAGGATAGTAGAGCTTTGTGGAGGTAGTGTTACTCATGCCCGTAGCATATCTTCAAGCTACACGCGCCTTATGGGTAGTGTTAAAGGCGTAAAAGCGATGCAGCCCTTACTTATGACGTAAAGATTAACTGTCTCTATATTGCCAGCTGCATTAGAACCACAACATATGTGATTCTAAGGCAGCTGGTATGCATTAGAAAATAAGTAATATATATATGTAATAAAAACCAAATAATTTGATGTGTGATGTTATGTTATTTAAAAGTTGTTTTAGTTCTTGGCTCTAATTTTTGTGGTAACTAAATGCAAATGTGATTGCTCAAATGGTTTTTATCCAAATTTTTTTTTATATATTCCTGTCTAAAAACATTCCTTTGCAAATGCATGTTGATCCAGACAGATTTGAGCATTTTAACGTATTTATCGACAATTACATTTAATTTGTAACTGGACATATTTTAGGCTGTAAATAACGTAAATAATAAATAACATAAAAGGAATACTGAATCCACATTAGCAACGCCATTGATAAAGAAGTTAATCTTCTAGTCTACAGTAAAATAGGACACTTTGAATTAAATATTTTTTTTTTGTGTTTACATTTCTTACTAAACTAAAGCTGATTCGGGTTCCCTGTTTCAATCTTAACATCTGAAAATATTTCAAAAGAACTACCAATTCTATTTTTTAAGAAAAATGGTTTTGTTTGGTTTGTCGCTCCACAGTCATTTTGTGCTCACTTTAGGCTAATTAGACCAGGACCTACAGTTTATTGTGGATTCCGAACCCCTAACAAACATCCATGCCCCGCCAGGATTCGAACCTATAGCCTGTGGTACCAAAAGCCAGAGCGCTAGCCAATTGGCCATCAGGCCGCTTAAGAAAAATGTACTTGTAGGCGGGCAGCCATCTGGGAAACCCCGGCATATAACGAGCAAAAAGCGTTTTATGTTTCAGAATATACCAAATCTTCACAATTTGTTTTAAAGCGAAGTGCATTCTGAAATCAATATGGAACAGACTCATATGAACATTTTGAACTCTTATAGCGGCAATCTATTCCAAATACTCACAGTTGTCAAATGCTCCAACTAAATTCCATATCCTGAACTTATTTTACATCATCTTATTAGGTTTTTGTAGATGCATTTTTGTAATTGTATTTATTTTTATGCGTAATGCTTTTGGAATGGGATTTTTATTTTTTTATTTATTAATAGTCCTTTCCTTAGTCTTATTTAAAATACAGTGCTGTGGTAGTTGATTTGAATTCAAAATACCGTAAAGTTCTGTACAATAGTACTTCATTCGAACACGTTACCTTATCAATACAACACATCTAGATGTATTTATGATCTAACATTTAGATATCAAAATAGATAAAAAGAATTTGTATATAGAAAAGTATTATCTAGAAATAAATGCATTTTTAGTAATAAGCTTCGTACTTTTTCAAATAACTAATTTCTTTTTTCGGGTGGACATCTTTTTACTCATGCTATAAACATTCAGCATCATTTTGAACCGAAGTACAACAAGGTCATATCGTTTATAATTGATCTGATCTTTCGATTTCTCAATAACAAAACAAAACTAACAGAAATGCTCTAGTTAGAATTTTGTGAAAAGAATCCAGAAATCGAAATTGCTTATTTGTCTGGGAGAATTATTATTAGTAAATTTAGAATTCTCAAGAAACAAAACCAAATAAATTTATGAAGAAACCAAAAGTTAGAATTAAAGCTTTCTAATGATTTAGCCCCACATTTTTGAAACAAAAATTTTTGTGTTCACGAAATATGATCATTTTATTAAACATTGTTTCTTGCACGTGGCGCCATCTATTAAGTAAAATATTAAATCTAATTTTATTTTAAATAATAGCACTCAAATTTTTTTCATGGTTATGTGGTTGTTTGATGACAGCACTTTATTTTTCCAGGTGTTTGGATCTGATGGAATGCTGACTTGCGGTGAGCAAAGACCCACAGGAGTGCAAGCTCACAATGTCAAAGGGAAAACTGCCGTGCCAATCTTCTTTAGTTTCGCATCTCGCTACCAAGAATCGTATGCAAATGAAATGGAACATTTCCTAAGTGTAGTACAGGGTAAGTACACATTTAGTTATAATGGAAAATAATATTAGGTTGGGGAAAAAGAAATCCATTATTTTTTATGAACTTCAGGACTTTATTTAACATGCTTCGGATTGTCCGATTTGGGTCAAATATGCACCGTTTTGTTGTACGATTTGTTGTCATTTTAAAGGTAACTTCATAATGCCTCTCTCATAGAAGTCCTGGTCTCTATTTGCAAAAAACTCTAGCAGTCGATTTTCACAATCCTCCCTAGATGCCAATTTTTTATCATTAAAGAAATTTTGCAATGCAAGAAAAAGATGATAATCGCTTGGTGCCAAGTCCGGACTGTATGGCGGATGCATTAAAACTTCCCAACCAAGCTCCCGAAGTTTCTGGCGAGTCACTGTAGATGTGTGTGGCCTAGCGTTGTCCTGGTGGAACACGACACCTCTCCTGTTGGCCAATTCTGGCCGTTTCTGGTCAATCGCTATCTTCAAACGGTCCAGTTGTTGACAGTAGAGATCAGAATTTAGCGTTTGGCCATATGGAAGCAACTCATAATAAATAATCGCCTTCCAGTCCCACCAAATGCATAACAGAACCTTCCTGGCCGTTAGTCCTGGTTTGGCCACCGTTTGAGGTGCTTTACCGCTCTTTGACCACGATCGTTTTCGCACAGGGTTATCGTATGTGATCCATTTCTCATCTCCAGTCACCATCCGTTTAAGAAATGGGTCTATCTCATTCCGTTTGACCAAGGCTTCGCAGATGGAAATTCGATCCATCATGTTTTTTTCTGTTAATTGGTGTGGCACCCAAACATCGAGCTTCTTTTTGAATTCAGCTTTGTGTAAATGGTTTAAAACTGTTTTATGGTCGATTTTTAGCTCCTGGGCGATGTTACGACTGCTACCATGCCGGTCAACTTCGATCATTTCTCCGATTTTATCGACATTTTCGACGACCGGCCTACCTGTGCGAGGTGCATCTTTAACATCAAAAATTCCTGAATGGAATCTACGAAACCAAAATTGCACATAATTGGCTGTTACAGTATCGGAACCATAAACACCATTCACAATTTTAGCCGCCTGGCTTGCATTTTCGCCTTTGTCAAAGAAAAACTGTAAAATGTACCGAATTTTCTCTTTGTTCACTTCCATTTTTAACACCCTGTAACTCCCAACTGAATGGACCAAACAAAAAACAGAAAAAAAAAATTATTTTAGTACGAAGTGCCACCTTTCTAACGAGCATAAATCTGAAATTGTTTAATTGATACTTTACGTGATATCGATCACTACAGCCATCTATCGAAAAAATAATGGATTTCTTTTTCCCCAACCTAATATTTAATAAATTTATACGCAATTTCTACAAAAAATAATATCAATAAGATTGTGGATTTAATCAAATGGAATGTGTAATATTCGATCTCACTCAATTACACTTCCGTGTACTTCCTTCCACATATGAATTAATATAGTACATGATCAATTTATAATTGAGTTAAAATTTTATTAAAAGCTGTCCATTTTATATAGAAGAGATAAAATATCCTTTCTATATACATTCCTTTTTTTTTTTTTTTTTCCATTTATTGAATTCCAGATAGACTATTAGATGCACTAGATTTCGATTTAAGGTTACGTTAATAATTTCCTTTTGAAATTAAATCACATTATGGAGACATTTAATTTTTAGAGGTTTTCGTAAAGCATATGGAGCCATCTGTGGTCTGAAATTTGTTAAAACAAGTTTCCAATTTAAAAATATTTTTAAAGTCCTCGTTTTAAGTTTTGTCCTTATATTCATCATAGAATATGAGAAGTCGTTGATAGTTAAATGTAAGTTAATGCATTCTTAGAGGATTTTTAAAGGTAACTGCCCCGAATTTCTGTGCCTTATGGGATATGATCTTTGACTCTTGATGGCAGGAACAAACACATGGTGTCACAAATGCTATCAATTTTCTCCGAAACCATTAGTCTACAAAGCAGGCTATTTAAGACTCATTTATTCACTTGACAATTTACATGTATTGTCACATGTACAGAAGATAGATGCCGAACAATAATACTAAAAACACCCAAAGCATTTTCTTACCTTTCATACAGTATTAAAACTGTTGTCATCCACAGAAAATGACTTGAATATTATTTGATTAGTAAAATTTTTTCTATTATTTTAGTGCAGAATTGAAAATAATCTTTAGATAATTTAAAAAATTATTTCAAGAAGTTTTGAAGAAATATAGGAAAATCTCAAAAACAATTTTTTGCTTATAGAATTATATTTTATATATATCCATGGAATCTCTGAAGTTTTTCAAAAAATTTAAGGTATCTGCTAGTTTTGATTAGAAGTAAAACTCTATTTACTCTACTCTTATGTATTTTCTTTAACCGCTGAATGAACCGCTTTGAAAAAAAAAATTAATAATAGAAACATGAGGGATAGTGCATTGCGCTTACTTGATTGAAACCTAGTGGCGAGTGAAGTAAAATCAGTAGTGGACGCATTAAATGCGCTGGACGTCAAGTCCTGACATTGAATTTGAGGAAAAGTGAAGGCTCGTTCCCACCGAGGCGAGAGACGTGAAGATGCAAGAGGCAAGCGACCAAATTTTTTCGGCCCCTTCACAGCGAAACGTCAGAAATAGCATTACGACTCGTGAAGTTCCGCTGCGAATTGAAAGTTGGTCAAGAAGCGGTGGATTTTAAACCGGTTTCAGGCGAACGTGGTGAGGCTAGTGATTGGTCAATGCTTCAACGCCTCACGCCTCTGGGGAACGAGCCTTTAGATTTCCATTTTAAGCATCCATTGAAAATGATGACTTCAAGATTTATGGCCTTCTTTTTTACAGGAGAATGCACTTGCGAGAACTGCGAGTGTCCCTTTAAAGGCTCGTGCTCACCAAGGCGACAAGATGCAAGCGACCAAAATTTGACCTCACCGCGGTCGCCTGAAACCGGTTTGCAGTTCGCCGCGTGGAGTAGACCAACTTTCAACTCCAAGCGGTTTTTCACTATGCGTAATGCTATTTCTGACGTTTCGCTGTGAAGGGGTTATTAGTTATCAGTCTTGGAAATATTTGTTCCACATAGTAATGGTTCAATGTGAGTTAAGTGGAACGGGCACGATATATAGCGTTGAATTTGGTACATAATTAGTGTTGTAGTCATGAGTGATTGCCCGGTATTTGATTACAAAAATTTTAGTAATATTAGTTGCAATTATTAGATAAAAAAATTACAAATATATTATAAAATAACAGCTGCATATCTACAAAAACTGTATTTTTTATTATTAAGATTGAAATTATGAATATCGTTATTAGCAGTAGACTGCTGTGTACAGAATATCGATTGAGACAATGCGTTTGCAAACTACCTATTAACACATTAACATAAATTATTCAACCACTAATTAAAGAAATCTTTCATTCAAACTTGAATTGTCCATTGAATGAGTTCGCCTTTGTAGTGTACATACATTTATGTAAAATGTAGTGTTTCAAAACATTTTGACCTATATTTTAAGAAAAGTAGTTCACCGTTAATTTTTAATACGCTTTTATTAGCTTCACCTGTATGTTTGTATGTAACTCACTTTTTGGGCTCGATTTTGGGACTGATGGCGCCATCTACTGGCGAGTCAGTCAACTGATCCGCGATCGAATTGCGCTCTTCCTATTGGCCGAAAATTTCGGTGGCTAAAAAGAGGCGGATCTCAAAGGCATAGGAGGCGATCATGTCGAATTGCGCTCTTCTTATTGGCCGAAAATTTCGGTGGGTAAAAAGTATGTAAACTTAGCGGATAACCGGCCAAGTGGAAAACAAAGTAAAAACAATTATACTTTAAAAAAACTAAAAAAAAATATGCTTTTAGAGTTAATCAGACTAAAAAGTAAAAAATAAATTAATAGTTTAAAAAACTAAAAAATACGCTTTTAGAGTTAATCAATCTAAAAAGTAAAAAATAATTGTTAACATAAGAATAAAATGACTGACGAGAAAATGAATGTTCTGAAAGCGTGGGGTGCTTTGTATGACATTTTTAAACTAACTCTGCATTTCGGAATGAAACTAGTGAGAAATTATAACGATTGATATCGAGCACCCCACGATTTTAGAACAGTGACATTCATTTTCTCGTCAGTCATTTTATTCTTATGTTAACAATTATTTTTTACTTTTTAGATTGATTAACTCTAAAAGCGTATTTTTTAGTTTTTTTAAACTATTAATTTATTATGTGGTGCATTTAAAAATACTATATAAATAGAGGAGATGGCCGTTACTTTTAGCAGCAAAGGAGGTCATATTCATCTAATTAGTGACAAAACGGTCCATGAAATAAAAAAAATTTTTAAATTCCAGAAATGTATTAAAAAATCTAAAAGTGAGTAGGGGAAAAAAAAGGAATTCATTCCTTTTCCTGAATTCCTTCCAGGGGAAAACTAAAGACAATGTTTCAGAATTAAAGTATGAATTAAAAGCACCTATTTCATTATGTTACGAAAGCTCTTTTAAATATATACTAAATAATTTCTTTAAAATTAATTAAAAAAATTTTATAGTTATATACAGTGAATGATTTACTGTGTTAAGTACTTGTCTTCTATAGAAATACACTCTGTACGCTGTAAAAATGTGCTTTGTACAAAATGAAACATAAAATTACTCAAATTATCCGCTAATTTGGCGATATATGTAGAGATATTTGGCGATTTTTCTTTCGAAGCTATTACAAATAACTCGAAGGGCACGACATAGCTTTTGTCCGACCAACAATCGCGCGAAAAATTGGCAAACAACCAAAACAAACGAATTCAAACACAGTCGTATAAAAAAGAAAGGTAATATTAGAAGGAAAATACTTTTAATTTTTAATACTTTAATTTAAAATTTTAATTACATCAAAAGAAAATAGACGAAAAAAAATATTCTTCAATAGCTAATAATTTTTTTTCTTCCGTCTGACTAGCGCACCTAATTTCTATTACCGTAGCGTTTTTACCCCTAGCGTCCAAACAGCGAATAAGAGGCGAGCCCTTTTTGTTCTGACAGTCTCCGTCTGACCGCGAAAAACAACCCATGTTATATCTGGCTGGGAGTGACAGCTGGACGCAAATGGGGTCGCTTTAATGGGCGAAAAAAAGGGACTCTTGCCAAAGTGAGGTCAGAACACATAATTCTCTGTCAAACCGGATTTTAATGGGTTTGCGAAAGCCACTCGTGCTCTCATCTGAAGGGGGCTTAACAAAAAATCGATTCGTTCCTTTCCTCCTTTAAATCCAATATTTGCTTTTCCACTGAATGATTGGTAGAACAGTATTAACTTAATACGAGAAAAACAAAATAAATATCTTTGAGGATCCTCTATTGTTTCTATTAAGTTAAGAGTCGTATAAAAGGATCCCACAATCTGAGAGTTTAAAATGAGCTAAATAGGAATTCTATAAAGAGCTTCAACAGCGTAAATCGTAGTTGAGCTTTTGCTATCACGCAGTAATTTATTTTTTTTATATATATCTGCTATTGTAATCTGAATCTTTTGCTATTTGATATACACTATAACTCAAAAGTCGATTTACCCATGAATTTACAAAAATTTGTTAAGAAATACAAGCACAAACTTGTAATTACAGGTGAACATGATTCAGTTTATGTTGAACAATGTAGAATCACAGTAAAGTTTTACCTTTCTCATGTTTTCATTAAGAAATGCGTTGCATCATGCATTGTCGAATAGCTTTAACTTCATATTAAATGCTATTCCAAATTTTTTCAAATTGCGAGGATTATATATACCCTGTTTTAAATAACAACACCAGGAAAAATTAGATGAAGAAAAATTTTTCTTTAAGAGTCTCGGCAATATCCCTTCTTTTCCCTTTATGCTTAGCACTTTGACGTCAATTCGTTACAGCAGTATTTTCTCTAAATTTTTTATCGTCATCTTGTTTAGATTATTTCTCGTTGTGAGTTTCGTTCCTAATTCAATACGCCCTTCAGTTTAAGACGAAGCTTTGAAATAATGCTCGACAGTAAAACACCGTTCCTCTAATGAGCTTGACACAATGGAAAAATTGCGTTTTTTATATCAATACTCTTCGCAACAGCACCCTGGTGGGCCAAAGCTGGCTGCCTACTGCCAGATTTCGACAAATGTTTATTTTTTTATTATTGGGTAGACCCTTATGCCCAACGTTTTACAGTCATATTAAACAGGGACTTGTGATTTAACATGAATTCCGATACACTACAAATATCCATGGCACCGCCAGGACCAAATTCGAAACCTGTGGTACCGAGCGTCAAGGCGCTAGTCACTCGACCATCAAGCTTCCTTTATTCAATATTGTTCTTTTGATTCATTGGCGCAACAGCCCCATGAAGGGCCAAGGCCATCAACCTACTGGCAGATTTCGAGATATGAACTGTTTTTTAACGGGGTAGGTTGTCAGTACAACGCTCTACAGTCATATTAGATCGGGACCTACAGTTTAAAGTGGATTCCCGAACCACTACAAACATCCATGGCACTGCCGGGACTCGAATCCGAAACCCATGGCTTCGAGCGGCAGGGCGCTGTCACTCGGCCATTAGGACCCTCATAAATAATAAGAAGAAATGCAAATTTTTTATTATTAACTTCTCTTCAAATTTTTTCATTGGGCCAAGGCCATCTGCTTAAGAGCAGATTTTGAGACCGGAGATGTTTTTTTTTCTACGGGGTAGGATTTGTCTTACGCCCTACAGTCATATTAGACCGAAACCTACGGCTTAAAGTGGATTTCGAGCTACTACAAACATCCAATCTACTACAACACTCGAACCGAAACCTGTGGCACCGAGGCGCCAGACACTTTGCCATCAGGCCCCTTACTCAACATAAGTGGAATAAAAATTAAGCCTACCGATCCGATATGTGGCACTAACTGAAAAACAAGAAACTGAATTATGCTCACGTGTAATCAGAGCAGGTGATTTTAATCAATTAAAAGTTATTAGTAAATTTATGGCTGTATCAATTTTTGGATCATACAATAATTATGTTTTTGTTTTAAAATTTAAGAGTTCTATAAACACTAAATTTGATTCGAAATTTCGCACACACACACACACAGAAAATTAAAACACCCAAAGAATTTGGTAACAATATTTGATTACCTTAATATCCATTCATTGTTTTCACTTTAGGTACTGAAGATTGCGATGTGACAGGAGAATCCATCCTCGCTGTCTCGAAAATAGCATCTGCTTGTGAAGAATCCGTGCATGAAGGAAAAGTGGTTACCCTCAACTGGAAGAGTGATCAACGCAATGGATTTTAAGAATACTTAACTGAATTACTATATTTAAATACTTTAAAAATAAATAATTGTGACTGCATGTATATACAGCTGTTAAAAATGATTTACATATTTATTAGCATTGAAGTCAATAAATCACAACTTTTTTTTTTGTTTCAAGTATTTTTGCTGGAAATATGTGTTGAACGATGATGTTTTTTTTAGCGGAACACTGTTGAATTGAAAGAGATGTGATGTGTGTATTTTAATCCTCTTAAAAATAACGTATATCATTCGCATTTTAAAATTTTTTACATTGAGTTATATAGACTCAAATCATCAACACTACATTGTATTGTTTTAAAACAAGTAATATAAAAAAAAAATAATAAAAAATTTTAAAGTCATTTCCTACTTTTTTTTCACTATACTGCAGAAAGTCCGTAATAAATTTTCATTCATTTTTTAAAGTTTATCTGGTGCCATCTATTGCTTGATACATGCAACTTAAATCTAAAAAAACTATAATTAATTTAATTTAATTATTGAATTAATATTTGAAAAAACTGTATTAACATCCAGTGTCATCCACTACAAGTTCAAAAAATGTATTTGAACTTCAATACATTCATTCAAGTTCAATCTACTGGCGGCTTTGTTGTAGACACTGTTTCAAAAAACAAGGAGACTTGATGGCGTTTGTGATGCTCAACATTTTGTCTCGTTAATCAGACTACCTAGTGGGAATTTTTCGGGTTTTCTCACACACGTTAAGCAAATGCGTGGTACTTCCACCTAAAAAGTTCTACCGGAAGGCACTGCCCTTCTTCCTCAGCGTCATGGAGCCAAGTCAGACTTCTACTTACTGGTGCTCCATCACAACTGCCCACCTTCTTCCCTCCTTCCATGAGTACAAGGATTTACGGATTTGGTACATATGTTGCTGTCTACCAAGTCGTAAAAGAAAAAAAAATTACAATCATCCTCATCAAGTAGCAATAAATAATTCATGCAAGAAAACCGTGATTTCTTCAGCACCACCATCATACAGTGAAAAACTAAATGCTTAAAAAATTTATTTCAAATAAAAGCTCAGACCATTTTTATAGAACAGTTTTCGACATCTTACCATTTCAATGTACCTCACTATAAAAGCGATGCGACACCTCAATATAAGCAAGCGTGGATGCTACTAGTTGATCTAAATTGAACGAATTATACTTTTTAAGATATAAATACACACAGACTACACTCTTCCTGAAGTGAATGTCCCCATCTCCTCTTAGATATAAAAAAACAGTACAATTACAGTAAGAGAGAAGAAAGAAGTAAACGTGTACAAAGAAGAACTAAAGGGTAAGATTGTAAATCTTGTTTTTCATAAATAATTAAGTTCTTTTTCCATTCACACTCTACTAATCCTAAATCAACAAAACAAAATGTTGAGCCCATTTGTTGAACCAGTTAAAATTTTCTAAAACTCTATGTGCAGGTTGGACAACTGGATTATAAATGGGTATGGTTGGGTTGAAATACTTGAGGCACATGTTGAACTCACAGCATACAATATACACAAACACACAATATTTAACACATTTAAAGATAAATAATTATAGATTCGTGCAAGGACACCACTGAAATCCGAAAATCCGACACTCGGCTACGCGCAGGGTGTGTGAAATTTACTTCTTATCCAGGTGAGAGCCTGTCGGCCAACTAATGTGCCGGGAGGCTCTAAACATATTTCCTCTCCGGATTAGAGATAATAAATTAAACGTTTCTCAGCTGGAGTGTAGGTTGCACTGTACTTGATCTCGGTTTAGAGTCTCGATTCCGACTGACTAGAACGCCACTTTTGCCAATATGTAGGAAGCACAGTTATAAAGCTGTATATCATGAACTAACTAAAAAACTCGCTGTTAAATCCCTTAAAAATAAATCAACTTTGCTAAGGAATGACGGCTAATTACAATATCAGTTTACAAGACATTAATAGAAAAGTCCTTACTGTAACTAATCAGCTTTTTAAGGATTTTATAGTATCAATAGAGAGTTTTTGCATAACGTTTTTTTTATCGTCCGATATTTTTTTTCTTCCTATCGCGCATGCTCGTAGGAAACATTATTACAGATATGCATGCGCAATAGTACAATGTTTCCTATGAGCATGTGCGCTAGAGAGAAAAAAAATATTGGACGATAAAAAAACGTTATGCAAAAACTCTCTAATATCTTTTTAGAACACGATAAATCTTTCTAGATACTTATTGAGAGAAAACATGATGCGCTTGTTTTTGTAAAAGATGTACAATTTTGATTGGCAATTTTACCAGAAGAAATATCAAGGCCCAATGCTTCTTGTGTAAACAATTTTATCATGTCGGTTAGCAACGATGCATGGCGTCCAAAATGTAGCGAAAAAAAATGTATATCAAAAATCAATAAATGTGGTCGAAATTGCCTTGGCGGATAACATCCAATAAATAAAAAGATCGCCAACCCTTACCTGCATCAATTGTAGTGCCAGTGGATACATTTCTCGTGGAGGAATTATCTACTCTGTTTTCTCTAAAATACAACTCCGACGAGAGCAAATGATAAAAAAATATTTTCCCCAATACTTACCTAGTTTATCCTCCTAAGACTTTTGCCCAAATGGTGAAAGCAAACATTTCATCCTCAATTTTTCTATAGGCCAATACCAAAATTCACCAAAGGTACTTCTCCCTTTGATCTTCTTATAAAAAGAAAATACCAGAAAATCCATAAAGAGAAATAAAAGAGGGACAATCCATCAAGTTATGAATACCTTTCCGAAACGTTACCTCAAATAAAAAGCATAGATATCTTTTTGGATAAGTTAGACTTTTTCATGCAGGCTCTTACCTCGGCTGCTATAGATAACTCTTGAGTTCCCACATTTTAGGAATTCTTTTTATTACTTGATAATTTTCTTTTAGGTTTTATATAATTTTCAACGAGATTCTAGGTTAATTCAATTTTCAATGCTTTAGTTTCTAACTTAGTGAGGCTTCTATCAGAGACAGAGCTCCAATAACCAATATATTTAAAGCAAAAGTTCATAAGTAATGCACGATGTCTTAATTAAAAATAGGTACTTAATAGAACTTAAATAGTAATAATATGTAAAATTACCATCAAGAAAAATAAAACTAAAAATTATAAAATAACAAAATAACAAATTATATCATAACAAGATTAAAAGGCAAATTACATAAAAAACATATGATTATTTAACTTAAGAAAATATTTAACAATTATTAAAATTAATGCTATCCTAGGAATATTAGAGGATTTTTTCAAAAATATATACCTATTTATAACGGTTGTTATACAAAATTGAGTGAATTGAGTGTCAGTTAGCAAGAAAAACAATTGAGAACATGTATGCCAACTTTTTCTGACAAATTAAATAAAATTTATGTTCCCTGAATCAAAATATTCTTCCTTTTGGATACTGAATATTTTTCATTAATAAAACATACATATTAATTAATCATCATACCATTAGGGATGCAAAATAAAGTTGGTATACAAAAAAGTATTTTTGAAGAGCACTTATAAAAAGGCAACTTTAAGTGAACGCAGGCGCAGTCATATCATACAGCGAATATTGCTTTAATATTACTGTGGAGATTCCAGTATACAAAAACTCTTTCGTAAAACATCAAAGTTAAATTAACATTGAATATACAAAAAAAAAAAAAAAAAAATGCAAATTAAACTGTTCAACCTGAAATTTGTAGTAATAATCTACATTATTTTCGAAGCAGAAGAAATATATATACCTAAATTGTGCAGTTTTACCGTATATCGATTAAACCGTATACCGATTATTATATTACCGTATATAAATTGTAGATTCCATTATACAAAAACTCTTTTGTACAACATCAAAATTAAATTAACAATGAATATCCATACCAGCAAATTAAACTGCACAACCTGAAATTAGTAATTATAATCGACATTATTTTCGAAGCAGAATAAGTCTAAATTACGCAGCTTTATATAGATTTAACTGTATACCGATTAATATATTACCGTATATCAATTGCGGATTCCAGTATAAAAAAACTCTTTTGTACAACATCAAAATTAAATTAACAATGAATATCCATACCAGCAAATTAAACTGCACAACCTGAAATTAGTAATTATAATCGACATTATTTTCGAAGCAGAATAAGTCTAAATTACGCAGCTTTATATAGATTTAACTGTATACCGATTAATATATTACCGTATATCAATTGCGGATTCCAGTATAAAAAAACTCTTTTGTACAACATCAAAATTAAATTAACATTGAATATGAAAAAAGGAAATTAAACTGCACAACCTGAAATTAATAGTTATAATCGACATTTTTTTCGAAATAGAAGATATATTTATATTTAAATTACACAGCTTTGCAGTATATCGATAAAACTATATCTGATAATTAATAAACTACATAAACTGTATCTGGTACAATAATTAATAGTTTCCAAATCTAGAAATAGTTAAAAAAAGTACACAACATCCGAAAATAAAAAATCCTAACAATGGTAGCTGCTTTTCTCTAATATCTTTTCTACAAGTATCCTTTATTCTTAAAAAGAGTAAAAGGTTACTCACTCTTTTCTTGTAAGAGGGCTATTTTCCTCTCAATGGCCGAATATATCTTGGATAAAAATGTATTATTGTAGCCATAATAAAAAAAATATCAAACGATGCCATTGTCTTTCAAAAAATGTTACCGAATTCCAGACAGTACTATAATTCGATTTAGTATTTTTGACTGAATTCAATATTTCATTCGAAAAACTTCAGCCTCTAGTGCAATTCGAAAAAGTGGCATTCAGAAAAAAAGGAACATTCCATCTTTCGTCGCACTATAACTAAATAGCAAACGATTCTTCGGAGTAATGGAAATCAGGAAAGACAAATATTCGAAGTCAAAGAAATTCTTTCCCGCCGTTTGTTTCTAATGTGTCATCATTCATCTGAGGCTTTTATCGACAGGCGAAAATGAGTTTTTCGCACTAGAACAATATTTCGCGTAAGAGGTTTTCTGCCTATTTGTTTATTTATGGATTTAGAACAAATGTAAGCACTTTGTCAAAAGATTTCGCATTCTTTTTTTTGTAGTAAGAACTAGTTATTGCTAAGTTTTATGTCTTCCATATATCATTTGTAATCGAAATTATTTGTGGAAGTCATAAATTATTCTTTTTTTTTTTGTACTAATCGAATAAAGGATTTAGCAAAAATGGAAATAACGTGTAATCTTTATTTTTATGATTTCTCCCTATTAAAATTCAAATCACAGAAAAAAATTAAAAAATAATTCAATTTATTAATACGAGTAGGACTCTCAAAACTATAACATTCAATTGTATTACATTTATCTGATAGCTTTCAATAATATTTCATTAACAAACTGTTTGATAAATTGCGATAAAGCAGTATTCGTGGGCATAAATCTCAAAATTTCAAGTCAAGTCAATATTTTACTACTTGATTATATCCACTAAAAACATCAAGTGTTACTTTGGAAACATAATATCATAACAATGTTTAATGACCGTTCTGGCGTTCGGTACCACAGGTATCGGGTACAAATCCCGGCATTGCTATAGGTGTTTGTAGTGGTTCGGAATCCACATTAAACCGTAGGTCCCGGTCCTAATAGGATCGTAGAGCGCTGCGGGGGCATTGTTACTCCACGTCCGTGGCTTACCATCAAGTTACACGCGCCCCCTGGGTAATGCAAAGTGAGTAACATCGGTGCAGCTCTTATGGCATAAAAAAATCACGGTCTATTTGCCAGCTGCATTTGAAGAAAAAAAAATGTTTAATCAAGTATCTTCTAAGATTTTTATTATAGAGATGAACCATACAATAATAATACAACAACTTTTCTGTTGTTGTTGTTGTTGTTTCTGGTCCCACTTGGTAGACAACAACATCTAGACCAAGTCCAAGAACCCATGTGGTCTCATGGAAGGAGGGAAAGGGGGCAGCTTCTGTTGTGATGGAATATCAGTATGTAGAAGTCTGACTTGCCTCTGTGACTCTGATTTTTTACAGGGTAGAGTTGTCAGCCCTACGCTCTACAGACATATTAGACCAGAGCCTACTGTTTAAAGTGGATCCTGAACAACCACAAAAATCCATGGCTGGTATCGGGACTCGAACCCAAAAGCTGTGGCACCAAGGGAAACAGCGCTAGTCACTTGGTCATCAGGTCCCTCTAATTTCACTAAGGATGACAATTAGAACATGATTATAAAAACTGCAGGTCCTATAAGCATTAAAACTGTAGAAATCCAATTTTCCATATTAATTGGTACCACACCTGATCTAGATAGTTTAATATTCGCTAATTGACAAAAAAAAAAAAAAAAAAAAAAAAAGACTATTTCTTAGAAAAAAAATTACTTTTAACATATTAATTTAATGATTAGAAAACAATGTTGCTTGCATTTTGTATATTTCTTCTTCAAAGGCGCCACAGTCTCATAGTGGGCCAAGGACGTCTCCCTACTGGCAGATTCCGAATCATGAGATGTTTTCTTTTTACGAGGTAGGGTTGCCAGTTTTATGCCCAACAGTCATATTAAATCGATACCTATGGTTCAAAGTGGATTCCGAATCCCTACAAACATTCATGCCACTGCAGGAACTCGAACCCGAAACCGCGTTAAATTGTAAGTCCCTTTATAATTAGCCCAAATTGTGCACAAAATGACCGTAGAGTGACAAACCATACTAAACCGAACCCGAACCTGTAACACCGAGCGCCAGAGCGATCGGTCTTCAGGCTATTCTGCATACTTGTATATCGTATTAAAACATCATTACTAACCGTTTTTATTCAAGCGTACTTAATTTAAGTATTAATTAGTAGTGTGGCTACTAATTAATTTAATAGCGTCTAATTAGTACAATTACGCAATAGTACGATTAGTACAATAATCTAATTTAGTGTTAATTAGTACCTGGAATCTACGGTAATATTAATTAGCGTAGTAATTATATTATTTAAATATATATATTTTTAATTTTCTTTCCGTCTAAGTCTCGCATCCACTTGATGTTGAGTAAATGTTGTTCACACTCAGACTGCAGCTTTGTCCGTTTCAGTGTTGTGTCATGATATGCAACGCAGCCTTAGCTGACGAATTCGTACTAAAAGGTTCGATAGCAATTCACGGAAAGGTTCAACAGCAATGATGTTGTCCTCCTCTGGCTCACTAACGAATTTTTCTTTCACACTTTGAATAAATTGACAGTCGCTTAGAATTTGAAATCCAGGATGACCACATATTAGCCACTCACCTACATTCTTGGAATTGTATTTGGAACATCCAGGAATTTTCACTATGATGTTTCTTATGTCCTGAACTAATATTTCGTTCTTTCTTCTGTTCACAGATTTTTCATTCTTCTTCTTTCTGTATTTTCTTTCACCTTTTTTGCACTTTTTTTAGTTGAAATGTTTTTCAATTTGTTCCAAGCAAGTTCTAAATGCGGTTGATCCCACCAAAATCCATGCTTCCACAATGTGCTTAAATGTTTTATTCAATCTTTTTGTGATGAACCACAGTGCCTTCTTCATCTTGATCTTCTGTCAAAAGTTTTCTTAACAGTTCTCCTCTGTAATGGCTCTTTATACAATCGATAATTGTTTGGTTTATCGGCTGCAACAAATTCGCTACATTTTGGCTTCAAGAAAAGTGTTTTGAAACGTCCATTTTCTTTATTCAAGAAGATTTTCTGTGTAGTGGGTGCATTATCAATGATTCAATGACTTTCTGCTTTCTTTTATTATTATCTTTTGATTATTTTTTACTTATGAAATTTTCATCATGCTGTTCGATAAACAGAACAGAAGTCATGTGGACCTTTGATATTTATCAAAATTTTAAAACTTCTGGAGTTTTCGGTTCTCTTATTAACAAAATAGATATTTTATGATTAACCACAGAATTAAGGCTCGTTCCCACCGAGGCGTGAGACATTGAAGCGTTGACCAATCACTAGCCTCACAGCGATTGCCTGAAACCAGTTGAAATCCACCGCTTCGAGTTGATCAACTCTCAAATGCTTGCTGCGTCATGTGACTTGGATTGAACCAATAGTAGATCTGTCATCTAGTAGAAGTAACTGGAATTTCACTATGCTAAAGCTATTTCTGACATTTCGCTGTGAACAGGTCGAAAAAATTTTCTTCCCTGCCGCGTGACGCGTCGCCGCTTCACGCCACGGTGGGAACGAGTCTTTAGTACTGTTTAGTATGGTTACACGATCTGGGAAACCTCCTTATGGTCTGAGCGCTAGATTCCCTTTTAGAAGATTTATATGAAAAATTTGACATCATAAGATTTTGTCACAATTTTAAATTCTTCTATCAGGTTTATATCTGCGTTTGGTCTGCTGATAACTTCTCACTGCTCTAAATCGCAGATATCGTGCCTTGCCATAAAATTCCGCAGCCACGCATTAATTGTTTACGATTTTTTTCGCAAAAAGATTATTTTTCACAAATGATTAGGCCAGAAAGAAGCTTTCCCAGTGCTCGTTGCTGCAAGAAGTAAAATTCATTATTTACAGATATTTTTTATACTTTTTTCGAAAAACTCTGCATATGCATTTTCGTAGATAGATAACAAAGTTTAAAATTAAAAACATACTTTTAACGTCCGAAAACATTGATGTTCACACTAAATACATCTCAGCAAACTGCATACCCGCCACTCTTTTGAATAAATGTTGACTAATTTTTATTTAGCCTGCCAACGATAAAACAAACGTTTCCGTTTAGAAGCCAAATGGTACAAGAAGAAAGAAGGAGCGTAATAGCAATAATCTAAAACTACATTGACAGTGATAGACATGGCGTGCAGAACAACTTGCAATCAATTTATTGAAGTTGTCACAAAAGAAAATTGGATTTCACTGAGATATACCGCAAAGAATACACTAACCCGTTTGAATGTATAGCAAATCCAACAAACAACCTGGAAACGATGTGGTACAGACATTGCGTTATACAGACCTTCCATAAACATTCACCAAGTAACAAAGTAACCACAAAAAATTTTAGCTGTTTGCATAAAGTGTTTGATCCTATACGAATAACTAAATCAGTGAAATTGTGCCCAAAATACATGATATAAAATTTGAGGAAATGTAAACTCTTCTGGGATGAAGAAGTTGATGTAAAACACATCATAATTTTTTAACACGTCATCATTTTTTTATGAGCTTGAATATTTAAAAGTGTCAAGATGTTTGCGCTGCACTCGAGCACATTTAAATAAAGGACTCTATCAAATATTTTTATATTACATTAGAGATGCGAATAAACATCCCTGTTCGAAAGCAGTTTTTTACGATTTGGTATTGGAAGCTTTACTCATGTACAACTCATACAGAGTAAAACTAGATTGGCTCCTTGTGGTAAAAGGAAAACCATTCTAGGTTGCTATTGATAAGTTGAAAATTTTGAGTGCTCCTATTTAAGATTTTTTTTTATGAGATTTTGAAAGTTTCAGGCGGACAACGTTTATTTCTGCAATGAAAAAATAAGTTGTGTTTAAAATACGTTTCTAAATTTAATTAAAACTGAGGTAAAAGGTTTGAGATAAAAGATAAACTTGATAAGTTTTGGAAAGAAAAGGGGCATGATTATTTTTTGTTTTGTAACAGTGTTTAACTTATTAGAAACAATGAGAAGAAGCAATGGCAATTCAAGCCTTTTTAATCAAGATATTTAAATTAATTACAGTTTTCTTTTTCCTCTCTCTCCTTTAAGTTATGTATTCAAACTGTGTAAGTATCAAAAGTTCAAAATAAATGTCACTAAGGAAAATTAAACTTTTTTAATTTAATCAATTTTTTTTGGATTTTAATCTGCATTTTGCAGTAATTTTATTATATCTCTTTTCATTACCATCTCATTTTAATATACTATTTTTAGAAGTGTATTTGGGGTAAATATTCTTCGTCTTTTAATATTTCTTAATTTGTTACCGATAAATAAGTGAGACTAAAAACAACTGAAAAGTATAAAGGTTTAAATGAAATTTTAAGCATAGTTGATTGTATTGAATTATTGTAAGCAGTAATTGCATCTGTTTCAACATAATATACCAGGTGTATTCAATACGTCGTGACTTTTACAGTTTTGCAACTCTGATTGTTGAACGTAAAAATTCTATAATTAATATATTATAAGTATTACAAATTAAAAAAAGAAACTTCGGAAAAAAATATCCACGGATTGTACACAGTGGACTATGATCTACGAGATAAAATTCTGAAATTTTTTTAACGTGTAATCTATGTATTTAACAGATTATTAACGTATTTTAACGGAAGCTGCAGGTAATTACTGTATATTATGATGGGCTAGATTCCGTTAAATCAATAGGCAAGAAAATCTATCCATCGGACTTATAGGGCTTTGTTATTGAGTATAAATACATAGGGGTTCATTCAAACAATTATGGCACAAATAAAGCCATAATCCTATAATTACAGTAAACTTCAATAACATGCAAACCTTATCCACTCTTTATTCTTCAAGGTTTGGTTTGGTTTGTCACTCTATGGTCATTTTATACACATTTTACGCTAATTAGATCGGGACCTAAAGTTTATTGTGGATTCCGAACCACTCACAAACAACATCCATGCCCCCGTTATCCTTCAAGGAGATGGTATCATGAAAATACCTAGATAAAACTCTTCAAGGAATGAAGGCAAATCAATAATCAATAGGCAAAAGAAGAAATCAACAAGAGTTCAATGGACAGAAAAAGAAATCAACAAGAGTTCAATGGACAGAAAAAGAAATCAACAAGAGTTCAATGGGCAGAAAAAGAAATCAACAAGAGATCAATGGGCAGAAAAAGAAATCTACAAGAGTTCAATGGGCAGAAAAAGAAATCAACAAGAGATCAATGGGCAGAAAAAGAAATCAACAAGAAATAAATAGGCAGAAAAGAAATCAACAAGAGATCAATAGGCAGAAAAAGAAATCAGCAGGCAGAAAAATCTATCCATAGGACGTGAACTGTTTGCCATTGAGTGTAAATACTCTATATTGTAACTCCTGTGGGTGTTCATTCCAAACTATGATGGCAAAAATAAAGTCATAATTCTATACTTGCAGTGACATCCTATAACATGCAACTCATATCCACTCAATATCCTTCAAGGTGGTATCATAAAAATACTTAGAGATTGCTCTTCAAGAGATTAAATCAATAGGCAGAAAAGTCTATCCATATGACGTGAAGAGTTTACTATTGAGTATAAATACTCTGTATTGCAACACTTGTAAGTGTTAATTACGAACTACGATGTCAAAATTAATGTCATAATCATATACTTGCAATGGCCTTCAATAACATGGAACCCTTACCATCCAATATCCTTCAAGGATATGGTATCATGAGAGTGTTTAGAGAAGGCTCTCCAAGGGATGAGACATAGAAAAATAACAACAGGAACAGATTGAATGCTGCTGCGTCACATATAAAGTTCAATTTTCTTATCTTATGTCATTATGCATAAATAATTCTCTATTTAAAATATTACAAAATAGTATTCAGTGTATACTTATAAAACATACATTCATTTGTATTACTATTCTTATATCATAATTTTAATAATTAACACTTCAAATTGCTTGTGAGTTTGATAATTTCTAAATTTTTAATTTTTTGATTTATATAAATTGTATTGCTATCTATCTTATTGAATAACAAACAGATGTATTAAAATTTAAAGTTTTTAACAAGTTATTCAGATTAATTTAAGGATTATCAATTTTAATTAAGGATAATATAATTTATAGCACAGTGACATGGCTGGTTAATTTCAGGTTAATTTTAAATTGTTTTATCTATATTTATAGAACAAAAAAAGAAGTAATTAACATTAACAATGGTTCAACATTAATTTTGGTTCGCACAAGCACTATGTGCATCATATGCAGTCATTCTTTTAAACTCTCACTATATTGACTGAATGAAATGCATGATTGTTTGTGAAGAACATCTATCAGTTAAGCACAGGATTCTGTGATCCAAACATGATTGGCCATCTTATGATCCCTTAATGCCACGTCATAGTTGATGCCACTAAAAGCCATTTTTACTGTTAACAGTTTATTCGAACTTTTAATCGAGAAAAGGTAATCTATCTCATATTGCGCTTAATCTTAATAATCTTAAATATCTTAAAGCTGGAATTTATAATTATCCCCTCCTTATAGCTTGAATACTATCTAGTTTTCCATTGCTCGAAGATAGAATTTACAACTATCTTGGGCACAAAACTTTTAAAATCGAAACATTTTCAGAAATTTAATTATCGCCAAATGCTACTTCAAGGCTTACCATGAGCTATTAGTTTCTCAGGAAGGCCATTTTTATGGTTTAAGTACCCCGTTTTATGCACCTAAAGCTCGTTAAGATGTGCGGTGAAGTCGTATGGTCATTATTATATCTACTTCAGTAGTCACATAGAACGCTCCATTAAATTTTGAATGGTAATTGCTTGCCTGGATACTTAGATTTTAGAATGTTTGCTGCATTGATTTTATCAGAAAATATAGTATAACTTTTATCTTTATAAAATAGTTGAAAACTAACTCTAAGAATAACTCTGATAATTCCATGATAAGCCATGAAATGATAATGATGAAGATTATAATATTCGCCAAATGCGAAGATAGGATGATAATATTTTCTTATACGATCTATATATTATTATCTCTTATTATATTTTAGAAGCTTAATATTAAATGTAAGTATATCTTCTGTGCTGTGTTATATAGACTGTCAGTCCTAGAGTTTTTTTTAAATACACTGCGTATAGCAATAATTCTTCTATAACTGAGTATAGAATTGAGTGTTACACAACAAACGTACTCCAAACAGTTTATTGCAGTTTGGATGGTATTCGAAAAGTATGCGGTTTCGTCTGTCCTCTTACCTGTACTGCAAGGCTTGGAGTCGGTGTTTGGTAGCGCACGAACGGATTTATAATCTTTCTGAAAATTACTGGTAATTCGTTCGTAAGGGTAAAAAAAAAAATAAAAAAAATAAATAAAAAAAAAAAAAAAAGGAATGAGGGGGGTGATTTACGAGTTCAAAGTGCAATTCACGAGGAATTCAAGTGAATGTTCGGTCAGATGTCTGAAAATTGGACGGTGCTTATGAAGTAATCATGAAACCATAATCTTTAAAAAGGTTTGATTTTTGGACAAAAATTTTAAAAACTTTGTCTTGGTCTAAAAGGTCAGCACCCATTGTTTATAAGATACCTTTTGCATATTAGATTAATCATATTTTGCGGTATAGAAAGTATCGAAGTCCAAAACTATTTTAGACTTATAAGATTAGATAAAAAAGCAAAGAATCGATTGAGTTCCTATTTTTATGCGATAAACTTAACAGTTAAAAATTAGTCGAGTCTTTGCTCTTATTCAGTTAACGATTTTATTAGCAGTTGACTTGTGCATCTCTTTTGTTGTTTGTTTTGTTTTTGTGATATATAAATAAATATGATAATTAAACACATATAAACATGTTTAATGATCAAAATTTGTATCAAATGTTTATTTTTATAAGCCGTTTTTTTTTTGTGCTGCTTAAAGTTTTCTATTCCAAAAAGTTAAACAAGAAATATGTTAATATTTAGTTACATTGATCAATAGATGATTCTCAAAAGTGATAACTGTCTAATCTAAAAATTATTATAGTCGAAGTAAAATACACAACAAAACATTACGTATTATTATAATATAGATAAACAGCAACTTATACTAGATTAAGTGAAATATAATAGCATATTGTTATTAATATTAGAAACGTTAGCATTATTGAGAAAAAAAGTCAAACAAGATAAAGGTTAATATTTCTTTATATTGATCAATAGAGGATTCTTGAAAAATAATTAAAACTCTTAGAAGTGCTTATAATGTTTTATATAATAATTATTGATAAAAATTAAATAATTTTTGTAAATTAAATATATAATAATAATAATAATAATAATAAAGTATTATCGAAATTTAACCAGACAAATATTTAAATAATATGTTATAAATGGAGAAAATATTAAAATTTAATATATATAAAAACTAATTCATAAATTTTGTATTTGAAATTTGCACATATATGCAAATCAAAATATCCAGTAAAGCTATTATAATAAATCTCAACAGACCTGCATATCATCTGAATTTCACATTATAAATTGGACTTCTATTGGCATATACCATTTCATTCTATTTCATAACCGGTTGCCTTTCCAATCGTAGACTCCATCGTCCTTTTCTCATACGAATCCTACACCAAATTTGCGATCATTCAAGCGGAACAATGGAATTCAAGAATTCTTCTATCTGCATTCCACATCCCCCCTTTTCTTACCCCCTCCCCTTTTTTTTTAATAGAAATCGCTTTTCATTTCATTCTATGCATTCTATTTGGTATTAAGGCACCGTGCAATAAAGCTGAACGTAGCAATTGATTAATAAAAACTTCACTATTTTAGTATTTTGAAGGTCATTCTCGTGGATTGGTGAAAAGCATATTCAATTTAAACTAATTGGTTTAGACTACCTTGTTTAGATGATTAACTACCTGGTTTAGGCTACCTGGTTTTGATGATTAACTATCTGGCTTAGGCTACCTGATTTTGATGATTAACTACCTGGCTTAGGCTACCTGGTTTAGATGATTAACTACCTGATTTAGGCTACCTAGGCTACCCTAAATGATTAACTACCTATTCAATTTAAACTCTTTAAATTACCCTGGAGCATTTTTATCATTTCCTTTTTCACAATTAATTTTTAACCCTGCTCTAACCACAATATGCAACAAATGTAATTGCGGGAAACAGCTTATTTTTTCCTCTAGCGGCAACTCTTTTTTTTAATGTAGGAGAATGTTATCATCACTGCTTCCAGAAACAAGGAGATTCGATCACTTTTGTGACAGCGTCTGGCACTGCCAGTCAGGTTGTTTGGTGGGGACTTTCAATGTTTTCTTCAAAGCTATTAGAAAATGCGAAACAATTACCTCTAAACCTCCTTCCGAAATGCAGTGTAGAATTTTTTTTACGGAAAGAGATATACAAATTAATAAACTTCATAATTTCAACTGAAAAAAGCTTAACCTAACAACTTAAAATTTACAAGAAAAAGGGACATTCAATTACCACTATAATGCTTAAGAAATGTTTAAAAAAAAATTGGCATAAAAGATCAGAATTTTAAAATAATGTGAAATTAAATCAAATCTAGCAAAAAAAAAAAAAAAAAAAAAAAAAAAAAAAAATCCAATTTATTCTTTTCAAAAATTAAATGATTATATTTGACATTAAATATTGGTTTTTGAAATCATTTATTCATATATATTCTGCTTCACTTTTTGTCTGCTTCCTAAAACAGGATCAGGCTTATTGATATCCATCAAATACTGGATAATAATACCTGCCTATTTCAATAATATTTTAAAAGTAGCTAAAATACAATCTTGTGCAATAACAATATACTAATTATGTAGACGAATTATCATATATTAGATGGATTGTGGATTGTCATAAGAATATTCGTGTTTGAACACTTTTTATATTGACCCTATACTGTACCAAAGTGCAAAGTTAAATCTTCTGCAGATTTATATCTAAGTCTAGGAAGTCTAGTCTAGGGTCATTAGCCCTTCGTAGAAGCACTTGGTTAAGACCCTCAAAAAAGATGTCACCTGCTATACAATTACCCACTCAAAATTCTTTCTGTCAGCTTTAACTAATGACACACGTAAGAGCCCTCCTCCACAAATTAGATTGCCTCCAATCATGATACGAGCTGATATTGATGTTAAAAAAAATCAACCAACTTATTGCAGATCAATTTAATGGCCAGATCGCAATTAAGCTGTCCAGCTATTTAAAATTCTTTGCTCCCTTTTTAACGGAGCAACAAGCCTTCTTATCTTTCCTTACCTTAAGGGAAGTAAATCACTTCCCTCTGACGCCTTAATCTTGCAGGCCTCTTAAAGGCCTATGGAAGCCTACATTGAAGAATCCTTCTAAGAAAGCTTCTCCTCTATCGAGGTGACTCTGCTAAAGAATAGGGTAAAGAAAACCATTCTTGTCTTAATGCATCCCAGGAGAGAACCTAACAAGAAAATTTTTGAAATCAATCTCTCCCCTGTCGGTAAGAGTCGAGAAATATAATTGCAGACTTGGGGCAACCCAGTGTTTTACATGCAACTACTTCCACCATGGAAGTATTAATTCTGAATCTCACAATAAATTTCTCAAAAGCGGGGGACACACTTTAAGGAATTCCCTATGGTTGGGGTTGACTGGCAACCCAGCTTCCCAGCTTTTATTAACTGCAGCCAGAAGGATCACAGTACCTCATGACAAGGAGGCTAAAATCCCAGACACACCAGCTTATTCTCTCCGAATTCGCTTTCCAAGAGAACGTTGATATGATTGAAAAGATACTTTTCATTTTGAAGAAGTTTTCCTAGCATCTTCACCTTCTTGAGAGGTATGGAAAATGGAAAGGTATGGTAAATACCTTTATGGGAAATGTCTAATGAGAGAAAGAGAAAATGAGAGTTTGATGAGAGAAAAAAAGAGAGATATGGAAAATGTCTACAACCGGTTATTACTTCATAATAACCCGGTTTGAAATCTCAGACTAGATTTACCACATTTGCATACTTCACAATTACTGGTTGATGCTTACCTCTTCTGGTGTACTTTATTCCTAACATTCTTGCTGCTTTTTTAAAATTTTCAACGGTATTGTCATTTCATGGACTTCGAGCCACCTCCATTTCTTCTTTTCTAGATAGAAGATCTGTGTGGCTGCTTCTCAGCCAAGGTACCTCGTCATACCATATCAAAAAGGTTATTTAAATTGGTTTAGTAATCGACAGCAATTTAACCACATTAATCATTTATAGTGTTGTTTCATCCAAAATTGTCGAACCTTTTCTTGAAAATTACCTTTTACTAAATCTTGTATATAATTGCTTTTAAGAGTTATATTTAGAATTGAATGAAAGGAACCTAAAAATAGTGAAAAAAGAATTTTCAATTAAGAAACAAAAATAGGTTACACTTTTTGGAATGAATATATTTAAACTTTTTTTTCCGTGAATTTATAATTATATTGCAGATTTGTAGACTTCAATGTTGTTATTGTAATATCTCTTGAGGAGTATTAAAAAATTAAATATCGTGGTGCTCCGGAATACTATTGGCTATGTTGATTGCCAGCTCGGAATACAAATCCTCTTCCGAGGGATGGTTCAGACAATGCATGGCGGCTACAACAATTGGGCAATCAAAGACATGACGAGGAGTAAGCTCTACATCAGGGTAGTTGCCACATTTTTGGTATTTTTTATTGCCATCATCAGAAAGTTTCATATTTTCGTGGTGTTTCATCCTCAATCAGATTTCATTTAAATTGCGTATAAAAGGGTTACATAAATTATTCGTAATAACGTATAAAAGGGTTATTAAAAATAAATATTCCTTAATAAATATATTATTCTTATCAATAAATAAATTATTCTTATTAATAAATAAACACATTTAAATAAACACATTATTATAAAAAAATTCACACGTTATTATTTAAAACATTGATATCCATACCTAAAACACATTAATATAAACACAGTATTTATAAATATTTGCATTAATAAGTTTTAATTATTAATAAATTATTCGTAATAACGTATAAAAGGGTTGCGGTATTTTTTTTTTTTTTTTTAGTTTTTTTCAGTTAAAAATTTTATCATTCAAAACTCAACTATATTCTGTGTTAGTTTTTAGAGATATCAAAAGTATAGTTTTTTTTTTCTTTTTTGTAATAGATTTTTCAAAGTGCCTATACCATAACATTTAATATTTTTAACTTATTCTTAGTCTATCTTTCTGGAAAATATGTTTTTATAAACGTTTGTAACATATATTTCCTATTGGCATTCTTCTCTTAAAACATTCCATATCTTCGCCAAGTTCCGTGTTCCAGAAAAGAAGAAAAATTTGAACCTTTATTCATTTTAACTCCACTGACGAATGATGAAATATAAAAAAAACATGTCCAACTACACATGAAAAAACAAACAAAGAAAGAATGTTTTAGATTCTGAGTTTGTTGTTGGTTTTCCACGACGGCCAAATCATTTGTTAGAACCGAACAATTCGGGACTCAGATTCATTTTTTTTTTATCTCCAAAAACTATTGTTTTTTTCCGTCGAATCCGGGGTTTTCAAATCAGAAGCGATAAAAATAGGAGTTTTGTAAAGAAAATCGTGATGGAAATTCTCGCTTCAGTTTCGAGAAACTGAAGCGAGAATTTCCATCATCACGAATAAACACGAGAATTTCCATCACGATTTTCCGACCAGGGAGATTTTCTGAGAATATTTTCGCTTCCCACATGACAAAAGAAACCTTTGAACGTCGAATTTTCACATGTTATATACACTGACTGAAAAAAAAAAAAAAAAAAAAACGCCAAGAAAAAATTATTGTAGAGTAATGAAATTCGAACAATGCATTTGTATAGTTAATATGTTTAATTGATTAAATTTTAAAGATCACATGTTAATTTAAGATCAAGAAAATGCATTTCAAATGTAAAATGCTGTTACATTAATAGCCGGTGTAACCTCCAGAATTTTAAACGTGTATGCAAACGGGCATGCATTGTGTCATACAGGTGCCGAATGTCATTTTGTGGTATGGAGTTCCATGCTTGTTGTACTTGTTTTGTCAATACTGGGACGGTTAGTGCTGGCTGTGGATGTTGCTGGAGTTGTGTTCCAATGATATCCCATACGTGCTCAATTGGAGACATATCTGGTGATCTCGTAGGCCAAGGTAATATGTTGACACTCTGTAGAGCACGTTGCGTTACAACAGTGTTGTGAGGGTGAGCGTTATCCTGTTGGAAAACTCCCCCTTGAATGCTGTTCATGAATGGCAACACTACAGGTGGAATTATCATACTGACGAACAAATTTGCAGGCAGTGTGTTTGGGATAACCACGAGAGTATTTCTGCTGTAACCAAGGTAAAATGGCTCCCCAGACCATGACTCCAGGAGTAGGTCCAGTGTGTCAGGGCCGCAGACAATCTGGTTGCAGGCGTTCCACAGGCATCCGTCAGTGTAATAAAAGAAATGGTTTTTGCATAAAGCAAAAGTAGAATAAGTCTGGGGGGATGGGGACAATCAAATGTTTCAGTATACTTCTGAAGAATTGAGAGAGATATAATGTTTCTCTAATAAAAATCACTAAAAAATTTGAAGAAGAGTTAAAAAGAAATGAAAAGTTTTGATTATTATTACTTACGAGCAATCTAAATATCACAATAATTTATTTGCTATAAAAAAATCTAAATATCTATATTTTCTAAAAAAAATTACGTCTTCGTCATTCATCACTGATAAGGGCCATTTTAAAGTACTAAATGATCACGGGAAACGGTTTGTGATCGAAAATGGACATTGCAAACCTGAAGGCAACTTTTCTTAGTACTTTGTTAAAAAGAAAAAAAAATGACCATAATTTGCATTGAGAGGCCCTCATTCAAAATATTTGCCTCGGACCTCTGATGAGGAAAATAAATTTAATAAAATACAGTAAGATACACCCTCTCACTGTATTTTATTAAATTTATTTTCCTTCGTCCTCAAAATCAAATTGTATAAAACTTATAGAATCAAATCGTATAGAATCAAAATTAAATTTTATAAGAACAAAATCAAATTTTATAAAAACAAAATCAAATTTTATAAAAACAAAAAAAATTTTATAAAAACAAAATCACATTTTATAAAAACAAAATCAAATTTTATAAAACCAAAATCAAACTGTATAAAACCAAAATCAAACTGTATAAAACCAAAATTAAAACTGTATAAAACTTCCTGAAATTGTATAAAATCAAACTTCAAACTGTAGAAAACTTCATCAAATCGTATAAAATCAAAACCAAATTATATAAAACATCACATAAAACATAGATTCAATCCTTATCCCACCCATTTTAGAAATGAATCTCTTCTTTCCGGGAAACACTGACTGTCCACACTCACCAAGACAATGTCCCGATTGCATAAAGACCATTAGTGACAAGCAGAAAAGAGATTTCTCTATCGAAGAGGACTCAGCAAACTTCCAGTGATGTCGGACTGAGGACTGAGTATACAGCGGAGCAATAATCTGTCGCTTAATGTAAGATCATGGTCCTGTAGGCTGTCCTCTCCACACTAGGGTAAATTAATGTCCTCGGAGCTTAATGTTTGTTTAGGGTTGTTCTGGGAAGTAATCCTGTACTCGCTGCAGAGTATCCGAGTCAACATTTAGCAGTCTTTTCATCCCAGGTCTTTCTGTTAGCTGTGCACTTTGCAAAATGGAGATTAAGGTGGTACTTTTTCTGGATTTATCTTGCATGTTTTAATGTAATATCTTTTAGCTTTTACTTTTGTATGTTACGAAATTATAGTTTGATTTCATTTAATATGAAATATTACAAAATCTAGTAAATTTGTTTTACTTTTTAAAAATAAATCCATCAACCTATAAGAATGGGGGCTAATTAGATAATCAAATGTTTTATTTTACATGTGATTAAGATTCGACTTTCCTTTTTAATTTTTCATTTTCACTAAATTCTCTAACGCAATGAACTGATTAGCTGATTTCCTAATTAACTACTTGTAACTTTGCTATGAAGGCATAAGAATTAGCAATTAGACTTCAAACAATCCTGTTCGCTTCAAACACTCGGAATAGCTTTTAATTTTCTTGTTAATTACTTGCCAGTTTTTAATTAGTCATCGGAACAACTTCCAAAGAGTATTTAAGACATTTCTAGTCAATAATCCTCTGACAAATTTGTGCGAAAATGTTACCGATAAATTCTCCATTATATTTAATATATAACATACAAATAATAATATAAATAATTATACTAATTAATAATATTTAATTATACTAATTTCAAAATTAGTATAATTAAAGGTAGTATCAAATTTAGTTCGTAAAACATTGAACATAGTTATTGCATCGCCTTTTATTGAAAGCACTATCCAACATATTTACATCGTCTTTTATATAAAGCACTATTCAACATATTTACATCGCCTTATCTTGAAAGCACTATTCAACATATTTACATCGCCTTATCTTGAAAGCACTATTCAACATATTTACATCGCCTTATCTTGAAAGCACTATTCAACATATTTACATCGCCTTATCTTGAAAGCACTATTCAACATATTTACATCGCCTTATCTTGAAAGCACTATCCAACATATTTACACCGCCTTATATTGAAAGCCTTATCTAACTTATTTACATCGCCTTGTATTTAAAGCATTATCCAATATATTTACATTGCCTTGAATTTAAAGCATTATCGAATATATTTACATCGTTTTGTATTTAAAGCAAAATTCAACATATTTACAATATTATGTTTGGTGCCTATAAAACAATTCTTATATAAAGTAAAGCATAATAATCTAAATGTATTATGGGGTGATTAAATTTTATTTCAGTAAAAAATATTATTTTAAATAAATTTTTTTTGAATAATGTTTTTTTTTTTTTATAAACGCTGCAATTTATTTGAAATTATAAGCTTTCTACCGAATTCATGATAAGCCTGGTGTTTCAATTTATTTTAAAAATCGCTTGTGGTTTTTTGAAATTTTGTGTAAATTAAAATAATTCATATTTATTTTTGTACAAATATCAATGTAAGAATAAAATTCTTTTTTTTACAAAATTCTATTCAATCTATGTTATTAAAATGGAGAGTTGGTTAAAAAATTGTTAATATTGTAAGGTTATAAGGTTATGAAATCGAATAGAAATAATGTTTACTGTATTTATAAGTTGCCCTTATATGATTTGTACTGAATTGTTTACCTTCTAACAGCAACTAAATATTTGAGAAAGAATCAGAACCAATTTCAAAATTCTTTTTCTGAAAATTACAGAAAACGAATTACAGACAAATATCTAGAAATGTATTGCCTCTTGATATTTGGAATTGCATGATGTGTGAATTCATGTGATTTGTGATGCTTATAACTACATGAAGTGTTTTTCTGATGATAGAAATTCCATGATGTTTTTTGTGAGGTTTTTATTTTGCACGATGTTTTTTGTGTTTTTATTTTGCACGATGTTTTTTATGATGTTTTTTGTGTTTTTATTTTGCACGATGTTTTTTATGATGTTTTTTGTGTTTTTATTTTGCACGATGTTTTTAATGATGTTTTTAATTTTGCACGATGTTTTTTATGATGTTTTTAATTCCGTGATGTTTTTAATTGTATGGTGTTTTTTCGTGATGTTTTTAATTGTATGATGTTTTTTCGTGATGTTTTTAATAGCACGATATTTAAATCCAATGCAATGGAACAAGCATTTATTCCAAACCAATTTTAAAGTAATAAAAATAATTTCTAATTTAATTTAACCAAACCTTTTTCTTGTTTTAAATAATATACATGAATATCTATTTTAAACGCATTTTTCTATAAATTAAGTCAAATAGAAATGTTTAAGGTAACAGAATATTTTGCTGGCCATCTCTCAAATGCAAAAATACATTTTTCTAAAGTTTCAAGAGAATATTCGTTTTATGGTACCAAAAACTTTTACATTGAGAATTCAGAAATGTCTTTTTTTCTTAAAACTTCTGACATTCGTCATTCAAACGTAGAAACAAAGCTATTTTCCCGAGCCAAAACATTCCGGAAATACAACGAAATATTTTATGGCCTTATTTTGATGTTTCTCTGACATGAAATGCTTTTTTCATGTCCAGTTAATGTCTCTTTTTTCTTCCTTTTATAAAAAATGCTGCACGTATAAAATCTGAGAATAACTTTTATACAAAAGCAAAATGTGAAATTCGATTCTATTTTTATATTGTCCCTTTTTGAGAAAATCTAGCTTGCATATATAAAATATAAACAAAAATAAGGAATATACCTGGTATTAAGAAATTCTAAAATGGAATATTTATTTCTCGTATTAGAAACTACGTTGTTGTTACCCGGTAACACATATTATCAATACTCGATATTACTAATATGTTATTACCAATAAATATTGTCAACCAAGAAAATAATTAAAAAAAGAGAACCGTTAAAATAGGAGAAATATAGATTAAAAACTGAAATAATACACAAAAAAAGTGTATGTGCTTCACTCCTATGTTGATCTTAATTATATAGAAAAGAATAATTGCTAAAAAGTCTGATACTTTTGGAAGAAATTGTCTTCCGAATTGTTAGTTCTCATCGACTTCTAATCATTGTAAACAATTTTATAGTTTGTCGACTGCATTAGCTTCAATTTATGATTATCTTATGTATTATTGCTTTTATTGTTATTGTTTTTGTCTTGTATGTTATAGTTTTTCACTTTACAGTTGCATATTTTTTCAATATTCTTTTATTTCCAACTGCTAGATAAAAAGTTGCAGATAATAGAGCTATCTAGAACTAAGAAGAAAAAAAAAAAGACCAGAATCATTGCCTAATGAGCGATTTTGCTTCCCACTATCTCGACTCCTCTGAGGGTCCACGAAGATTCCCCCATCGGAGCAGATGGTCCCGGTCCGATATTTCTCCATAGTCACAAAGTGGGCAAATAGTATAGATTGAAATGCCTATGTGGTGCGGATGGGCGGCAAGCCAATCGTGTTTTCTACACAGGCGAAAGGCCGCCACTGCTTGCTCATCATTAATTTAAGTAACTTCATTTTTATGCAAATATTTTAACTAACTTAAGATGTGGAGGTTTTGTGGTTCTTAAAAACCCCCTTAGAACTCCGTAACCGGTACGTCCGCTGCCAGTTGCCCCTGCTTATTCATTGCCCCAAAGACCACAATGGCTAGGCACCCAGTGGAGAACAATTTGTTTCCCCTTTAAAGTGAGAGTTCTCAACAATTCTTGACATTGCAAGATCTCAGGTGTCAATGACTATTCAATAGATCTAATTGATTGGATGGCTACTTGAGAATCTGAGAGTAGAACAGCTCTTTCAAACTTACTAATATAACAATTGCTTTAGGGTTGCACATATGGCCTCTACTCCACAATCGAAGGAGGTACAAGATTTATACACATATTATTATGCTTATCACGTACCTCTTTAAGTTCTATGTTGTACGCAATTTTGTGGTAAACGAAGATAAAAGTTTTTTTTTCAAAAAAGTGATAACCTATTTTGAAAGGGAAATTTAACAAAACATAATGGAAGCAATTGCTTAACATTTGTTTTCATGAATTTTCTGTAATTTCCAAAATTATAACATATAAATCATACTTGGGGAAATACTTTCTTAAAAAAGATTATTTAAGAATCTGGTACTGATTGGCGAAGCGCTAACATGCGTAGAAGTTACGACATGAGTTATTGCCGTAACGCCTAAAGAAGTTTCTAGCGTGCTTTTGTTGCCTAGCAATTGCTGACGTCAAGTCCCTTGCTGTTAGATTGATTCACCCGTAAAATCTTGGAGATCTTCTCAGTTTGAGTATGGACCAGAGAGAAAGACAGACGCTTTCCGGTTAGTGTGCGGCGGCTGCGCCATGGCTCCATGTAGAGAATGCTACTGATATTTTTTGTCGTATGTTTTTTTTCCTGTAAATAATGTACATGTGGCATTTATGTTGTACAGTAAATTTATGTTTTAAATATTAAGCTGTGGCTGAATGTGTGGTTTATGACAGACACTACAATCTCTTGTCTTATAGAAGGCGAATTTCCCAAGAAAATCAAATGGGATGGTTAAAGTTAAAAATTTAATGTAATGCATTTAAGCAGAAAATCTTATGTTATTTTATTTAAAATACATATTACAACAAAATAAAAGTATTGCATTTATCAGAAAATAACAGCACAGGGTTATTAGTTATATATGATTTACTTTTAATTATTAAGGAAATATGTTACTTCTTATAAAAATCATTGAATATTACAACAAAAATTATTTTAATGTGATAATAAATATTTGGTGCTACAAAAAATAATTGTATATTAACTGTGACGCAATGATTATCATTATTTTTTGATGATTTCATTTTTAATATAATTACTCAAAAACGTTTTGTATGAAAGAGGAAAAAAGAGATTAAGAAAATTATGTTAATATTAAAAGAAAAATGTTATATGATACTTAATAAATAATCAATGTAATATTTTTGTGTTGGAAAAAAAAATTACTCACTTAGCACTACCCAGGAGGAGCGTGTAGCTTGAAGATAGCTACGGACACGGAGTAACAATACACCGCAACGCTCTCTGATCATGTTAGACCCGGACCTACTGTTTAAAGTGGATTCCGAACTACTACAAATATCCAGGGCACCGCCGGGACCCGAACCCGAAACTTGTTGAGCCGAGCACCAAAGCGCTAGCCACTTGGCCATTCAGGTCCCTATATTTCAAATTATAAAACATGCAATTTCGAATTTTGGTACTGTGCCGCATTTTTTGCCAGTAATCAAAATACGGTTCAAATAATTTTTTTAATTGATCACCAGAATTACAGTAAATACAAATGACAACAAATCCGCTAACAAATCAAACAATTTCTGCTTAATTGTATTAAGTAAAATTCTTCCTCAAAGAGCATATCAGAGTTCTGTTAAAGAAGAAATTTAAAAAAATAAATGGTTGCAAGAATGCTAAATAAGTTACAAAACAATTCAAATATTCTAACTACATTTATTTATTTCAAATTTTCAGTGACATACACTTAAAACACGTCCAACATTTTTCTAATCATCATTATTTTTTTTTTAATCTTGCTTTAATAAGAATGAAAAATTCTTAAATTCTTATTTTATAATAAGGAATTATTCCAAACGTCCCCATGAGACGATTGGAATTCAATCAATTAATTAATTCTTCTTGAAGTATTTTCGGAAGAAATCAAAATAATAAAATAGAACGCAAAGAAGATGATTTAAAACTCGAGTTTTCTTGTATACAGTTCGTTTAATTCCAACCGTAACTTCTGCTTGTTCCAGTTGAAGCGTAAAGAGTTTTCCGATTGATTTTCGCAAATAGAAAATGGTAGAAATCCTGATAAAAAGAGAAAAGTTCGAAATTCTTTTTTGCTTTAACTTGTTGGTATTGAAACCACTGTAATGGAAAATGCAAAAGCAGTTCTAAACAGATAATATTTCTTTTTCGTTTTCGGAAAAATTTTCTTCGACTTAAAATCGGAGTGGCAACAGCAAATTACTTTACAAAAATAGCTGGAAAGCAAAATAAAATGGCGAAACTGGTGTGATTCTTAGATATATCATCAAGAATCATGTCACATCTACCTCTCAAAGATTTCCCAGGAAAATTTAAAATTATAAAACTAAATTATAAAAATATGTCTAATTTTATTAAGCAAAATTCTTACTCAAAGAATCAATGAAATCTAATGAAGAAGAAATCTTAAATAAGTTACAAAACAATTATGATATTATGTATTTTAAATGATATTATGTGAACAAATGATATTAACAAAAGATATTATGTATTTCAAATGATATTATGTATTTCAAATGATATTATGTATTTCAAATAATATTAAGTGAAAAATGATATTAACAAATGATATTATGTATTTCAAATGATATTATGTGAACAAAGGATATTATGTATTTTAAATTTTCAGTGACATATCTTAAAACACGCCCAACATTCTTCTAATCATCATTCTTTTTTTTATACATTTCTTTAACAAGAATGAAAAATTCTTAAATACTTATTTTATTACAAGAAAGTTATTTCTAAGGTCTCTTGGAGACGTTTGGAATTCAATCAATTAATAATAATTAATTCTCCTTCAAGTATTCTCGGAAGAAATCAGAATAGCAAAATAGAACACAAAGAAGATGATTTAAAACACGATTCTTATATACAGTTCGTTTGATTCCAACCGTAACTTTTGCTTTTTCGCTGTGAAGCGTAAATAGTTTACCGATCGATTTTCGTAAGCAGAAAAGGTAGAAATTCCGACAAAGTTCGAAATTCTTTGTTGTTGCAATTTGTTGGTACTGAAACTATTGTCATTGAAAATGCAAAAACAGTTCTAAATAGATAATATTTCTTTTTCGTTTTCGGAAAATTTTCTTCACTGTAAAATTTGGAAAGTAATTTGCTGTCGTCACTCCAAGTAATCTTACAAAAGTAATTGGAAAGCAAAATAAAATGGCAAAATTTGTAATCCCTAGATTCTGCAGAAATCTCAACATAAATTATCTAGGAATTCATTTTTAGTCCTTATTTTAAAAATAAATAAACAGAGTTTTTTATTGCTCATAAATTAACTTCTTTTAAGAGAAAATTAGATGATACTTTTTAGTTTAAAAGGAAACTGTATTTATTTGCAAGTCTGCTTAGAAAACCCTTAATATTTATTTATATCACTTATAATTTATTTTTTACTTTATATCATGAAGAATCATGTCACGTCTGCCTCTCAATTATTTTCCAGGAAAATTTAAAATTATATATTTAGTGTAAAACATTTAAGCTGAAAAAATAAAATTACATTATTTAAAATATATATTACAGTAAAATAAAGAAAAGTATTGCATTGAGCAGAAAATAACACATGTTTATTAATTATATATGATTTACTTTTAATTATCAAGAAAATATGTTACTTCTTATAAAAAATCATTGAATATTACTATAAAAATTATTGCAATATGATAATAAATATTTTGTGCTACAAAAAATAACTGTATATCAAATGTGATGTAATAATAATAATTATTTTTTGAGGATTTTGTTCTTAATTACTCAAAAACTTCCATTTTTACAAGAAAGAGAAAAGAAAAGATAATGACACTTATGTTAATAGTAATAGAAAATTCTCATGTGATACTTAATAAATAATCAATGCAATACTTTTGGGTTGGAATTCCAGTAATACCAATCCAAAATCTTTCAAATTCTAAAACATGCAAATTCGAATTTTTGAACTGTGCAGCATTTTTTACAAGTAAGCAAAATAGGTTTCAAATAATTTGTTTAATTGATCGCATAATTGCAGTAAATATAAATGAAGTTCTTTCTTAAAGAACCGATCAGAAGTTTATTGAAGAAGACATTTAAAAAAATAAATGGTTACAAGAATGTTAAATAAGTTACAAAGCAATTCAAGTATTAGAATTACATTTACTTGTTTCAAATTTTCAACGCGATACACTTAAAGCACGTCCAAAATTTTTCTAATCATCATTAGTTTTTTTTTAAATCTTGCTATAATAAGAATGAAAAATTCTTATTTTATCATAAGGAATTATTCGAAACGTCTCCTTGAAACGTTTGGAATTCAATCAATTAATTAATTCTACTTGAAGTATTCTCGGAAGAAATCAAAATAACAAAATAGAATGAAAGAAGACGATTCAAAACACGAGTTTTATTCTTGTACACAGTTCGTTTAATTCCAACCGTAACTTTTGCTTTTTCCAGTTGAAGCGTAAATAGTTCTCCGATGGATTTTCGCAAAAAGAAAATGGTAGAAAGAGAAAAGTTCGAGATACTTTGTTGCAACTTGTTGGTACTGAAACCACTGTAATGGAAAATGCAAAAGCAGTTCTAAATAGATAATATTTCTTTTTTCGTTTTCGGAAAAATTTTCTTCGGCGTAAAATAGATTTGGCGACAGCAAATCACTTTCCAAAAATAGTTTCCCAGAAGTAGTTGGAAAGCAAAACAAAATGGCGAAATTGGTGTGATCCCTAGATTTTGCAGAAGTCTCAACATAAATTAAAATTTGGAATTCATTTTCAGGCCTTATTTTAAACATAAATAAAGAGATTTTTTTATTGTTCATAAATTAATAAGTAATTAATATTTTAAGAGAAATTTAGATGATGCATTTTTATTTTAAAAGGAAACTGTCAAGTTATTTTAAGTCGGCTTAGAAAACATTTAATATTTATTTATATCACTTATAATTTATTTTTCACTTAACTATATATCATGAAGAATCATGTCACGTCTACCTCTCAATTATTTTCCAGGAAAATTTAAAATTATAAATTTAGTGTAAAACATTTAAGCTGAAAAACTAAAAATACTTTATTTAAAATATATATTACAGTAAAATAAAGAAAAGTATTGCATTTAGCAGAAAATAACACGTGTTTATTAATTATATATGATTTACTCTTAATTATTAAGGAAATATGTTACTTCTTATAGAAAATCATTGAATATTACTATAAAAATTATTGCAATATGATAATAAATATTTTGCGCTACAAAGAATAATTGTATATCAAATGTGATGTAATAATAATAATTATTTTTTGAGGATTTTGTTCTTAATTACTCAAAAACTTCCATTTTTACAAGAAAGAGAAAAGAAAAGATAATGACACTTATGTTAATAGTAATAGAAAATTCTCATGTGATACTTAATAAATAATCAATGCAATACTTTTGGGTTGGAATTCCAGTAATGCCAATCCAAAATCTTTTAAATTCTAAAACATGCAAATTCGAATTTTTGAACTGTGCAGCATTTTTTACAAGCAAGCAAAATAGATTTCAAATAATTTGTTAAATTGATCGCCATGATTGCAGTAAATATAAATGAAAATTTTTTTTGTCTAATTTTATTATGTAAAGTTCTTTTTTAAAGAACCGCCGATCAGAAGTCTTTTGAAGAAGACATTAAAAAAAAAAAATGGCTGCAAGAATGTTAAATAAGTTACAAAACAATTCAGGTATTCAAATAAGATTTATTTGTTTCAAATTTTCCACAAGATAAACTTAAAACACGACCAACATTTTTCCAATCATCACTAATTTTTTTTTATACATTGCTTTAATATGAATGAAAAATTCTTAAATTCTTATTTTATCATCAGACGTCTGCATGAGACGTTTGGAATTCAATCAATTAATATTAATGAATTCTTCTTGAAGTATTCTTGGAAGAAATCAAAATAATAAAATAGAACGCAAAGAAGATGATTTAAAGCACGAGTTTTCTTGTATACAGTTCGTTTAATTCCAACGTAACTTTTGCTTTTTCCAGTTGAAGCGTAAATAGTTTTCTGATTGATTTTTGCAAGTAGAATAGAAAATGGCGAAATTCCGACAGCAAGAGAAAAGTTCGAAATTCTTTGTTGTTGCAACTTGTTGATACTGAAACTACTGTACTGGAAAATGTAAAAGCAGTTCTAAATAGATAATATTTCTTTTTCGTTTTCGGAAAATTTTTCTTCGAAGTAAAATTGGGTTGACGACAGCAAATTACTTTCCAAGTTTTACGAAAGTAGTTGGAAAGCAAAATAAAATGGCGGAATTAGCGTGATCCCTAGATTCTGCAGCATTCTAACTCTAAAGATTTAAACAAGAAATAAACAGATTTTTTTAGTGCTCATAAATTAAATTATTTTAAGAGAAACTTAAATGATACATTTTATTTTAAAATCAAACTGCGTTTTTATTTATAGATCGCTTAGAAAACATTCAATATTTATTTTTAAAATATTTTATTTGACTTATCACAAGATTAAATTTATTTACACTCAAGAGACAAAACATTATGACCACCTGCCAATAACGAGTTGGCCCACCTTTGGCGTGCAACACAGCTTCAACCCGCCTTGGCATGGATTAATACCACCACTTAATACCAGTTAAATACCACTTCCACCTGATCACGTGCCTTCCATGTCATCCAGGCGAGTTCCTTGCAAAATGTAGGGGTGGTCATAATGTTTTGGCTCTTGAGAGTGTATATCGCTTGCAATTTATTTTTCACTTAACTATCACTTTTTCACTTAAGAATCATGTCACATCTACCTTCCAGAAATTCTCCAGGAAAGTGTTATTTCTCCTGACACGATTATTAGGATGATATTAATTTAATGAAATTAAGTTAATATCAATACTGTAAAGAGTTAAACTCTTTAATGTTAAATCTTATTTATTATCTTAAGATAATGACTGTTTAGTGGTACTATGGTATAACGTCTTGGCCTATACTAGACCTACGAGTATAACGGTTTCAAGAAGAGAGTCACTTTCAGGTTCATGGGAAAATTTCAATTTTTACTTACGAGCACTATATATAAATGCATAACTCTGGGTTATTATACAAAGAAATAAAATTAAAAATATAAATTTGGTCACAGTGCACGATTAAATCACAAGTATAGTTCAATCCAAGACATTTTCTGCGAGAGATTTTCAGAGTTCTAGAGTCAACGTGAAATCTCAAAACACATGGTCTGCGGCAGATCTTAATTACCAGGTGTGATACACGAAAGCACAAGGAGCTCACTTTAAAAATAAGTGGAAACACCGGCCTGTAAAGTCATTTTCAGAAAAAGAGAAAAGCAACATTATTTGTCAATTTGTCGCAGAATTCTCCCGTTTCTTCTCCCAAAACCTCTCTTTAAGGAAATCCATCAAGAAGGGAAGCGGTCAGCTTCCCTTACTTCTCATTGCAGTAGACATTTTCTCAGCCCAGGGTCTATCCCCAATCACAACTCATGTAATAGTCCATATTCCATCTGTAATTGTTTGACTTGTGTGGTCGCACATATAATCGCTAATTTCATGTGGTTTCATTATAATTGATACCAAATATCTACTATCAGATTTGAGTAACAGGTTGCTCCCATGAATACAAAACACTAATTACATGTAATATAACTACCCACAACACTGCTTGTCAATTTGAGTGATGAACTGCTATTATGTATTTTATAAAGAATATACATTCCTGTCTCCTGAAAGAGAACTCTTCTCCTGGGAAAAATGTTGCAATTGATATAAATTCTTAAAGCAACATAGAATAAAATAAAAACATTCTAGGATAAAGGAAAAAATATCAGTGTTAAATTTGCCTTTAAATAAACTAGTAATTCGTAAAAATTTTATTCTTTCAATTTCTAAAAGAACGTTTAATTCTCAACTTGTATTATTGTTATTTATTATTTTCCGCTATTTATAACACTTATTTTTAAGTACGATCTGATTTCACACAATATCAGTTAAGAATAAAAACAACCCCAACTAAAAAAAACCAAAATGCGTCCCTAATAACCTCTTTGTGTTATTCATTGTATAATATATCTAAGCTGGCAGATTCAAGTAATAAATCACTTTGGCACAAACAATATTTTCCCCCAGTTGTTACTACAAAAATGTTCTATATTGATTACGTGAACTTTTCATTTATAACTTTTTTGACATCTTGAGAAGTTGTCGTTGATCGAGAAGTTCTTCGAACTTTATTGGGGATAATAAAGATAAATCTGTAGTTTTTTCCTTGTATATTGGTCGGCCTTGATTTTTTCTTATGTATACTACGAAGATCCCATCGATGGCTGATGTAGGGAGTAATCGAAATCCGGAAAGACTATTATGGATAATTGCTTTGAATATGTATGTCATATGGGGGAAAAATTAGAAAAAAATCCCATCGAATACAATTATTATTATTATTGAGATTTTTTTTATGTCTGGGCCTATATTACACCTATAACGGTATCAAAAAGTGGGCTACTTTCAAGTTCATGGTAACACTTTTATTTTTGTTTACAAACACTATGTATACAAATAATGTCTTCTGGATTATTATACACGATTAAATCACAAGTACAGTTCACTCCAAGGTCGATGATTTTTAGAGTTCATGAGTCTACTTCGAATTTAATTGTCTGATCTAAGGCAGACCTTAATTATCATATGGCATGATACACAAAAACGCAAGGGGCTCATTTTGGCGGAATCTCCGGCCTATCCAATAAATTCAGAGAAAAAAAAAAAAAAAACAACAATTCTGGTGGACTCAATGCAGAACTCTCCTTTCTTCACAAAAAACTCTTTTATGACAACCTGCCAAGAGGGCAGGCGTGGGGGTCAGCTTTCCTCACTTCTCATTGGAATAGACACCAATCCAGATGGAACAACTCATGGTATAGTTCATATTCAATCTGTAGTTGCTTCGACTTATGAAAGTCGCACAGACATTAGCTAATTTTCCGAGTCTCATTATGCATGATAATCTTGATGAATGAATATTTTATATTTTATAATGTTGAATATCTTCTATCAAATTTGAATAACAAATTGTTCTCATTAGTACAAAACACTAATTGCATGTAATATAACTATCCACAACACTGCTTATCTGATGTCAAATGTGAGTGATGGGTTGTTATTATATACTTGTAAAATAACATACATTCCTCTCTCATGGGAATGAAATGCCTGTGAGAAAAAAAAATCCTCAGTAATTGCTCGGAATATGCATGCCATATGGGAGAAAAATTAGAAAACATCCCATCGAATACAATTATTATTATTGATACTTTTTATATGCTCTTTTTTTGTAAAATATATCCACAGCATAAAAAAAAGAGACCTCACAATACCGCATTTTGAATATCCTTAAATAACCTACAAGCAAAACTTTCCTGCATATTCACATTCTTTTTATTTATTTTTTCTTTTGTGCATTTAAAATCTTTTTCCACCTACAAAAACGTTACAAAATTCAATTCCAGCTTTTATGTTCGGATTACTTTACTTTTATTCCTCGGTTATTTTAGCTCAAGTTTGGTTTTCCTTCGTAAGGAAGATTTTGATAGCATAACTTTTAAGGTTCTCAGAAACTCAATGGATGCTTTATTTTATTTATAGGACCCACGGAACCTACTGGCAAAAATATCCATTTCACAAAATTTTCTTTTATGTTTCTTTTTTTCCTCTCCAATACCAATACGTTGAATTACTTTCTATTTTTTGTGAGGTCAGTATATTCTTAGAAATATCAAAGAAAACATTTGTGTTTGCTTTTCTTTTATTCGGAAGTAAGATTGGTCAACAATGTTTTGATTGTACAAGGTTCTATTTTTTTTTTTTTTGTCCCATACTGTTTCTCTTTCAGTAAAAAGATAAAGTGTTTTATTTCGACATTTATATTTAATTCATGATGTTTTTTGGGAATTTTTGAACTTATATATATATTTTCAGAAAAGTATTTGAAATCTGATAATGCCTAAAACGTTCTTTCATCGGAAACATGAGAAATACTAGTCCTGTAACGTCTCGACCTATACTAGACTTATAACTGCTTCAAGAAGAGGGCTACTTTCAGGTTCATGTGAACAGTGTAATTTAGATTTACAAGCATTCTATACATATATACAGAACTCTATTTACAAAAAATAAAAATTAATGACAGGTAATGAATCACATTTAGTGAATCACAGCTATAATTCACTCCAAGGTCGAAGATTATTTAAAGTTCTTGAGTCTACGACGAATCTAATGCTGTGGTCTGCGACAAACCTTAACTATCACACGGCGTAATACACGAAGCCACAAGTGACTCAACTCTGTAAATAGACGGAAAATCAGGCCTGTTCCATCACTTCAGAGAAAAAAAGAAAAACATATCTGGTCGACTCGTCACAGAACTCACTTTTTTCTTCTCCAAAAAACTCCTTTAAGGCAATCCGTCAAGAAAGGAGATCAGCTTCCTTCACTTCTCATTGAAGTAGACACTTTCTCAGCCCATGGTCTATCACCCATCACGATGAAACAATTCCTGTTATAGTTTATATTCAATCTGTAGTTGTTTCCACTTGTGAAGGTCGCACAGACATTCGTCATATGAGGTCTCATTATCCATGACACTGAATATCTGCTTTCAGATTTGAGTGACAGATTGTTCTAATTAGCATAAAACGCTAATTGCATGCAATATAACTATTCACAACACTATTTGTCTGCTGTCAAATTTCAGTGATGGGTTGTTGTTATATACTTGTCAAATAACATACATTCCTCCGTCCTGGGAATGAAATGTCAAAAACTCTTCCTGTGAGAAAAAAATTTATATTCAGAGCAATTTATGTAGCATGCCATATGGAAGAAAAATTAGGAAACATCCATCGAATACAATTATTATTGATATTTTTGTTATGTCTTTATTTGTAGAATATATCCACAGCATAAAAAAAAGAGACTTTACAGTACCGTATTTTGAATACTGTTAAATAGCCTACACGCAAAATCTTTCTGCATATCGACTCTCTTTTTATTTTTTCCTTCTTGCATTTAAAATCTTTTTCCTACAACAAAAACGTTACAAAATCAATTCCAGCTTTTATGTTTGGATTCCATTATGTTTAGATTCCACGGTTATTTTAGCTCGAGTTTGGTTTTCCTTTATAAGGAAGACTTTGGTAACATAACTTTTAAGGTTCTCAGAAACTCAATGGATGCTTTATTTTATTTATAGGACCCACGGAACTTTCCGGCAAAAATATACGTTTCACCAAATTTTCTTTTTTCTCTCCAATACGTTGAAACACTTTCTTCTATTTTTTGTGAGGTCAGTATATTCTTAGAAAGATCAAAGAAAACATTTGGGTTTGCTTTCATTTTTTTCTTCATTCGGAAGTAAGATTGGCTAACAATGTTTCCATTGTACGAGGTTCTATTTTTTTCCATCCCATTCTGTTTTTCTTTCAGTAAAAAGATAAAGTGTTTGTTTTCGACTTTTATATTTAATTCATGATGCTTGGGGGATTTTTTGAACTTATATAGATATTTGAAAAATTATTTGTCATCTGGTAGTGTGTAAAACATTCTTAAATCGGATACATGAGAAATTTTAGTTCCTAGAAATATATTTCAACTATAGATATTTTTGAGGAATTCTCTAAGCAAAAATATATTTCTGCAAAATGTAAATCAACCCAGAGAAAATCTTTGGATCCATTTTATACGGTATAGGAAATACTGATTACTATCTGAAATCGAGTAGTTTATGACGCAAAAAGAAAAAAAAAAATTTTTTTTTTTTTTTTTAGTTTGTTGTGTTAAAAAAAAAAAAAAATTTTTTTTTTTTAGTACACACTTTTTATATATATATTTTTTTTTTCAAAAGAAAAGTTTCTCATTGTTCATAAGCTAAAATTACGACATTTCACCTTCATATTCATTCATTAAATATTCTGTATTTTCAATATTTAAAATATATAAGCACATCGAATCAAATGAATCTTTCCGACTCATCATCATCATCATCATTGGCGCAACAGCCTCATGGTGAGCCAAGGCCTTCTGCGTACTGGCAGATTTCGGGACAGGATATGTTTTCTTTTTATTGAGTAAGGTTGTCAGCTTCACGTTTTACAGCCATATTAGACCGGGACTCCAACCCGAAAACCTGTGGCTCTAGTCATTCGGCTATCAGGTCCCATCTACCTCTCAAAGACTCTTCAGGAAAGTTATTTCTCCTGACATTGCTTAATATGATGGTTTACTCAATATCTTTTTAATGGTGGATGCAATTCCGTTAACAGTTTATTATTACAATGGGTATAAATTCGTAAAGCACCCTAGAATATAATAAAAGCAACCTAAGCTAAGCGAAAAAAATCAAAAAGTTACATTTAATTTTTAAATAAACTCGTATTTACTAATACTAGTAGTAATACTAGCCATTACGACTCCTCTTTCTCATTGCATCTGTATTAAGAGATAGTATCTCATGAATATTACTAAACACTTAAAACTCTATAGTACATTTTAATCCATCAACATCCATTTCACTTGTGAGCAAATACAAAATCGCTTATATACGTATACACATTACTGATTCACTTAAGATAGGCTCATCGTTAAACAGCCGGAAATATCACCCTCGGATATGATGCAACACCCAAACCCTACAGGAGAGGCCATAAATTAAGACACATTGTCCTCAATACATAGCTCACAACAACCAAGTTTGAGCCCCCCGACAACTAATATTACTTGGGGAGCGAATGAAGATCTGAAACAAAGCCGAGTTTCCCCCCTCATTTAACCCCGGCGACGAGTTTCAGCCCCAGGAGGGATCCATCCAACCCCCTACCCCCAAACTTCCTGCTCATCAAAGACGGCGAAAAATCCCAGGTGTGCGCGCAAGAAAGAAAGGAACGAAGCCCTGATAAGATTTCTTTTATTTCATCAAGTCAATCTTCTGGAGGATCTCTCCAGGACTTAGGACTGGATTGTTCAAAGCGGAAGGAAGATTAGATGAAGTGGAATTAGTTGGCGAATAAATATTTTGTTAAAGTATATATGTTTCTGCTAGTCTGTCGCAAAACCCATTTTATTGATTGATTTAGACCAGGATTGTTGAAGCTTTTGGTTTTCTTCGCTCGCGTATGAAGGGAAAACGGCTGCAGACGACACATACTAATTTAAGGATAAGTTATTATTCTTTGGTTAAACATCTATGTCTTCCAGTTCTTTTAAGGGATAACTACCCCACATTTGGGTGTTGTATGGAAAAAATCACGGAAACCTCTCACCAGACACATTGGCTGTCAATGTCGGATACTTTACTTATGTTATCACAATCGCCATCGAACTACCTCGTTTCTTAAAACAGTGACTACAATTGACATTGTCAGTGGATTCGCACTTGAATCCTATTGCTACTGGGCCACGAGAGAGGCAAGAAATAATCAATAATAAGAAGGTAAAATATCAAAGTAAGATAAAATTATACGAAATTTTAATCTCAAAACACAGATATTATAATCTATAATTATATGTCTTTAGACGTGCTAAATACTATGTGTGTGGTGTTTGTGCATATGTAAATAAAGCTGCGTGTTCTCAAACCTGCGTTTCAAGACTCAACCCAACCACGTCCAGTTACAATCCAGTTGTTCCCATCCACAACACTACAATTATAGGTTTCAATTAAATTACGTTTAAAAATTTTACATTTATTATATTTTTATTATGTCATTATTAGTTTATCACAAATATATTTTAAAAAATAAACAAAAATATATTTTATGTTTGTTTTTGGAGATATCAAATGTACAGTTGCTGTTGTTTTCTTTCTTGCAATGGTTTTTTACAAAGTACCTATAACATAACATTTCATACCTTTAACTTATTCTTAGTCTATCTTCCAAAAAAATATATTTTTATAAAACGTCTGCAACATATATTTCCCATTGACATTCTTCTCTTAAAACATTCCATATCTTTGCCAAGTTCTGTGTGCCAGAAAAGAAGAAAAATTTGACCCTTTATTCATTTTAACTCCACTGACGAATGGCGGAAAAAAAAAAAAAATCCCAACAACACATGAAAAAATAAACAAAGAATGTTTTAGATTCTGAGTTTGTTGTTAGTTTTCTACGACTGCCAAATCATTTGTTAGAACCGAACAATTCGGGACTCAGATTCAATTTTTTTTATTTCCAAAAACTATTGTTTTTTTCCTTAGAATCCGGGGTTCTCAAATCAGAAGCGATAAAAATAGAAGTTTTTTAAAGAAAATCGTGATTGAAATTCTCGCTTCAGTCTCGAGAAACTATTTTTTCGACCGGAGAAATTTTCTGCGAATATTTCCGCGTCCCACATAACAAAGAAACCTTTGAACATCGAAATCTCACGTGTTATATATTAAAAGAAATGGTTTTTGGTCAAAGCAAAGGCAGAATGTGTTTAGGATTGACAATCAAATGTTTCAGTACATTTCTGTGGGACTGAGAGAGAAATAACTTTTTTCCCTGATGAAGAACACTAAAAAATTTGAAGAGAAGTTAAGAAGAAATGAAAATTTTTTATTATTATTATTCATGATAGCCCAGATGACCAGCGCTCCGGCCCGAGCAGAGAGGCTATGAATACAGGAAAGGCCTGACATTTATTATTAAAATAATAAAGTAAAATTTATTAATTCCGTATTTAATAAATTTAAGTTACTAAAGTGATAAATTTAAAAAAATGGAGATTGCGATTTTGAATGTATTTATTTGTTTGAAAAATCTGTCGCATCTGGTAGTAATAGTAATTGACAGTTACGCAAGAGTAATCCAATGCTATGGACTTGCCCGATGTCTGATTCGTGAATTGGTACTTACAAAATAAAAAGTGAAAATCTCCGCTACCATGTGCCACTGGGATGTTTTTAAATTCATTTATTATGGAATTCCCCTGATTCTTAACTAGATACTTAAAGCGGTAGTTCTCACTGGCAAGTCAAAGATTCCCAGAAAGCGGGGAAGTCCGTTGTTTCGGGGATTCTCCATGAGTCACTATTATCTTACTTTTTGTTTCATCGGATCCGCGATCAGTTGCAAAGCTAATTAGTTGACTGTGGAAATTAGCTAATAATGTATCGTATAACGTATAAAAGGATTATTAAAAATAAATATTCATTAATAAATAAATTATTCTTATTAATAAATAAACACATTATTATAAAAACATTCACACATTATTATTTAAAACATTGATATTCATGCCTAAAGGACATTAATATAAACACAGTAGTAGAAATACACAGTAGTATAAACACTTTCGTAGTATATTAATGGGAGTGAAAAACGAAAAAAAAAAGATGGAATTTGAAAGAGAAAAAAAAAGAAATTAGCTACAATAAGTCAATAGTTTAAGAGTGAGGAATAAAAACAAACGAACAGGGCGATGGAAATGAAGAAATTAGCAGAATCGAAAATAATAGTATTGCAGCCCTTGACAACACGGATCCAGAGCCACCACAGCCTCGTACTAGTGATACACCTAATCAAAATCAAAGTGAAGTGACTGAAATGGACTTGGAAAAAATTACATCGTCACCATGCATTGCTGATAATGATCATTTTAAAGTGCTAAATGATCAAGTGAAACGGTTTGTGATCGAGAATGGATATTGAAACCTTTTGGTATTACTTTATTAAAAAGAAAAAAAAAAAGAATGATGATGATAGTTTGCATTGAGGGTTCCCATTCAAAAAATTTGCCACGGGCCTCTGATGGTACAGTTACGTCACTGGTGTTGCATAAAAGATATTTTACTCTATTTTATTAAAAATTTTTTCATTCGTTCTCAAAATCAAATTTTATAAACCTTTATCAATTGTATAAAATCAAGTTGTATAAACCTTTATCAATTGTATAAAATCAAATTGTATAAACCTTTATCAATTGTAAAAAATCAAATTGTATAAACCTTTATCAATTGTATCAAATCAAATTGTATGAACCTTCATCAAATTGTATAAAATCAAAATCAAACTGCATAAAATCAAAATCAAATTGCATAACACATCAAAATAAAATTGTATAAAACTTCATCAGATTGTATAAAATTAAAATCAAATTGTATAAAACTTCATCAGATTGTATAAAATTAAAATCAAATTGTATAAAACTTCATCAAATTGTATAAAATCAAAATCAACATGTATAAAATCAAAATCAACATGTATAAAATCAAAATCAAATTGTATTAAAATCGTCAACTTATATAAAAATCAAAATCAAATTGTATAAAACTTCTTCAAATGGTTAAAATCAAAATCAAAATGTATAAAACTTCATCACCTAAAGCATAGATTCTTTCTTTATTCCATCTTTTTTCATTCATTTAGAAATGAATCTCTTCTTTCGTGGAAACGTTGATTGTCCACACTCACCAAGACACTATCCCGATTGCATAAAGACCATTAGTGACAAGAGAAAAGAGATTTCTCTATCGAAGAGGCTTGAGCAAACTTCCAGTGATGTCGGACTGAGGACTGAGTATACAGCGGAGCAATAATCTGTCACTTAATGTAAGATCATGGTCCTGTAGGCCGTCCTCTCCACACTACGGTAAATTAATGTCCTCCGAGCTTAATGTTTGTTTAGGGTTGTCCTGGGAAGTAATCCTGTGCTCACTGCAGAGTATCCGAGTCAACATTTAGCAGTCTTTTCATCCCGGTCTTTCTGTTGTTAGCTGTGCACTTTGCAAAATGGAGATTAAGGTGGCACTTTTTCTGGATTTATCTTGTATGTTACTAATATAATATCTTTTGTGTTTAACTTTTTTGTTTTATGAGTTTATAGTTTGATTTCATTAAATATTTCATTTAATATTAAATATTACAAAATGTAGGAAATTTGTTTTTTTTTTTTTTGAAAATAAATCTATAAACATATAAAAATGTGGCCAATTAGATAATCAAATGCCTCATTTTAGATGTGAATACAATTCGACTTTTTTTAAATTTTGATTTTCTCTCAACTCTAACGATACGAACTAATTAGTTGATTTCCTAATTAACTACTCATAACTTTGCTATGAAGGCATAAGAATTAGCAATTAGACTACAAACAATCCTGATCCCTTCAAACACTAGGAATTGCTTTTAACTTTCTTGTTAATTACTTTGCCAGTTTTTAATTAGTCATCGGAACAACTTCAAAAGAAGACTTAAGACATTTCTAGTCAATAATTCTCTGACAAACAAACTTTTCCAAAAATGTTACCGATAAATTCTCCATTATGTTAACATGTAACATACACATGGCAATATTAAATTCGAGGTTTTAAATCTATCCTAGCATAAAACTAATTTTTCCTACCTTTAATTACACTAATCTCAAAAGTTTTTATTACGTATTGAACAATACTTCCTAAAACATTGAATATTGTTATTGCATCGCCTTGTATTTAAATCATTATCCAACATATTTACATCGCCTGGTATTTAAAGCATTATTCAACATATTTACATCGCTTTGTATTGAAAGCACTGTCCAACATATTTGCATCGCCTTGTATTGAAAGCAATATTCAACATATTTACAATATAATGTTGGTGCTCATAAAACGATACTTATATCAAAGTAAAATAAAATAATCTAAATGTATTATGTGATGATTAAATTTTATTTCAATATTGAATTAAATTTTATTCAGTATTACTTTCACTAAATTAAAAAAAACAATGCTTGACATTTTATAGATGCTGCAGTTTAATTGAAATTATAAGTAATTATTTAATTAAGGAATTATTTGTAAACTTTCTACCAAATCATTTGAGTTTTTTTTTTTTTTTAATTTTGATTTGCATTTTGTGGGATATAAAACAATATATATTTATTTTATACTAATTCTTTTTTTTTCAACTCCTTCTATTAGCTCACACTCTCCCTATATATATCTTGTTCAAATTTTCAATCGTTAATAAAGCACTTTTTATTCATCCACTCAAGTTCAAATAATTTTTTGAACTTATAGTGGATGACACTTGATGTTAATACAGTTTTTTCAAATATTAATTCAGTAATTAAATTTAATTAATTAATTTTAGTTTTTTTTGGATTTAAGTTGCATATATCTACCAATAGATGGCACCAGATAAACTTAAAAAAATGAATGAAAATTATTTATAATGGATTTTCTGCAATATAGTGAAAAAAAAGTAGGAATCGGCTTTAAATTTTTTTTTTTTTATATATATTACTTGTTTTTGATGTTTTTATAATCGTACGATATTTGAATTCAATGCAATGAAACGAAAATTTATGTTCCAAAACATTTTTAAAGTGATAAAAATAATTTCTAATTTAGTTTAACCATATCAAATTCTTGTTTTAAATAATTTATATGACTATATATTCTAAACACATTTGTCTATAAATTAAGTCAAATAGAAATGTTTAAGGTAACAGAATATTTTGCTGGCCATCTCTCAAATACATTTTTTTAAAAACTTTCAAGAAAATATTCCTTTTTATGGTACCAGAAACTTTTGCATTGAGAATTCAGAAATGTCTTTTTTCCTTAAAACTTATGACATCCGTCATTCAAATGTAGAAACAAAGCTATTTTCCCGAGCCAAAACATTCCGGAAATACAATGAAATATTTCATGGCCTTATTTTGATGTTTCTCTGACTTGAAATGCTTTTTTCATGTCCAGTTAATGTCTCTTTTTTTCTTCCTTTTATAAAAAAATGCTGCACGGATAAAATCTGAGAATAACTTTTATACAAAAGCAAAATGTGAAACTCGATTCTATTTTTTTATTGTCCCTTTTTGAGAAAATCTAGCTTGCATACATAAAATATAAACGAAAATAAGGAATATACCTGGTATTAAGAAATTCTAAAATGGAATATTTATTTCTCGTATTGGAAATTACGTTGTTGTTACCCAGGTAACACATATTATCAATACTCTATATTAGTAATATTTTATTACCAACAAATATTATCAATCAAGAAAATAATTAAAAAAAGAGAACCATTAAAATAAGAGAAATATAAATTAAAAACTGAAATAATATACAAAAAAAAGTGTATGTGTTTCACTCCTACGTTGATCTTAATTGTATAGAAAAGAATAATTGCTAAAAAGTCTGATAATTTTGGAAGAAATTGTCTTGCCAAATTGTTAGTTCTCATCGACTTTTAATCATTGTCAACAATTTTATAGTTTGTCGACTGCATTGGCTTCAATTTATGATTATCTTACGTATTATTGCTTTTATTTTTATTGTTTTTGTCTTGTATGTTATAGTTTTTCACTTTACAGTTACATATTTTTTCCATATTCTTTTATTTCCAATGGCTAGATAAAAAGTTGCAGATAATAGAGCTATCTAGAACTAAGAACAAAAAGACCAGAATCATTGCCTAATGAACGATTTTGCTTCCCACTATTTCGACTCCTTTGAGGGTCCACGAAGATTCCCCCAACGGAGAAGATGGTCCCTGTCCGATATTTCTCCAGAGTCACAAAGTGGGCAAATAGGATAGATTGAAATGCCTACGCTGTGCAGATGGACGGCAAGCCATAGGTTTCATTTTTGGTGAAAAAGTAACGAAGAATCAATGCAGTGTGAGATGGAGCATTCAGTGTTTTCGGTAACAATCGAGATTTGACGCGTTTGAGGCCTAAAATGGAATTGAAAGATCCTTCTGAAATTCCATCATCAGTAGCAAGGTCTCTAATTGTAAATCGATGGTTTGCAAGTACCAAATCTTTAATTTTTTCGACTTGAACTTCGTCGGTAGAGGTTGATGGTCGACCAACGGTGGTCTTCGTCTTCAACGCGTTCTCTGCCTTCTTTGAACTGTTTATATCACTTCTAAACAATGCTAATCGAATGCCGTCATAGTAGAAGCAATTGATTAACATTTTCTTTCACGATTTGCGGTAGTTACCCAAAATTATAACATAAATCATACTTCGGGAAATACTTTCTTAAGCAAATAATTCAAGGATCTATTGTCTTATTGAAGGCAAATTTTCCCAAGAAAATCAAATGGACCGGTAAAAGTTATGAATTTAGTGTAAAACTTTTAAGCTGAAAAACTAATGTTATTTTATATAAAATACATAACACAATAAAATAACGAAAACTATTACATTTATCAGAAAATAGCAATAGCAATAATTAGATATGATTTATTTTCAATTATTAATGAAATATGTTACATCTGTCATTGGATATTACTATAGAAATTATAATAAATATTTAGTACTACAAAAAAAAATTTATATCAAATGTAAAAAAATGTATATCAAATATATTGTCCTCAAAATAATTGTACGTCAAATGTATTGTAAATTGTATGTCAACTGTAAAATAATTGTATGATCCAATAATAATTTTTTTTTTTATGATTTTATTTTTTATATAATTATTCGAAAAATTTACATGAAAGATTGAAGAAAATATGATGACACTTATGGTAATACTAATAGTAAAATGACGATATTTATAATCAACGTAATACTTTTGTGTTGGAATTCCAGTTTGCCAACACAAAATATTTCAAATTATAAAACATTCAAATTCGATTTTTGCAACTATGTCGCATTTTTTGCAAGTAAGCGAAATTTTGTTCAAATAATTTATTAAACTAGTTGTCACAGTAAATAAAAATGTAAAAAATTTGTTCCTGATTTTATTAAGTAAAATTCTTTCTCAAAGAATCGATCAAAAGTTTATCAAAGAAAAAATTTAAAAAATAAAAGACTACATGGAATGTTAAATAAGTTACAAAACAATTCAAGTATTCAATTATTTATTTCAAATTTCCAACGAGATATACTTAAAAAATTTCCAACATTTTTCCAATCATCATTAATTTTTTTTTATACATTGCTTTAATAAGAATGAAAAATTCTTAAATTCTCATTTTATCATCAGACGGAGTTATTCCAAATGTCTCCAAGGGACGTTTGGAATTCAATCAATTAATATCAATTAATTCTTCTTGAAGTATTCTCGGAAGAAATCAAAATAATAAAATAGAACGCAAAGAAGATGATTCGAAAGACGAGATTTATTCTTGTATACAGTTCGTTTAATTCCAACCGTAACTTCTGCTTTTTCCAGTTGAAGTGTAAATAGTTTTCCAATTGATTTTCGCAAATAGAAAATGGTAGAAATCCTGATAAAAAGAGAGAAGTTCGAAATTCTTTGTTGCTTTAACTTGTTGGTACTGAAACTACTGTAACGGAAAATGCAAAAGCAGCTCTAAATAGATAATATTTCTTTTTTCGTTTTCAGAAAGATATTCTTCGACTTATTAAAATTGGAGTGGCAACAGCAAATTATTTTAGAAAAGTAGCTGGAAAGCAAAATAAAATGGCAAAACTGGTGTGATTCTTAGATATATTATCAAGAATCATGTCACATCTACCTCTCAAAGATTTCCCAGGAAAATTTAAAATTATAAAACTAAATTATAAAAAATGTTTAATTTTATTAAGCAAAATTTTTACTCAAATAATCAATCAAATCTAATGAAGAAGAAATATTAAGTAAGTTACAAAACAATAATGATATTATGTATTTCAAATGATATTATATGAAAAAATTATATTATGTATTTCAAATTTTCAGTGACATATCTTAAAACACGCCCAACATTCTTCTAATCATCATTCTTTTTAATACGCTTTTATTAGCTTCACCTGTATGTTTGTATGTATGTATGTTTGTATGTTTGTATGTAACTCACTTTTTGGGCTCGATTTTGGGACTGATGGCGCCATCTACTGGCGAGTCAGTCAACTGATCAAACCCTACTTATTTTGTATAATTATTTTGTTTAATCTTAATTAATTGTGTTTTATTTTACTTTTATCTTAAAATTCTCATTTTTACTTTAACCGTTTTATTTTTGGGCATCGTCAACGGACTCTTAATTGTACCGATGGCTTTTCCGATAGCCGTCTTTCACCCCGGGTAGAAATTCAGTAATATCCGCGATCGAATTACGCTCTTCCTATTGGCCGAAAATTTCGGTGGCTAAAAAGAGGCGGATCTCAAAGGCATAGGAGTGCGATCATGTCGAATTGCGCTCTTCCTATTGGCCGAAAATTTCGGTGGGTAAAAAGTATGTAAACTTAGCGGATAACCGGCCAAGTGGAAAACAAACAAATTAAAACATGAAAAATAAATTATAGTTTAAAAAAACTAAAAAAAAATATGCTTTTAGAGTTAATCAGACTAAAAAGTAAAAATAAATTAATAGTTTAAAAAAACTAAAAAATACGCTTTTAGAGTTAATCAATCTAAAAAGTAAAAAATAATTGTTAACATAAGAATAAAATGACTGACGAGAAAATGAATGTCACTGTTCTAAAAGCGTGGGGTGCTTTGTATGACATTTTAAAACTAACTCTGCATTTCGGAATGAAACTAGTGAAAAATTATAACGATTGATATCGAGCACCCCACGCTTTTAGAACAGTGACATCATTTTCTCGTCAGTCATTTTATTCTTATGTTAACAATTATTTTTTACTTTTTAGATTGATTAACTCTAAAAGCGTATTTTTCAGTTTTTTTTTAACTATTAATTTATTTTTTATACATTCCTTTAACAAGAATGAAAAATTCTTAAGTACTTATTTTATTACAAGAAAGAGTTATTTCTAAGGTCTCTTGGAGACGTTTGGAATTGAATCAATTATTAATAATTAATTCTTCTTGAAGTATTCTGGGAAGAAATCAAAATAACAAAAGGGAACGCAAAGAAGACGATTCAAAATACGAGATTTATTCTTGTATACAGTTCGTTTAATTCCAACCGTAACTTTTGCTTTTTCCCCGTGAAGAGTAAATAGTTTTCCAATTGATTTTCGCAAATAGGAAATGGTAGAATTGCAGACAGAAAGAGAAAAGTTCGAAATTCTTTATTGTTGCAACTTGTTGGTACCGAAACAACTGCAATGGAAAATGCAAAAGCAGTTCTAAATAGATAATATTTCATTTTAATTTGCGGAAAATGTTTCTTCGACGTAAAATTGGGTTGACGACAGCAAATCACTTTCCAAAAATAGTTTCACAGAAGTAGTTGGAAAGCAAAACAAAATTGCGAAATTGACTTCATCCCTAGATTCTGCACAAATCTAAAGAGAAATTAAACTTGGAATTCATTTTCAATCCTTATTTTAAACATAAAAAGATTTTTTTAATGCTCGTAAATTAAATTCTTTTAACCGAAATTTAGATGATACATTATATTTTAAAAGAAAATTGTGTATTTATTTGTAAGAAGCTTAGCATTATTTTCAAAAAGTTTAGCATTATTTGTAAGAGGCTTCTTTTTATTTAGCCATTATTTGTAAGAAGCTTGTATTTATTTGTCGGCTTAGAAAACATTTAATATTTATTTTTTAAATACTTTAATTAACCTGCCACATTAAATTTATTTATATCACTTGTAATTTATTTTTCACTTAATTATATATCATCGTGAATCATGTCACATCTACCTCCTTCTACTATAAAAATTATTGTAATATGATAAAAGATATTTGAAGCTGCAAGAAAATTATTGTATATCATATGAATTCCAGTTAGAATCAACCCAAAATCTTTCAAATTATAAAACAAGTAATTTCGAATTTTGGAATCTTGCCGCATTTTTTGCAAGTAATTGAAATAGGGTTCAAATAATTTGTTAAACTAATCACATCACCATAGTTACAGTAAATACAAATGAAAAAATTTTCTACCCAATTTTATTAAGTAAACTCAAAGAATCAATCAGAAATCTTTTGAAAAAGAAAATAAAAGGTTGCAAGAATGTTAAATAATTTACAAAACAATTCAAATTACATTTATTTGCTTCAAATTTTAAGTGACATACACTTAAAACACGTCCAACATTTTTCTAATCATTATTAGTTTTTTTTAATACATTGCTTTAATAAAAATGAAAAATTCTTTAATTCTTATTTTATCATCATAAGGAATTATTCCAAACTTCTCCATGAGATGTTTGGAATTCAATCAATTAATAGTAATTATCTACTTGGAAATACGTATTCTCGGAAGAAATCAAAATAACAAAACAGAATGTTAAAGAAAGTAAAGAAGATGATTCGAAAGACGAGTTTTATTCTTGTATACAGTTCGTTTAATTCCAACCGTAACTTTTTCTTTTTTCAGTTGAAGGGTAAATAGTTTTCCTATTGATTTTTGCAAATAGAACAGAAAATGGCGAAATTCCGACAGCAAGAGAAAAGTCCGAAATTCTTTGTTGTTGTAACTTGTTGGTACTGAAACCATTGTAATGGAAAATGCAAAAGCAGTTCTAAATAGATAATGTTTCTTTTTCATTTTCGGACAATTTTTCTTCGACGTAAAATTGGAATGACGACAGCAAATCACTTTCCAAAAGTAGTTTTACAAAAGTAATTGGAAATCAAAATAAAATGTCGGAATTGGTATGATCTTCTGATTCTGCAGAAATCTAAAGATAAATTAAACTTGGAATTCATTTTCAGTCCTTATTTTAAACATAAATAAACAGACCTTTTTTATTGCTCATAAATTATATTATTAATTACTCAAATTATTTTAAGAGACATTTAAATGATACATTGTATTTTAAAAGAAAACTGTGTATTTATTTGTAATTCGGCTTAGAAAACATTTAATATTTATTTTTTAAATACTTCAATTAATTTGTAATTTAAATTTACTTTATTTAAATTAATAAATTTAAATTTACTTAATTTTTTTATTTTTTCAAATACTTTAATTAAATTTATTTATATCGCTTGTAATTTATTTTTCACTCAACTATATATCACCGTTGGCAAATTTGGGACCTGAATGGCCGAGTGTCTAGCGCTCTGGCGCTCGGTGCCACAGATTTCGGGATCGAATCCCGGCGGTGCCATGGATGTTTGTAGTGGTTCGGAATCCACTTTAAGCCGTAGGTCCCGGTCTTCTATGACTGTAAGAGCGTCACGGAGCAAAAGTCAGGCTTCTACCTACGGGTGCTTCATCACAACAGAAGCTGCTTCCTTCCCCTTCAATCATGAGTCCACATGGGCTCGTGGGCTTGGCCAGCCAAGTGGGATAAGAAACAACAAACAACACTATATATCATCAAGAATCCTGTCACATCTACCTCTCAAAGATTTTCCAGGAAAATTTAAAATTATAAATTTAGTGTAAAACATTTAAGCTTGAAAACTAAAATTACTTTATTTAAAATGCGTATTACAATAAAATAAATAAAAGTATCGTATTTATAAGAAAATAACAGCACATGTTTATTAATTACATATGATTTACTTTTAATTATTAATTAAATATGTTTCTTTTTATAAAAAATCATTGAATATATTAGAAAAATTATTGTAATGTGATAATAAATATTTCCGCTACAAAAAAATAATTGTATATCAATTGCGATGCAATAATAATAATTATTTTTTGAGGATTTTATTTTCAATATGATTACTCAAAAACTTACTTTTTTATATGAAAGAGAAAATTATGACATTTATGTCAATATTAATAGAAAAATGCCCCAGGATATTTAATAAATAATTAATGTAATATTTTTGTGTTGGAATTCCGGTTATCCTAACCCAAAATCTTTCAAATTATAAAACGTGCAATTTCGAATTTTGCAACTGCGCCGCAGGTTTTGCAAGTAGGAGAAATAATTTGTTAAATGGATCGCTATAGTTACATTAAATACAAAAAAAAGAATTTTCAGCTTAATTTTAATAAATAAAATTCTTTCTCAAAGAATCGATCAAAAGTTTATCAAAGAAAAAATTTAAAATATAAATGGCTACATGGAATGTTAAATAAGTTACAAAACAATTCAAGTATTCAATTATTTATATCAAATTTTCAACGAGATGTATTAAAACATTTCCAACATTTTTCTAATCATCATTAATTTTTTTATACATTACTCTAATAAGAATGAAACTTTCTTAAATTCTTATTTTATCATCAAAATGAGTTATTTCTAACGTCTCTTGCAGACGTTTAGAATTCAATCAATTAATAGTAATTAATCTTCTTGGAAATATTCTCAAAATGTATAAAAATTACAAAACAGTATGTTAAAGAAAGTAAAGAAGATGATTCGAAAGACGAGATTTATTCTTGTATACAGTTCGTTTAATTCCGACCGTAACTTTTGCTTTTTCCAGTTGAAGCGTAAATAGTTTTCCTATTGATTTTCGCAAATAGAAAATCGTAGAATTCCTGACAGAAAGAGAAAAGTTCGAAATTCTTTGTTGTTGCAACTTGTTGGTACTGAATTCATTGTAATCGAAAATGCAAAAAAAGTTCTAAATAGATAATATTTCTTTTTTCGTTTTCGGAAAAGTTTTCTTCGACTTAAAATTGGAGTGGTAACAGCAAATTACTTTCCAAAAAAAGCTGGAAAGCAAAATAAAATGGAAAAACTGGGGCGATTCTTAGATATATCATCAAGAATCATGTCACATCTACCTCTGAAAGATTTTCAAGGAAAATTTAAAATTTTAAAACTAAATTATAAAAAAAATGTCTAATGTCTACTGTATTGGAAAATGCAAAAGCAGTTCTAAATAGATAATATTTCTTTTTCGTTTTCGGAAAATTTTTCTTCAAAGTAAAATTGGGTTGACGACAGCAAATTACTTTCCAAGTTTTACGAAAAGTAGTTGGAAAGCAAAATAAAATGGCGGAATTGGCGTGATCCCTAGATTCTGCAGCATTCTAAATCAAAGATAAATTAAATTGGAATTCATTTTCAGTCCTTATTTTAAACAAAAACAGATTTTTTATTGCTCTTAAATTAAATTATTTTAAAAGAAATTTAGATGATACATTTTATTATAAAATCAAACTGAGTTTTTATTTATAGATCGCTTAGAAAACGTTCAATATTTATTTTTTTAAATACTTTAATTCACTTGTCCCAAGATTAAATGTATTTATATCACGTATAATTTATTTTCACTTAACTAACTATATATCATGAAGAAACACGTTACAACTACCTTTCAAAGATTTACCGGGAAAGTATTATTTCTCCTTACATTTTTCAAGATGATGGTATTATTTAGCAAATTGCATCCACCATAAAAAAATATTAACAGTTTAATGGTACTATAGTGTAACGTCTTGGCCTTACTAGACCTATAACAGTTTCATGAAGACGGCCACTTTCAGAATCATGGGGAACACTTTAATTTTTATTTACAAGAACTATATATACACACAAAATACAAAACTGGATTATTATACAAAAAAAATGAAAATTAAAAATAAATTTGGACACAAGTACAGTTCACTCCAAGGTTGGAGATTTTCAGAGTTCTCGAATCTACGTCGTATCTCAAACCACGTAGTCTGTCTAGGATCTTAATTATTACACAGCATGGTAAAAGAAACCACAAGGGGGCTCACTTTGAAAATAGGCGGAAGCACCGGCCTGTTCAGCCATTTTCAGAAAAAGAGAAAAAACAACATTCTTTGTCGACTCGTAGCAGAACTCCCCCTTTTTCTTACCAAAACTATCCTTTAAGAAAATCCGTCTAGAGAGAGGGGTCAACTTCCCTCACTTCTTATTGGAGTAGACATTTTCTGAGCTCATGATCTGTCACTAATCCTGATACAACAACTCATGGTATAATCCATATCCCATCTAAAATTGTTTTCACATGTGAGGGTCACAAATACAATCGCTAATTTCATGAGGTCTCCTTATCCATGACTCTGATTATATGCTTTTAGATTTGAGTGACAGGTTGTTCTCAGTAGCACAAAACTCTAATTGCATGCAATATAATTATCCACAACACTGCTTAAGTGTTATTAAAATTTGAGTGATAGGTTGTTATTTTGTACTTGTTAAAGTATATGCATTCCTCTCTCTCCTGCGAAAAAAATGCCAAAACTCTTCCCGTGGGAAAAAATGCTACAATGGGCATAAATTTTTAAAGACAACTAGAATACAATAAGAGCAATCTAGGATAAAAAATATATCAATGCTAAATTTCCCTTAAAATAAACTAGTAATTCATAAAAAATTTATTTCTTCCAATTTCTAAAATGTTTAATTGTCAACTAGTATTATTGTTATTTATTATTTTCCGATATTTATAAGCTTATTTTTAATTACGATCTGATATTATACATTATCAGTGAAGAATACACCCCCAACTAAAAGAAACAAAATGCGTCCCTAACAACCTCTTTGTGTTATTCATTGTATAATATATCTAAGCTGGCAGATTCAAGTAATAAATCACTTTGGCGCAAACAATATTTTTTCTCATTTGTTACAGCTAAAAATGTTCGATACTGATTCCGTAAACTTTTCATTTATAACGTTTTTGACATCTTGAAGAGTTGTCATTGATGGAGAAGTTCTTTGAACTTTATTGGGGATAATAAAGATAAATCCCTGGTTTTCCCCCTATACGTTGATGGGTCTTGTGTTTCTCTTATGTGTACTACGAAGATCCGATCGATGGCTGATGTAGGGAGATATCCAAATCCAGGATGACTTTTTGAATAATTGCTCTGAATATGCATGTCATATGGGTGAAAAATTAGAAAAAATACCGTCGAATACAGTTATTATGATTATTGAGATTCTTTTTATGTGTTGTAACGCCTGGGAATATATTAGATCTACAACGGCTACAAGAAGAGGGTCAATTTATTTTTTTTTATTTACAAGCACTATATATATATATACAAATAATGTCTGCTGGATTATTATACAAAGAAATTAAAAATTAAAGTAAAATGTGATCCCAAATGCATGATTAAATCACAAGTACAGGTCAAGGTCTTAAATCCAAGGTCAGTGATTTTCAGAGTTCTCGAGTCTGCGTTGAATGTAATTGCCTGGTCTGCGGCAGACCTGAATTATTACACGAAAACGCAAGGGATTCACCTTAGATACAGGCGTAATCTCCGACTTATTCAATCACATCAGAGAAAAAAAGAAAAACAATACTTCTGATCGACTGGAACACTTCGTTCAGCTTCCCTAACTTCTCACTGGAGTAGACACTTTCTCAGCCTTGGGCTATCCGCAATAACGATGCAACAACTCATGGTGTAGTCCATATTCCATCTGTAATTGTTTAGACCTGTGAAGTTTGCACAGATAATCGCTAATTTTATGAGGTCTCATTATACATGATACCGAATATCTGTTATCAGATTTAAGTGACGGATTGTTCTCATTAGTACAAAACACTAATTACATGTAATATAATTATCCAAAACACTGTTTATCTGCTGTCAAATTTGAGTGATGGATTGTTATTATATACTAGTCAAATATGATGGATTCCTCTCTCTCATGGGAATTAAATGCCGAAATTCTTCCAGTGAAAAAAAAATTATATAATAATTGCGCTGAATATGCATGTCATGGAGAAGAAAAAATAGAAAATATCTCATAGATTACATGGCTACGGCCATAACATACATACAGATTTAACATACAGATTAAACATACAGATTAAATGGCCAACGGCCGTACCATGCTGAATATACCGGTTCTCGTTAGATCACCGAAGTTAAGCATCATTGGGCGCGGTCAGTACTTGGGTGGGTGACCACCTGGGAACACCGCGTGCCGTTGGCAAATTTGGGACCTGAATGGCCGAGTGTCTAGCGCTCTGGCGCTCGGTGCCACTGGTTTCGGGTTCGAATCCCGGCGGTGCCATGGATGTTTGTAGTGGTTCGGAATCCACTTTAAGCCGTAGGTCCCGGTCTTCTATGACTGTAAGAGCGTCACGGAGCAAAAGTCAGGCTTCTACCTACGGGTGCTCCATCACAACAGAAGCTGCTTCCTTCCCCTTCAATCATGAGTACATATGGGCTCGTGGGCTTGGCCAGCCAAGTGGGATAAAAAACAACAACAACAACATTATCGCTATTTTTTATACGTTCTTATTTGTAGAATATATCCACAGCATAAAAAAAGAGACCTTACAATACCGTATTTTGAGTATTGTTAAATAGCTTACAAGCAAAATCTTCCTGAATATCAACTTTATTTTTATTTTTTCTCTCGTGCATTTAAAATCTTTTACCACCAACAAAAACGTTACAAAATCAATTCCAGCTTTTATGTTTGGATTACTTTTATTCCACGGCTATTTTAACTCAAGTTTGGTTTTTATTCTTAAGGAAGACTTTGGTAACATAACTTTTAAGGTTCTCAGAAACTCAATGGATGCTTTATTTTATTTATAGGACCCACGGAACTTTCCGGCAAAAATATCCTTTTCACCAAATTTTCTTTTTTCCCTCCAATACCAATACGTTGAAACACTTTTTTCTATTTTTTGTGAGGTCAGTATATTCTTAGAAAGATCAAAGAAAACATTTGGGTTAGCTTTTCTATTTTTCTTCATTCGGAAGTAAGGTTGGTTAACAATGTTTCGATTGTACGAGGTTCTATTTTTTTTTCATCCCATTCCTGTTTTTCTTTCAGTAAAAAGATAAAGTGTTTGATTTCGACTTTTATATTTAATTCATGATGTTTTGGGGGATTCTTGCACTTATATATATAGATATATATATATATTTTTTATGAACTATTTCATATCTTGTAATGTGTAAGACTTTCTTACATCGAAAACAGGAAAAATACTAGTTCTCAGAAATATATTCCTTACTTAAAGATATTTTAAAGATATTTTTTACATAATTTCTACCTGTTTGAGGATTCTCCATAACTATTGAATATTTTTATTTTATCTTTTACTTGCAGTACTCAAAATTCCGGATATTAGGGTCTGAATGGTCGAGTGTCTAGACCTCTGGCGCTCGGTATCACAGGTTTCAGGTTCGTGTCCCGGCGGCGCCATGAATGTTTGCAGTGGTCGGAATCCACTTTAAACCATAGATCGCGGTATAACAGGATCGTAGAGCGTTGCGGGGGTATTGTTACACCGCGTCTGTAGCTTATCTTCAAGCTACACGCACCTCCTGGTAATGCTGAGTAGCGCCGGTGGAGCGCTTGACTTAAGGCATCAAAGTCAATTGTCTAAGTGTTTGCCAGCTGCATTAGAAAGAAAAGCATTTATATAAATCCAGCCGATTACAGTTATTATTATTATTATTACCTTTTTTTATTGCGATGGCTTGTAGAATGCATAGAAAAAAAAAGATTTTATTGCACCGTATTTTGAATATTGTTAAATAGCCTACAAGCAAAATTTTCCTGCATGTTCACATTCTTTTTATTTATTGTTTCTTTAAAATCTTTTTTCTCCAACAAAAACGGATTACTTTACTTTTATTCCTCGGTTATTTTAACTCAAGTTTGGTTTTTCTATGCAAGGGAGATTTTGGTAGCATAACTTTTAAGGTTCTCAGAAACTCAATGGATGCTTTATTTTATTTATAGGACCCACGGAACTATCCGGCAAAAATATCCATTTCACCAAATTTTCTTTTCTGTTTCTTTGTTTTTTTCCTCTCCAATACCAATACGTTGGAATACTTTCTTTTTGTGAGGTCAGTATATTCTTAGAATGATCAAAGAGAACATTTGGGTTTGCTTTTCTTTTTCTTTATTCGGAAGTAAGATTGGTTTACAATGTTTCTATTGTACGAGGTTCTATTTTTTTCATCCCATTCGGTTTTTCTTTCAGTAAAAAGATTAAAGTGTTTGATTTCGTCTTTTATATTTAATTAATGATGTTTTTGGGGATTTTTGAACTTATATAGATATTTTATGAACTATTTGATTTCTGATAATGTGTAAAACGTTGTTACATCGGAAACATGAGAAATACTAGTCCTTAAAAATATATTTCTTAGCTATAGATGCTTTTACACAATTTCTATCTGTATGAGGATTCTCCATAACTATTGAATATTTATATTTTATCATTTACTTGCAGTACTCAAAATTCCGGATATTAGGGCCTGAATGGACGAGTGACTAGCGCTCTGGCGCTCGGTACCACAGGTTTCGGGTTCGAGACTCGACGGAGCCATGGATGGTGGTTCGGAATCCACTTGAAACCGTAGATCCCGGTCAAACAGGATTGTAGAGCGTTGTGGGGGTATTGTTACACCGCGTCCGTAGCTTATCTTCTAGCTACACGCAGCTCCTGGGTAGGGTTAAGTGAGTAGCATCGATAAAGCGCTTGACTTAAGTCATTAAAGACAATTGTCTAAGTGTTTGCCAACTGCATTAGAAAGAAACACCTTTATATCAATCCAGCAGATTGCAGTTATTATTATTGTTGTTATTATTAAGATTTTTTGTTGCGATGGCTTGTAGAATGCATAAAAAAGAGACTTTACAATACCGTATTTTGAATATTGTTAAATAGCCTACAAGCAAAATTTTTCTGCATATTCACATTCTTTTTATTCATTTTTTTCTCCAGCAAAAATGTTACAAAATCAATTCCAGCTTTTATGTTTGGATTACTTTATTTTTATTCCACGGTTATTTTAACTCAAGTTTGGTTTTTCTTCGCAAGGAAGACTTTGGTAACATAACTTTTAAGGTTCTCAGAAACTCAATGGATGCTTTATTTTATTTATAGGACCCACGGAACCTACTGGCAAAAAATATCCATTTCACCAAATTTTCTTTTCTTTTCTTTTTTTCCTCTCTCCAATACCAATACGTTGAAATACTTTCTTTTTGTGAGGTCAGTATATTCTTAGAAAGATCAAAGAAAACATTTGGGTTTGCTTTTCTTTTATTCGGAAGTAAGATTGGTTAACAATGTTTCGATTGTACGAGGTTCTGTTTTTTTTTCATCCCATTCTGTTTTTCTTTCAGTAAAAAGATAAAGTGTTTGTTTTCGACTTTTATATTTAATTCATGATGCTTGGGGAATTTTTTGAACTTATATAGATATTTGAAAAATTATTTGTCGTCTTGTGTGTAAAATATTCTTAAATCTGATACATGAGAAATACTAGTTCTTAGAAATATATTTCTTAACTATAGATATTTTTGAGGATTTTCTAAGCAAAAATATATTTCTGCAAAATGTAAATCACCCCAGAGAAAATCTTTGGATCCATTTTATACGGTCTAGGAAATACTGATTACTATCTGAAATCGAGTAGTTTATGACGCAAAAAAAAAAAAAAAAAAATAAATTTTTTTTTAGTACACACTTTTTATATATTTTTTTTTTCAAAAGAAAAGTTTTTCATTGTTCATAAGCTAAAATTACGACGTGTCACCTTCATATTCATTCATTAAATATTCTGTATTTTCAATATTTAAAATATATAAGCACATCGAATCAAATGAATCTTTCCGATTCGTCATTATCATCATCATCATCATTGGCGCAACAGCCTCATGGTGGGCCAAGGTCTTCTGCCTACTGGCAGATTTCGGGACAGGATATGTTTTGTTTTTATTGAGTAAGGTTGTCAGCTTCACGTTTTACAGCCATATTAGACCGGGACAATTCCGTTAACAGTTTATTATTACAATGGGTATAAATCCTGAAAGCAACCTAGAATATAATAAAAGCAACCTAAGCTAAGCGAAAAAAATCAAAAAGTTACATTTCATTTTAAAATAAACTCGTATTTACTAATACTAGTAGTAATACTAGCCATTACGACTCATCTTTCTGATTGCATCTGTATTAAGAGACAGCATCTCATGAATATTACTAAACATTTAAAAATCTTTAGTACATTTTAATCCATCAGCATCCATTTCACTTGTGTGCAAATACAAAATCGCTGGCAACTGGCTTACCGATTACGGAGTACCAACAGGGGGAAATACCCCTTAAACCTCCTCCTTTTAATTCATATATATGCGTGGAATTTTAATAGGCTGCTTAATTATTGTTAGTAAAATTTAAGATATAAGTTTCTAAAAATTCAAATTAATGTAGGTACTCAAAAAAAAGATTTAAAATACTATTGATAAAAAGTAAGATAAAAAAATAAACGAATTTAAAAGTTAAGTTTTAAATTTGGTACAATTAGGGACCAGTTGTCGATGCCGTAAACATATTTCAAAACGTAAACAAGCAAACGATTTTTGTTTACCAATAACACTCAAGGGAATTATACTGAACCGTGGAAGCCAATGGATGCATCTGAAAGGTAAAAATATTAGCAGTGTCCTCACAAAAAAAAAAAAGGCCGATCACAGAACCGTAATTCTTTTTATGCATTTTATAATTTTTATTTGGTTTTCGATTTTATACTTTTTGTTTGGTTTTCGATTTTATAATTTTTATTTTTATTTTTATATTTTTATATCTAATCCTTTTATTTTACTTACAAAAAAAAGGGGTAGAAAAAAAAAGTATACACGTATACACATTACTGATTCACTTAAGATAGGCTCAGCGTTAAACAGCCGGAAATATCACCCTCGGATATGATGTAACACCCAAACCCTACAGGAAAAGCCATAAATTAAGACACATTGTCCTCAATACATAGCTCACAGGAACCAAGTTTGAGCCCCCCGACAACTAATATTACTTAGTTAGCGAAGGAAGATCTCAAACAAAGCCGAGTTCCCCCCCTCATTTAACCCCGGCGACGAGTTTCAGCCCAGGAGGGATCCATCCAACCCCCCCAGTTCTGTTAACCCCCCCCAAACTTCCTGCTCATCGAAGACGGCGAAAAATCCCAGGTGTGCGGCTCCAGAAAGAAAGGAACGAAGCCCTGATAAGATTTCTTTTATTTCATCAAGTCAATCTTCTGGAGATCTCCAGGACTTAGGAGTAGATTGTTCAAAGCGGAAGGAAGATTAGATGAAGTGGAATTAGTTGGCGAATAAATATTTTGTTAAAGTATATATGTTTCTGCTGGTTTTCTCGCGAAACCCATTATGGATAGATTTAGACAATGGTTTTTCGAGCTTTCTGGTTTTCTTCACTCGCGTTTGGTGGAAAAAGGTCGCAGATGAGACGTATATCCTTAAATTAATATAAGCTATTATTCTTTGGTTTAACATCGATGGGCCACCGATTCTTTTTATTCAAATACCGTACAGCTCAATGAGGGTGGCGAATGAAGGACATTGTTTTCCAAAAGTACTTTTAAGTGGTAACTACTCCGTATTTGAGTGACGCGTAAGGAAAAACAAAGAAAACTTTCAACAAAAACCTTCACTGTAAATGTCCTAAGCTTTACTTATGTTGTCACAATCCCTCCCCCTCCCCCAAAGTAATCAAACAATTTCTGATATTCAAGTCTAGACTTACGTCATCCGCTTTGCGCAAAGTGAAAATCTGAGTGACTTTCTGTAACACAGCGCGTGAGTTCAATGTTTAAGAACTCATATCGGTTTGATATGGCCTCGAAACATTATTTTGAACACTCTGTGAATGGGAGACTCATAAGCAGTTTAGAAACAAGGCAGCCAATAACGGAGGCAGCCAGATCTCTGAATATATCAAGACAGACAGTCAAGATGGAAACAATTTCTAAACGATGGAACTGTTGTAAGAAGGTCTGGACAATGTCATAAACGAATGACAACTGCTTCTGAAGATCGATACCTGGCAATAACTGCCCATTGTAACAAGAAGTGTACTGCTCCTCAGTTAAGTTCAGCTTGCAGTCGCCACTGTAACTGCTGAATCACGGCAAACGGTATACAAAAGGCTTAATGAAAAAGACCTTTACGTGTTTCATTATCATAACAAAAAAGGGATCGCTTTAACTGGTTCAAAGAACATCAAAATTGGAATGTACGTGTTTAGATCTGGAGAGTCAAGTTATGGAACCTGACCATTTCGATAGGGGAGCTGTAAAGGAATAATAATCGGAATAATGATCGATGGATAGACGCACTTACCTACATCTACAACCTACACGTTTTTAACAGCGAATCTTTGACCTCCCAGAAATATCTCGAGGAGTTCTTAGAGCCTTTATAAAATTTCAGAGGTGCATAAGGATCTGACTTTTTTTATTTATGGACAATAATGCTCGGCCACATCGAGTAAACCCCGTTGACGAATTCCTTAAAAGTGAAAATATTCAGTGAATGCATTGACCCATTAAGTCTCCTGATATCAACTCGATAGAGAACTTATAGAACTACCTTGGAAGAACAATTGCACATAGACATCCTTCTCCTAGAGATACTGTATAAATCCTCTGACGATGACATTACAGGAAGAGTGGAGCCTAATCCCCCAAACTGAGATTAACAAAGTTATTGTTAGCTTGAAAACATGTTGTAATATGTGTGTACTAGTCAGGGGATATCACATTCCATATTAAATTCGTAAGGTTTCATTTTTTTCTGAGTTATTCCTTTTTTTTTTTCTGAATCCTCTTTGTCCCATTTTATTACCATTTTTATTATTTCATGCTACAATTATACATCATATGCAGTGCTCTTAAATTTTTTCTTTCGTATTTATATGTCATAATGTTATGTATCATTTTAGAAAATTCATGAAGTTATACTTTAGAGTTTCTGAGAAATCCGAGAATTTTTTTGCATGTAACGATAATTTTGGGTATGAGTGTGTATGTTGCTGATGTTTGCATGAATAGCAAGAAAAATGTGTTATATTGAAAGAGGAAGATAAACTGTAAAAATATTTAATCAATTCATCAAGCTTGCTAAACAAGACCCTGAAGCGAAAATGATTTGCTGCTATAAAAAAAGACAACCAAAATGGTTTAAAAGTTGTTGTTTTGCAGATAAATAGGTTGTAAAATAAGTGTCACTTTAGTTTGAGCGACTTGTTCTGTCGTCATTCGGTCTTCTGTGGGTTTTACGATATGTTTTACGATATATACGATATGGGTATACGATACGATATATATACATGGTTTCGGCATCGATCAGGATGACCGCTCTGGTTATCGTAAAGCGACTTGCTCGTGTTTACTTTTTGCTGACAAAAGCAGTCAGGCTACATAAGTTTTCTTTAAAATTTTACAAAATTCAAATAAATATTTATTTATAATTTTATTTTTATATTTTCAAAAAATTAAAAACTTTTAACTTTGTGATAAATATAATTTTTTCTACCTGCCGACCATGAGAATTAAAAAAATATATAACAAACGTAATGATAAATGAGGTTGCTGCATTTTCTGAAATATGTATTAATAGCATGCCACATTTTATTCCTCATCGCCGGTTTGGCGACTTGTCGAAATTCGAGTCCTAAAATAGGATTCAGCCCGAAAAGCAATCGTTTAAATATTACCTTTTAAATCTATTGATAATATGAATTAAATTATGTTATTTATAAAATAATATTTGGTTGGGGGGAGGATAAAACAAAAATTACTACAAATAATTGAATTTTGAGCAACCTATTTCAAAAGAACTTCTTTTTGTTTGTTATAAAATTTGTTGGATAGAATGCTTTTATCTCAAAAAATATCAAATATTGTTGATAGAAATACGCTACTTTTCATTTGTAACTAGATATTCTAAAACAAATTCCTTTAATAAGTATGAAAACTGTAAAGAAACAAACAAATGCAAGATATTATTAGACAGTATTACAAAATTTGTTTAACTGAATTAATTTTTCTGCAATTTTCGCGCGCTTTTTGTTTAAGAGGAGTGATAAATTTTTCATTATTTTTATAAATATACGAATATTTTATAATATATGTAAAGAAATACAGGTATATTAGAAAATAAATATACATTTAATATTCATTATATATTAAAGAAATAAATGTGTGTAATATTTAATATACATTTACAATATATATATATGTATATATATACTTCTGGGGAAAAAATACATATTTATTAAGAAATTTGCATATAAAATAGTCCCCTTTCCCATAAAAATCCCTACTTTTAGGAACAATATTTTGAATTTGTTCATGATTTTTTTCTTTTTATTATTCTCTATTTAAAAAATGGACTTCAGTAAGTATTTCGAAAAAATACGTAGCAAAAAAAAATTTTTTTTTTTTTTACATTTTTAACTATGATAATTTTTATATGATTTTGGTTATAATTTAAATACATTCTTAAACTGTACTGAACCGACATTTTGAATTTATAAAGATTGTTTTCGAATTTTTAAAAGAAATATTATATTATTAGAAATTTGAGAAACTTTTCTGATATTCATTAATCTATTTACTATTATGTATATCAGAATTTTAAAAAGCAGTTTTGTTAATTGCTATGTTATATTTAAGGAATTAACAGATGTTTCTATACAATATTTATTACTACGCATTGATTATTAGTGTTTGTGTTAGAAAAATTAATTTGTCAGTTTTGCAGCTTTTCATAATAGATTTCTGTAACTTACTTTCACTGGTTTAGAAAATATTCCAAGTTTTAAATTTTATTTTTACAATTATATCATTTATTTTTTAATAAAAGAACAGCTATTAACAACAACACGTTATTATATAGTTATTAATAAATTATGAGAACATCTTGCTAAACTTAGTTTTAAACTTAAAAAAAAAAAAAAAAAAAGATCAGTCAGTCAAAAACAGTAAACTATCCGTAATTTCCCTCTATTTGTAATTAAAAAAGCTTTGCAATTATCTAACAACATCCGAATTCTTTTTCTAAATCTAATTTTAGGAAACATTTATGCATTAATTTTGAAAGAAAAAAAAAAGAGATAATAATTTGATTCTGAAAGAAATATTTCATAAAAATAAGATGAAACAGAAATAATTCAAGCAGATGTAATGGGATGTATCAAGTTCTTAACTTTTCACGTCTGGCGAGCAACATGGTTCTGCACTTAAAACCTCCGCCATGTTTCACTCAAAGTGGAAACGGGGACTTTTGCAACCAACAACGGATCTCGTTTAAAGAAAAAAAAATTCGTGAAAGTCCATTCTTTTAGTTCTTAACTATGTGAAATTACATTTTATGTGTTTCATTAACAACCATACATACATATCATAGATCAAAGTATCTTAGCACTTATATTAAAAATTACTTGCTTTTTTTTTGTAATTTAATTGCTTTAATCTAAGTCGAATTAGTGATCAATTTAAATTTTATTTATTTCATTAATATACTATACATACATACCTTCGAACAAAGTATCTAAGTATTTGTATTAAAATTGCGTGCATATTTTGTAATTTAATTACTTTAATCTAAGTCGAATTAGTGATCCAATGTTTTCTATGGAAAGAATGTGTGAATATCCATTGAAGTTTTTAATAATGCGAAATCGAATATTTATTTTATTAACATACAATACATACATACCAAGGATCAAAGTATCTATGCATTTGTATTAAAATTGAGTGTTATATACACTCATGTCCATAAATTAAGGATAATGAAGTTTAGGCAAAGAAAGAGACAGAAGCAAAACAAATTTGACTTATTTGTAAAGCCTATTTATTAAACAAAAGGTAAAGAGCGCAAAAAAGATGCTATATGTTTGACATAATTAATAAAAATTGCGATTTTTACTCCCTGGAGCAAATTTCAAAAAAGAACCTATTTACAAAAAACAGTATAACAAGGTTAGTATGATGGTTAATATAGAGTATGTCTCCCGGACGATGCAATACAGGCCTTACAACGCCTAGGCATGCTGAGTATCAAATTATCAATCTGATCTTGGGGAATATTACACCACTCATCAAGCACTGCCCTCCGAAGTTCCGGTTGACAGGTGGGAGGGGGTTGACGGGCTGCAATTCGTCGACCAAGCATATCCCACACATGCTCTATTGGATTCAAGTCCGGTGAGTATGCTGGCCAATCCATACGGGTGATATCCTCCAATTGATTATTTTTTTCTGTAATTTAGTAGCTTTAATCTAAGTCGGATTAATGATCTAATCTCTTTTAAAGAAAGAAAGCTGGAAAGTACATTCTTCTAGTTCTTAACAATGAGAAATTAGATATTTATTTTATTAACATACTTTGCATCGAAGTATCAAAGCATCTATATTAAAACTGACTGTTTTTTTAAAAATTTAATCTAATCTAAGTTGAATTAGTGACAATTTTTTCATAAAGAAAACCTTTTTTTTCTTATTTATAATTGCTGTTAATTTATAAATTCTGTATTGTGTACAACAAGTTAGCAATTATTTATTTTTATTTTATAATATATAAATGTATTCCTATTCTTAAAATAAAAAGTACAGGTAGTGATGAAATTATTTATTCATTTTTCATCAGTAATTTGTTCGTTAATTTTCTAGTGAAAATTTAGTGCAATGAATTTTTTTTACGATATTCAAAGAAGTGCAATCGTTCGTCGTCATTAAATGATTATAAAAGAAAAAAAAATCACTTTAGATAATAAAACTTTTATTAGGTAATTGATTGTAAACTTTGATTTTTTTTTTTAAATAATTAAATTTCCTTATATGTTTTTATAAAATTAGACAAATATTTGAAATTAAAATCCCATTTCAAATTCAAAAGTAAATAGATAATAATTTTAATGTTCTAAATATGATAGTCCAATAGGTGACAGATTCGCTCAAAGAATTTTTTTTTTTAATTTCAGCGAAGTAAAATAGTTTTGATCAAACTTATATGCTTTAATTATGTTTGAATAATAATTAAAATATAATATTTGAATAATAATCATGTAAGTTTTAATTAGTTTAATAATATGGATTATACGCTGATTTATTAATGTCAAACATATAGATGATATTCTTCTCTAAGTAGCTTGTTTTTTAATTACTTCTAAAGAAAACAGAAAAACTATGGTTGAGATAAAAAAAAAACTGTCTTCCAATAATAATATTGAAAAAGCATCGAAGTAATGTAAATAATTAAAAAATGTGAAAATATATTATTTTTCTTCATTCAGCATTCATGATCAAAATTAGTGTTAGAAACAACCTTGAGAAAAAAAAAACTTCCAAAATCTGTAATTTAGTACACATGCTACTTTCAAGGGTGGTTAAATGAAAGAAAATTCTTTCAAAATAATTCACTTTTTACGTTTAAAAACACTGATTTTTAAAAGAAAAACACAGCAGGATTTGTTTCTAATGAAAAATTATAAACAAAAAGGGATTTTACTTGGTGTAAATACATACTACATAAAGTTAATGTTCTTTTAACTAACTACCATACCAGAAACTCTCCTAGGGGCACAAAAAAGCAAAGCATTTCCAGCAAAAGAAACACCAAACACACCTTCTTAATGATCCTTTCTATATTCTCGTTCTATTCGTGCCCTGCCGAGCATAAAGAGAACAAACTTTCTGTTTACTTTCTGAGTATGTCTTTTTTTCTTGCTTTTCTAAGTTTCACGAGATTCCAAATAGAACGAAATTTACGCAAATAGTGCTCCGTTGGGAAACAAATTTGCATTTAAGTACATTTTAACCCCGACATAAAATGTGTGCAAAATGCTACCAGAAATAGAACACAAAAAGCTTTGAATTTAAAAATAGATTTGTAAGGAATTTAAATACGTTAATGAAAAACAAATCCTGTATTTACGATCTGCAAATGCAAGATTTGTTTTTATTTGTTATTCATTTTCCACTAAGCATTTTTTCTACAGTTGTTTAAGATAATGGATTTCATTGAATACGAAATAACACCAACTGAGTATAAGATATTTTATATGTATACCAATTAAATTAGCTAACAAACAGAAAAAAAATGAAGGTGTTGGTTTTAGGCTTCGTTTGGTTTGTCACTTTGCTGTCATGTTTTAGCATACTTTGAGCTAATTATACAAGCATCTACAGTTTAATGTGGATTCCGAACGGCTTACAAACATCCATATCACCGCCAAGGATTCGAACCTGAAGCCTATAGTACCAAAGCGCAGAGTACTAGCCAATTGGCCATCAGGTCGCTTATAGTGCCGGGGAGTTAGGTAGTTAGTTAAAACAGCTTTGATCAAACTTGTATGTTTTAATAATATTTGAATAATAATCATACATGTTTTAATTAGTTTGTTAATATGGATTATGTGATGATTTACTAAAGTCATACATATAGATGATATCCTGCTCTAAATAGCTTGCTTTTTAATTACTTCTAAAGAAAAGTCCGAGAAAAAAAATGCAGGTTAAGAACACAAAAAAAATATTCCAATATTAATATTGAAAAAGCATCAAAATAATAAAAATAATTAAAAAATGTGAAAATATATTATTTTTCTTCATTCATCATTCCTGATCCAAATTAGTGTTTACAAACAACCTTGAGAAAAAACTTTTGAATGCTGTAATTTAGTACACATGCTGCTTTCAAGAATCCTCAATTCTGAGAAAATTCTTTCAAAATAATTCCCCTTTTACATTTAAAGACACTGATTGTTTTAAGAAAAACGCAACAGAATCTGTTTCTAGTGAAAAGTTATGAGAAAAAAGGGATTTTACTTGGTGTAAATACATACTACATAAAGTTAATGTTCTTTTAACTAACTACCATACCAGAAACCCTCCACGTGACACAAAAAAGCAAAGCATTTCCAGCAAAAGAAACACCAAACACACCTTCTTAATGATCCTTTCTATATTCTCGTTCTATTCGTGCCCTGCCGAGCATAAAGAGAACAAACTTTCTGTTTACTTTCTGAGTATGTCTTTTTTTCTTGCTTTTCTAAGTTTCACGAGATTCCAAATAGAACGAAATTTACGCAAATAGTGCTCCGTTGGGAAACAAATTTGCATTTAAGTACATTTTAACCCCGACATAAAATGTGTGCAAAATGCTACCAGAAATAGAACACAAAAAGCTTTGAATTTAAAAATAGATTTGTAAGGAATTTAAATACGTTAATGAAAAACAAATCCTGTATTTACGATCTGCAAATGCAAGATTTGTTTTTATTTGTTATTCATTTTCCACTAAGCATTTTTTTCTACAGTTGTTTAAGATAATGGATTTCATTGAATACGAAATAACACCAACTGAGTATAAGATATTTTATATGTATACCAATTAAATTAGCTAACAAACAGAAAAAAAATGAAGGTGTTGGTTTTAGGCTTCGTTTGGTTTGTCACTTTGCTGTCATGTTTTAGCATACTTTGAGCTAATTATACAAGCATCTACAGTTTAATGTGGATTCCGAACGGCTTACAAACATCCATATCACCGCCAAGGATTCGAACCTGAAGCCTATAGTACCAAAGCGCAGAGTACTAGCCAATTGGCCATCAGGTCGCTTATAGTGCCGGGGAGTTAGGTAGTTAGTTAAAACAGCTTTGATCAAACTTGTATGTTTTAATAATATTTGAATAATAATCATACATGTTTTAATTAGTTTGTTAATATGGATTATGTGATGATTTACTAAAGTCATACATATAGATGATATCCTGCTCTAAATAGCTTGCTTTTTAATTACTTCTAAAGAAAAGTCCGAGAAAAAAAATGCAGGTTAAGAACACAAAAAAAATATTCCAATATTAATATTGAAAAAGCATCAAAATAATAAAAATAATTAAAAAATGTGAAAATATATTATTTTTCTTCATTCATCATTCCTGATCCAAATTAGTGTTTACAAACAACCTTGAGAAAAAACTTTTGAATGCTGTAATTTAGTACACATGCTGCTTTCAAGAATCCTCAATTCTGAGAAAATTCTTTCAAAATAATTCCCCTTTTACATTTAAAGACACTGATTGTTTTAAGAAAAACGCAACAGAATCTGTTTCTAGTGAAAAGTTATGAGAAAAAAGGGATTTTACTTGGTGTAAATACATACTACATAAAGTTAATGTTCTTTTAACTAACTACCATACCAGAAACTCTCCTAGGGGCACAAAAAAGCAAAGCATTTCCAGCAAAAGAAACACCAAACACACCTTCTTAATGATCCTTTCTATATTCTCGTTCTATTCGTGCCCTGCCGAGCATAAAGAGAACAAACTTTCTGTTTACTTTCTGAGTATGTCTTTTTTTCTTGCTTTTCTAAGTTTCACGAGATTCCAAATAGAACGAAATTTACGCAAATAGTGCTCCGTTGGGAAACAAATTTGCATTTAAGTACATTTTAACCCCGACATAAAATGTGTGCAAAATGCTACCAGAAATAGAACACAAAAAGCTTTGAATTTAAAAATAGATTTGTAAGGAATTTAAATACGTTAATGAAAAACAAATCCTGTATTTACGATCTGCAAATGCAAGATTTGTTTTTATTTGTTATTCATTTTCCACTAAGCATTTTTTTTCTACAGTTGTTTAAGATAATGGATTTCATTGAATACGAAATAACACCAACTGAGTATAAGATATTTTATATGTATACCAATTAAATTAGCTAACAAACAGAAAAAAAATGAAGGTGTTGGTTTTAGGCTTCGTTTGGTTTGTCACTTTGCTGTCATGTTTTAGCATACTTTGAGCTAATTATACAAGCATCTACAGTTTAATGTGGATTCCGAACGGCTTACAAACATCCATATCACCGCCAAGGATTCGAACCTGAAGCCTATAGTACCAAAGCGCAGAGTACTAGCCAATTGGCCATCAGGTCGCTTATAGTGCCGGGGAGTTAGGTAGTTAGTTAAAACAGCTTTGATCAAACTTGTATGTTTTAATAATATTTGAATAATAATCATACATGTTTTAATTAGTTTGTTAATATGGATTATGTGATGATTTACTAAAGTCATACATATAGATGATATCCTGCTCTAAATAGCTTGCTTTTTAATTACTTCTAAAGAAAAGTCCGAGAAAAAAAATGCAGGTTAAGAACACAAAAAAAATATTCCAATATTAATATTGAAAAAGCATCAAAATAATAAAAATAATTAAAAAATGTGAAAATATATTATTTTTCTTCATTCATCATTCCTGATCCAAATTAGTGTTTACAAACAACCTTGAGAAAAAAACTTTTGAATGCTGTAATTTAGTACACATGCTGCTTTCAAGAATCCTCAATTCTGAGAAAATTCTTTCAAAATAATTCCCCTTTTACATTTAAAGACACTGATTGTTTTAAGAAAAACGCAACAGAATCTGTTTCTAGTGAAAAGTTATGAGAAAAAAAGGGATTTTACTTGGTGTAAATACATACTACATAAAGTTAATGTTCTTTTAACTAACTACCATACCAGAAACTCTCCTAGGGACACAAAAAAAAGCAAAGCATTTCCAGCAAAAGAAACACCAAACACACCTTCTTAATGATCCTTTCTATATTCTCGTTCTATTCGTGCCCTGCCGAGCATAAAGAGAACAAACTTTCTGTTTACTTTCTCTGAGTATGTCTTTTTTTTTCTTGCTTTTCTAAGTTTCACGAGATTCCAAATAGAACGAAATTTACGCAAATAGTGCTCCGTTGGGAAACAAATTTGCATTTAAGTACATTTTAACCCCGACATAAAATGTGTGCAAAATGCTACCAGAAATAGAACACAAAAAGCTTTGAATTTAAAAATAGATTTGTAAGGAATTTAAATACGTTAATGAAAAACAAATCCTGTATTTACGATCTGCAAATGCAAGATTTGTTTTTATTTGTTATTCATTTTCCACTAAGCATTTTTTTCTACAGTTGTTTAAGATAATGGATTTCATTGAATACGAAATAACACCAACTGAGTATAAGATATTTTATATGTATACCAATTAAATTAGCTAACAAACAGAAAAAAAAATGAAGGTGTTGGTTTTAGGCTTCGTTTGGTTTGTCACTTTGCTGTCATGTTTTAGCATACTTTGAGCTAATTATACAAGCATCTACAGTTTAATGTGGATTCCGAACGGCTTACAAACATCCATATCACCGCCAAGGATTCGAACCTGAAGCCTATAGTACCAAAGCGCAGAGTACTAGCCAATTGGCCATCAGGTCGCTTATAGTGCCGGGGAGTTAGGTAGTTAGTTAAAACAGCTTTGATCAAACTTGTATGTTTTAATAATATTTGAATAATAATCATACATGTTTTAATTAGTTTGTTAATATGGATTATGTGATGATTTACTAAAGTCATACATATAGATGATATCCTGCTCTAAATAGCTTGCTTTTTAATTACTTCTAAAGAAAAGTCCGAGAAAAAAATGCAGGTTAAGAACACAAAAAAAATTCCAATATTAATATTGAAAAAGCATCAAAATAATAAAAATAATTAAAAAATGTGAAAATATATTATTTTTCTTCATTCATCATTCCTGATCCAAATTAGTGTTTACAAACAACCTTGAGAAAAAAACTTTTGAATGCTGTAATTTAGTACACATGCTGCTTTCAAGAATCCTCAATTCTGAGAAAATTCTTTCAAAATAATTCCCCTTTTACATTTAAAGACACTGATTGTTTTAAGAAAAACGCAACAGAATCTGTTTCTAGTGAAAAGTTATGAGAAAAAGGGATTTTACTTGGTGTAAATACATACTACATAAAGTTAATGTTCTTTTAACTAACTACCATACCAGAAACTCTCCTAGGACACAAAAAAGCAAAGCATTTCCAGCAAAAGAAACACCAAACACACCTTCTTAATGATCCTTTCTATATTCTCGTTCTATTCGTGCCCTGCCGAGCATAAAGAGAACAAACTTTCTGTTTACTTTCTGAGTATGTCTTTTTTTCTTGCTTTTCTAAGTTTCACGAGATTCCAAATAGAACGAAATTTACGCAAATAGTGCTCCGTTGGGAAACAAATTTGCATTTAAGTACATTTTAACCCCGACATAAAATGTGTGCAAAATGCTACCAGAAATAGAACACAAAAAGCTTTGAATTTAAAAATAGATTTGTAAGGAATTTAAATACGTTAATGAAAAACAAATCCTGTATTTACGATCTGCAAATGCAAGATTTGTTTTTATTTGTTATTCATTTTCCACTAAGCATTTTTTTCTACAGTTGTTTAAGATAATGGATTTCATTGAATACGAAATAACACCAACTGAGTATAAGATATTTTATATGTATACCAATTAAATTAGCTAACAAACAGAAAAAAAAATGAAGGTGTTGGTTTTAGGCTTCGTTTGGTTTGTCACTTTGCTGTCATGTTTTAGCATACTTTGAGCTAATTATACAAGCATCTACAGTTTAATGTGGATTCCGAACGGCTTACAAACATCCATATCACCGCCAAGGATTCGAACCTGAAGCCTATAGTACCAAAGCGCAGAGTACTAGCCAATTGGCCATCAGGTCGCTTATAGTGCCGGGGAGTTAGGTAGTTAGTTAAAACAGCTTTGATCAAACTTGTATGTTTTAATAATATTTGAATAATAATCATACATGTTTTAATTAGTTTGTTAATATGGATTATGTGATGATTTACTAAAGTCATACATATAGATGATATCCTGCTCTAAATAGCTTGCTTTTTAATTACTTCTAAAGAAAAGTCCGAGAAAAAAAATGCAGGTTAAGAACACAAAAAAATATTCCAATATTAATATTGAAAAAGCATCAAAATAATAAAAATAATTAAAAAATGTGAAAATATGTTATTTTTCTTCATTCATCATTCCTGATCCAAATTAGTGTTTACAAACAACCTTGAGAAAAACTTTTGAATGCTGTAATTTAGTACACATGCTGCTTTCAAGAATCCTTAATTCTGAGAAAATTCTTTCAAAATAATTCCCCTTTTACATTTAAAGACACTGATTGTTTTAAGAAAAACGCAACAGAATCTGTTTCTAGTGAAAAGTTATGAGAAAAAAGGGATTTTACTTGGTGTAAATACATACTACATAAAGTTAATGTTCTTTTAACTAACTACCATACCAGAAACTCTCCTAGGGGCACAAAAAAGCAAAGCATTTCCAGCAAAAGAAACACCAAACACACCTTCTTAATGATCCTTTCTATATTCTCGTTCTATTCGTGCCCTGCCGAGCATAAAGAGAACAAACTTTCTGTTTACTTTCTGAGTATGTCTTTTTTTCTTGCTTTTCTAAGTTTCACGAGATTCCAAATAGAACGAAATTTACGCAAATAGTGCTCCGTTGGGAAACAAATTTGCATTTAAGTACATTTTAACCCCGACATAAAATGTGTGCAAAATGCTACCAGAAATAGAACACAAAAAGCTTTGAATTTAAAAATAGATTTGTAAGGAATTTAAATACGTTAATGAAAAACAAATCCTGTATTTACGATCTGCAAATGCAAGATTTGTTTTTATTTGTTATTCATTTTCCACTAAGCATTTTTTTCTACAGTTGTTTAAGATAATGGATTTCATTGAATACGAAATAACACCAACTGAGTATAAGACATTTTATATGCACACCAATCAAATTAGCTGACAACAAGAAAAATGAATGCGTTGGTTTTAGACTTGGTTTGGTTTGTCACTTTGCTGTCATGTTTTACATACTTTGAGCTAATTATACAGGCATCTACAGTTCAATGTGGATTCCGAACCACTTACAAACATCCATATCACCGCCAAGGATTCAAACCCCACTGAAGCCTATAAATACCAAAGCGCCTGTGGTACAGAGTACTAGCCAATTGGCCATCAGGTCGCCTACAGTGCCGGGGAGTTAGGTAGTTAGTTGAAACAGCTTTGATCAAACTTGTATGTTTTAAAAATATTTTCATAATAATTATATATGCTTTAATTAGTGTGTTAATATGGATTATGTGCTGATTTACTAAACAAAACACATAGATGGTATCCTTATCTAAATAGCTTGCTTTTTAATTACTTCTGAAAAAGTCCGAGAAAAACAATGTAGGTTAACATCTCAAAATTTTTTCCAGTATTAATAATAAAAAAATGTAGAATGTATGAAACTAAATTAAAAAATATGAAAATGTATTATGTTTGTTGATTAAGCATCTATGATCAAATTCAGATTTGTAAAAACACCCTTGACAAACAAAAACTTCTGACAGCTGTAATTTAGAGCACATGCTGCTTTCAAGAATCCTTAATTCTGAGAAATTCTTTCATAATAATTCCCCATTCCATTTACATTTAAAAACACTGATTTTTAAAAGAAAAACACAACAGGATTTGTTTCTAATGAAAAATTATATCCAAAAAAAGATTTTACTTGGTGTAAATACCTACTACATAAAGTTAATGTACATTCAACTAACTACACACCGGAAACTTTCCTAGTGACACAAAAAAGCAAAGCATTGCCAGCAAAAGAAACACCAAACTCACCTTCTTAATGATCCTTTCTATATTCTCGTTCTATTCGTGCCCAGCCGAGCATAAATAGAATAAACATTTTGTTTACTTTCTCGGTATGTTTTTTTCTTGCTTTTCCAAGTTTAACGAGATTCCAAATAGAACGAAATTTACGTAAATAGTGCTCCGTTGGGAAACAAATTGGCATTTAAGTACATTTTAACCCTGGTATAAAATGTGTGCAAAGTGCTATTAGAAATAGGACTCGCAGAAAGTCTTGAATTTAAAAATAGATTTGTAAGGAATTTAAATTCGTTAATGAAAAGCAAATCCAGTATTTACGATTCGTAAATACAAGACTTGTTTTTATTTGTTATTCCATTTCTACTAAGCATTTTGTACAATTGTTTAAGATAATGGATTTCATTGAATACGAAATAACACCAACTGAGTATAAGATATTTTATATGTATACCAATTAAATTAGCTAACAAACAGAAAAAAAATGAAGGTGTTGGTTTTAGGCTTCGTTTGGTTTGTCACTTTGCTGTCATGTTTTAGCATACTTTGAGCTAATTATACAAGCATCTACAGTTTAATGTGGATTCCGAACGGCTTACAAACATCCATATCACCGCCAAGGATTCGAACCTGAAGCCTATAGTACCAAAGCGCAGAGTACTAGCCAATTGGCCATCAGGTCGCTTATAGTGCCGGGGAGTTAGGTAGTTAGTTAAAACAGCTTTGATCAAACTTGTATGTTTTAATAATATTTGAATAATAATCATACATGTTTTAATTAGTTTGTTAATATGGATTATGTGCTGATTTACTAAAGTCATACATATAGATGATATCCTGCTCTAAATAGCTTGCTTTTTAATTACTTCTAAAGAAAAGTCCGAGAAAAAAAAATGCAGAAAAAATATAACATAATAGAAATAAGAACGCAAAAAAATATTCCAATATTAATATTGAAAAAGCATCAAAATAATAAAAATAATTAAAAAATGTGAAAATATATTATTTTTCTTCATTCATCATTCCTGATCCAAATTAGTGTTTACAAACAACCTTGAGAAAAAACTTTTGAATGCTGTAATTTAGTACACGTGCTGCTTTCAAGAATCCTTGATTCTGAGAAACTTCTTTCAAAATAATTCCCCTTTTACATTTAAAGACACTGATTGTTTTAAGAAAAACGCAGCAGAATCTGTTTCTAATGAAAAATTATAACAACCAAAAAGGGACTTTACTTGGTGTAAATACCTACTACATAATGTTAATGAGCATTCAACTAACTACCATACCAGAAACCCTCCACGTGACACAAAAAAGCAAAGCATTGCTAGCAAAAGAAACACCAAACTCACCTTCTTAATGATCCTTTCTATATTCTTGTTCTATTCGTGCCCAGCCGAGCATAAATAGAATAAACTTTTTGTTTACTTTCTCAGTATGTTTGTTTCTTTCTTTTCCAAGTTTCATGAGATTCCAAATAGAACGAAATTTATGTAAATAGTGCTCCGTTGGGAAACAAATTTGCATTTAAGTACATTTTAACCCTGATATAAAGTGTACGTAAAATGCTACTAGAAATAGGACACAAAAAGCCTTGGATTTAAAAATAAATCTGTAAGGAATTTAAATTCGTTAATGAAAAACAAATCCTGTATTTACGATCTGTAAATGCAAGATTTGTTTTTATTTTTTATTCGTTTTCCACTAAGCATTTTTTCTACAGTTGTTTAAGATAATGGATTTCATTGAATATGAAATAACACCAACTGAGTATAAGATATTTTATGTGCATACCAATTAAATTAGCTAACAAACAAGAAAAATGACTGCTTTGGTTTTAGGGTTGGTTTAGTTTGTCGCTCTGCTGTCATTTTTTTGTACACTTTGAGCTAATTATACAGACACCTACAGTTTAACGTGGATTCCGAACCACTCACAAACATCCATGGCGCTGCCAGGATTCGAACTTGAAGCCTGTGATACCAAAGGCTAGAGCGCTATCCGTTGGTTTTAGTATTTCTTAAGAATGATTTATTTAAATGAGGAAAAGTTATTGCATCTCAATTAGAATTTCTGGCAAATATAGCTAGTTCATTTTAATATGTTTAGGAAAAAAAATTAAAAATTAAATTAACTAAATTTAAACTGAGGTACACCAAGTTATTCCCTTTATCGCACATCTTTGTTCACACTGTTGCCTTTGTTTAATACCGAAAATTGTAAATTTTGTAGTCTTTCCTAAAATTCCAAACTGGCTCTACTTGTTCTTCCCTAGTATGATTCCATAAAAAAATACCACCATCAAGATTAAGATTCTGTTGTTATGAAGGAATATCATCGATGATGAAGATTCTGTTGTTATGAAGGAATATTATCGAGATTTAAAATTCTGTTCTTATGAAAGGATATCATCGAGATTTAAAATTCTGTTCTTATGAAAGGATATCATCGAGATTTAAAATTCTGTTCTTATGAAAGGATATCATCGAGGATGAAGATTCTGTTCTTATGAAGGAATATCATTCAGGATAATGATTCTGTTCTTAGAAGAAATATCGTCGAGGTGGTAGATTTTGTTCTTATGAAGGATATTATCGAGGATGAAGATTATGTTCTTATGAAGGATATTATCGATGATGAAGATTCTGTTCTTATGAAGGATATTATCGATGATGAAGATTATGTTCTTATGAAGGATATTATCGAGGATGAAGATTATGTTCTTATGAAGGATATTATCGAGGATGAAGATTATGTTCTTATGAAGGAATATCATCGAGGATCAATATTCTGTTCTTACAAAGGAATATCATCGAGGATCAATATTCTGTTCTTACGAAGGAATATCACCGAGGTTGTAAATACAGTTCTGAGGAACAAATGAAGAAATATTAAGGAAGATGAAGAATCGTTTCTGATGAAGAAATAAAAAGAGATCACCAAGAAGATCTTCTGATAAAAGAAGAAAGATCATCGAGAGAAGATTTTTTATGAAGAAATGGAGGACGTCCATTAAACATCAAAGAAGGATGGTAAGCCATGGACCCATTTGTAACGTCGCTTACCTTAAAGCATTTCTATTACAACAAAATACGAAAGCTTAACCAAAGATTAAAAAGCAAAGAAATATTACTGAAAAATGATGTATTTATCGTTTCTATGCACCGGAATTAGAATATAAGCGAAATGCGGAAATGATTTATTGAACATAAGCAAAATGCGGAAATTAGTTGATTTCCTCTCGTGTGTCCAATTTATCAATTTTAATGAATTGATTAATCTGAATTCAATTATCACTTTATCAACTAATCATTATCACGAATTTATCAAGATCTGGACAGACGCCAGCTATATTCTAAAGATTATTCAATTTAACAGTAGAATTACAGAACGTAATTTTAATCAACGAAAAATATTTATGAATGGATATTCCTACTTAAGAAAATTCAGATTAATAACCAAAACATATTTTTCATTTAATTGCAAATATATGGGTTTTTTGTATAATTGTCATTAAGATCGTATTAAATAAAACACATTTAAAAAAACAATATTTATTAACTATGTAACTTATCTTCATGTATCATTCTTTAAATCCGAAAACACTATTTTTAAAAAATTATATCTTTGAGTAAGAAGAATTATTCGTTCATAAACTTTTTGCAACTTGAATGACGTATCTGTATAAGATATCCAAAACTGGATTCTACATTTTTTTTTGTGCCTACTGCTTTATTCGAATAAATTGATTTTCAAAGTTTTTAGGCACACCAACGGAGATGAGATCTTTATTAATTAAAAAACCCTTACACTTGAATATATACAAGAATATATATACAAGTGAGTGTTACTTAATAATGAATGTACTTTAACATTAAATATGCAATTTTATATACACAAGATGACTTTGATTAGTTTTATTACAATTGTTATTATGTTTAGGTATATTAAATATTTTTCTTATATTGTGTGATAATGACGATCTTTTTAAACAAGTAGTCTATTATATTTATGATTTTAGGCAGTATAACTGGGTGGATAATAAAATCAAACTTCTCCCTTTGGGTGCACCTTGTCTTTCTGCCACAATCTCAAGGACAAAAAAAAAACTGCATTTTTTTTTTAACCTTTATCATGATTTGTCACGGGTTCATGGACTTGGTCTAGATGTTGCTGTCGACCAAGTGGGATAAGAAACAACAAGAATTTACTTTGAGTTGGATTGCTTCTTGTTGTTTGTTGAGCCCAGGCTTTATAGTATCGATCTGTTGGTTTTATCAGTTGGTCCAGCGTACCCATTTCTTTAGAAGTTTAAGTCCTTTTCTTATTTATTAAGCTTGTCATTCTTCTATGTGAAGCTTATGGAGATATCATGGAAAGGACCATGAACTGTGCAAAAGAAATTTTGTTTACATTTTCCATTTATGACTCTTGTGTTCTACATTCGTAAACAGTACATTAACTTGAATTTAAGAGAACTAGAAGTGTTGTTGTTGTTGTTGTTTCTTATCCCACTTGGCTGGCCAAGCCCACGAGCCCATATGGACTCATGATTGAAGGGGAAGGAAGCAGCTTCTGTTGTGATGGAGCACCCGTAGGTAGAAGCCTGACTTTTGCTCCGTGACGCTCTTACAGTCATAGAAGACCGGGACCTACGGCTTAAAGTGGATTCCGAACCACTACAAACATCCATGGCACCGCCGGGATTCGAACCCGAAACCTGTGGCACCGAGCGCCAGAGCGCTAGACACTCGGCCATTCAGGTCCCAAATTTGCCAACGGCACGCAGTGTTCCCAGGTGGTCACCCACCCAAGTACTGACCGCGCCCAATGATGCTTAACTTCGGTGATCTAACGAGACCGGTATATTCAGCATGGTACGGCCGTTGGCTGAACTAGAAGTAGTGTGTTGTATTGGACTTCTGAACTAAGGAGGGTGTTTGGTTCAAAAGCCAAGTGATGGAAAACAGTATTTTTTGAAGTTTATGCACAATAAAAACAATTTTTCCCTTTGTCTTTATACGACGATATACGATGGGAAGAAAGGTGAACGGGGGTCGTCATGTTGCAAGCCTTGGGCAGGTAGTGTAGCACTTCCTTTTACACACAACATAGCGTACATTAATTAAAGTTGAATCTTTTGGATATCTCTGTTGTAGTGTCAAATGAACTTCGGTCAAAATATTTGGCATATTGGAAAACAACTATTATATTGATAATCAAGTTTTCACAATCCCCCAAAAAAGAAAGAAGAAATACGTTGAATGGCAACAATGTTTTTATTTCATTCTGCGTTGTAATATTCTTTTGTAAGTTTTGTAATGATTCTTAGCATATGAGACTATTTATGCTACCATTACAATATTTACAAAAGAATTTTTATTGTGTTATACATATTGAAAAATATTATGGCAAAATGACTACGCTATATTTGTTAAAAGTGCAATGACCATTAATCGTAATCATAACGAATCTTTATAATAGCAATTGATCTTTAATATTTGACTTCTACAAATGCTAACGTTATTTTCTTAATATAATCAATGTTTTTCGATATAATTCTGTCTTGCTATAAAATGTATAAATTTATGTATACATGAACTAATAGGCAAATAAATGAATGTCAATGAATAACTAATAATATGTAAATAAATGAGTTAATAAATACTAATAATATGCAAATAAAATGAATCTCAATGAATGCTAATAATATGCAAATAAATGAACTCAATGAGTGCTAATAATATGCAAATAAATGAATCTTAATGAATCTTAATATGTAAATAAATCTCAATGAATATTAATATGTAAATAAATGAATGAATGAATAACGATATGTAAATAAATTAATGTAAATGAATAACGATATGTAAATAAATGAATACAAATGAATAATAACATGCAAATAAATTAATCTCAATGAATAATAACAATATGCAAATAAATAAATGTCAATGAATAACAATATATAAATAAATGAATGTTAATGAATAACAATATGTAAATAAATGAATCTCAACGAATAACAATATGTAAATAAATGAATCTCAACGAATAATAATATGTAAATAAATGAATTTCAACGAATACTAATATGTAAATAAACGAATCTCAACGAATACTAATATTTGAATAAAGGAATGTCAAATAATATTAATATGTAAATAAATTAATCTCAATGAATACTAATATATAAATAGAGGAATGCCAATGAATAACAATATATAAATAAATGAATGTCATTGAATAATAAAATGATAACACATCAAACAAAAACCAAAGTATTTTTTCCACTGATTAAAAAATCATTCTTGAGACAGTTAACATTTTGATAATTTTTTCTGAGATTTTTCGGAAGAATTCTAAATTTTGAATTAAGACGATACAGAATGCAGCAAGAGATGTACAGAGAGTGCACAGTATCCAAATAGACGCAAAGTCTCAGGAGGAACTTTCCAGTAAATAAGGACTGCGGATTTTATTTTCGAAATAACATTTGAAACCCTGGCAACGAATATTGCTTCGGGGTGGGGGGCGGATGCAGTTTAAGGGATGCACTCTTCCGGAGTGGAAAACAAATTTAGAGATTTCCGAACAGCGGCCACGGAGCCCTTTAAAGATCGGAAATGGAATCCGGGGGAAAAATCTCGGAAAAATATTTCCAACAACAGAATGTGACCGGAAACTGTATCACCGGCATCAGTCAAGGGGTTCCGTTTTATGGCATTTTCCCGGCTTATAAAGTTTTTTTAGAAAATTTCCATTTTTATTTTAGATCAAATCAGGAATTTGTCTTCCTCTCCCAAATATACTTAGGTTCGTAGTTTAAATATGTCTATTTAAAAAAAGAAATTCAGATTTATTTTATTGCTGTATTACAAAGAGAAAAACAGTTGGTAATGTATTGCAATTTTTTTCCGGTGCATTTCGGATCATCTCCAATCAGCTTCAGCTTCTGGTCTATGAAACTTGTTAATACTTTGACTTTTGATATCAATAATTCGTGGTATTTTTTTATTTTTATTTTCAATGGCAGACTATGAAAAGTTACAGCAAAAAAAAGAACAACAACAACAACAAAAAAAACATACAACATACAACAACAACAAAATAATACAACAAAACAGGCTGAAATAGAATTCATTAATCTAACAATAATGCCAAGTTGCAGATCTTTTAGCCACTAAAAAGTGTTACAGGTGCACCACGGGGAGGTAGATCTTCTGCGCACCCAATTCGTGGTATTTATATAATAATTCATGGTATATATAGCAATTCGTATAATTATATCAATAATGTATAACTCGTAGCTCAATGGCAACGTGCGTCGCTGGTGACCATTAGGGCCGAGGTTCAATCCACTGGCGGTTTTGTTGTAGACACTGTTTTAAAAAACGAGGAGGCTCGATGGCGTTTGGGATGTTCAGCATCTTACTTCGGGAGGCGAACTACCTGGTAGCAGTTTTCCGTGTTGTCTCCCATACGATACGCAAATGCTGGACAGTTCCCCCGAAAAGTTCTCCCGGAAGACATTGACCTCCTTCATCAACACGGAGCAGAATCAGACATCTACGGGTGCTCTCTCAGAACAGAAGCTGCCCTCCCTTCTCTCCTTCCGTGAGACCACACGAGTTCTTGGCTTGGTCTAGATGTTACTATCGACCAAATGGGATAAGAAACCCCAAATTTCAATAAATTTTTTTATGGTTTGATAAGCTATGAATTAAGGAATTAATAGATTTGTGTATGCATGTGTGTCATCCAATTTTTCTTATCTGAATCTGTTATTTTCTAGCTTGGGAGCAGCCAAGTAATTCTAATTCTATTGCTAATTAAACAAAAACTGTAATTTTAGCAAAATTACTATTAATTAAGTATTATTTCTAAATTTAAATTATTTCTATACTGTATTATTACAAAAATTAAGTATTATTTCTATGCTTACTAAAACAATTATTTTATCGCATTATATTTTTATTTCAATATCGTTTTATCTGGTGCTCGGTGCCACATGTTTCGGGTTCGAGTCCCGGCGGTGCCATGGGTGTTTGTAGTGGTTCGGAATCCACTTTAAACCGTAGGTCCCGGTCTCCTATGACTGTAAGAGCATCACGGAGCAGAAGTCAGACTTCTACCTACGGGTTCTCCATCAGAACAGAAGCTGCATCCTTCTTCCCTCCTTCCATGAGGGACACGACACCAACCAACCAATATCGTTTTATAATTGCACGCACATGCGGGGTAGTTCCTCCTAAAAGTTTTCCCGGAAGGAACTATTCTCTTTTTCATCGACACGGAGCAGAAATCAGATTACAACAGGAGTTGTAACAACAACCTTTCCCTCCTTCCATGATGGATACAACAACAACATTGAATCAATGAAATATTACTTTAACGTGTCATTTTTTTGTGGTGGGATATGTCTTCCTGAAAATCTTCTGGAATCTACAAAAAAGGGAGGTTCTGTTCACCATCTGCGTTAGGTATGATGAAAAGCAATAAATATTCAGGAAGGCAATCCGATAAAGACAAAGTACTTATTTAAACGTACGAGTTAGGTTACGTTAGGTTTTAAGGGGTCAATTTTTAAAAGCAATATACACTCAAGAGCCAAAACATTATGACCACCTGCCAATAACGAGTTGGCCCACCTTTGGCGCGCGACAAGCTTCAACCCGCCTTGGCATGGATTAATACCACCACTTAATACCAGTTAAATACCACTTCCACCTGATCACGTGCCTTCCACGTCATCCAGGCGAGTTCACTGCAAAATGTAGGGGTGGTCCTAATGTTTTGGCTCTTGAGTGTAATGTTATTACTAATTTAAAAATTTTTAAACAACAGGCATAGGTGGTGGTAAACCCATTTAATAATATCTGGAAAGGTGAGAAGTAGGGATTGCAATACCGGGATACCGAATACCGGTATTTTGAGCCATTTGTACAATTTTGTAATACCGGTATTCACAATAAAATAATACCGTTAAATAAATAATAAAATACCGTAATAATATCGTTAATAATAAATACCGTTTTTTCAGTATTTACCAAAAATTTAGAATTCTTATCTGCGAAATTCTTATTCTTATCTGTGAAAACAAGGTTGTAGTAGTGAAGAAAGTATGTAATATTTCGATATTTTTTAAATTGGGGAGTTTGTTATTCACATTGTATTTGCATACTATATTTTAGAGTTCAAAATATTTTTCAGATTTATTATACATATACTCATAAATAATACCCCATCATAATGAATAAGAATAACTTTAAAGAACATAAAAAAATCAGTTGATAATACTTCGGTTTATGTTTCTTAAGCTCACACTTCAAAAATTTGTAATAGTACCACAGACTGAATAGCGATATTTACATTTTTTTGTGATTTAAATAAATAAGATGATTCTTTACTTTTTTGTGATTCTTTATATACTGTTATAATTTATATGTTAAAAAATTTTTTTGTGATATTTACATTCTTTTATAAAACTGCCAAATAAAAAAAAAAGAAAGAAAACACAGTTTTTTTTTACTTTTTTCTTTTTCTAAAATTTCTACTACCGTTATTAAAACGGTATCCCGGTATTAAGATCGAAAAAATACGAATACCGGTATTGAACTTTTAGTCCGATATTGCAATCCCTAGTGAGAAGTTAAGGTTCTATAATTAATCAACTCACAGCAGTTTGTGATCTAAACATTTTCTATGTTCGAGTAATTCGTTTACCCTATTTGCAGACAAATAGATTATTGATTTACTAACATTTAATTTATCGATTGATTCATGAAATAAAAAAATATATATTCCAATTGATTTTACAAAAAGAAAAAAAAAATTATTTCAAAATGCTTTTAAAGTTCTATAATTCACAGAAAATTCTGTGGTATGAATTTATGTAAAATTAGTTAGAAATTCATGGATAATAGTTAAGAAGTTCTCAAGACATTTGAAACTTGCTTCAAAGGATATTAAAAAATAAATTTCCTGTTTTCCCCTCTGAAAGTAATCAACTAAATCGTTCTAAAAAAATAAACATTGGAAAAGTAAAAGTAACCGCATGGTAACTTTTAGAGTACCATCAACTTACAAAAAAATGTAACTAGATTTTTTCCCCGAGTGTTTTAAATTATAAATTCCGAATACTTTTCACACAGAATCTAAGAAAAACATTGGATTGGATTAAACTTAACATCGAAATTTTTCCCACTTAAATTCAGTATCTGCGAATAATAGTTTTTTTTTCTTTCTAATGCAGCTGGCAAACACTTAGACAGCTTGGTTTCAGATCCCTTAAGGCAAGCGCTGCACAGACGTTACGCACTTTGCATTACCCAGGGGGCGCGTGTAACTTGAAGATAAGCCACGGACGAGGAGTAACAATGCCCCCGCAAAGCTCTACGATCCTATTAGACCGGGACCTACGGTTTAAAGTGGATTCCGAACCACTACAAATATCCATGGCACCGCCGGGACTCGAACCCGAAACCTGTGGTACCGAGCTCCAGAGCGCTAGCCACTCGGCCATTCAGGCCCTCTGCGAATAATAGTTTATAAATTAATTCAATCCAAATCTAATTCGAACAGAAAAATATTTATATTTCGTTCTTATGCATGGAATACTTTTTCGAATTGCCTTTTCTTTAATTTAAGATCCATTATTTATTCTTTATTTTCTATTTTAACAGATGTGCTTTTTTGAATAGGATGGCCTCGATGATGCTAATTAGTTATAAATAAAAGTTCACCACTTAAAAAATTAAAAATTTACATCAAACTGCATTACGTATAAATACCAATGGGAAAAATAATGATTGTACAAAGGTTATAGTTAAAAAAATTTTAAAAATAATAACCCACAGAATTTTGATTCACAAATTTTCGAAAAAATTATTTTTCTGATATTTCATAGAAAAATTGTAAATTTTTTTTAATAGTATTATGTATTTGTTTTTAATCTATTTATTACCTAATAATTTTAAAATTCAAAGTTATTACTGAAGTAAATTTACTTTATAATATATTTTTTAATGATATTCTTCTTTCTCTTAAAAAACCCAATTTAATAAACGAAAACATTGATGGATCATTTTGTAATTTAAAAAGCTCAAATACCTTATAATAAATGACATCTATTGAATAATTTATTTATTAGAAAAATATGAAATAAACATACATATTTTAAATTCCCGTTAATCTACATGGACGAATGGGAAAACAAAATCTGCACTTATATTTTAAACAAATTTAATTTGACCAAATGAATATATTCTGAATTAAACGAAACATTTATTTCAAAAATATTCTTAAATAGCTGAAAAACTAATATATATATACATATATATATATATATATATAAATTTAAAAACCTATTTTTGAAAATTGATAAAATCTTTTTCACACTAAAATTTTTTTTTTTAATTAATAAAATGGTGGTAGTTTAATTCTACTTATTCTTGTATTTTAAATACACGAGTATTTAAAAAAATTTTATTTTAAAATCTTAAATTATTTTTCATTTTATAATTACACTTAAAAAAAGACCCGTTTAAATATTGGGCTGTTTGCTGGCTCATTGATCTACAAAAAATACCTTAATTGCCTTTTATTGATTTAACTTTTTGATATAAATAAATTAAAAGAACGTACAAGTTTGATGTTTGAAACTTTGCTATTGTAATCTGGAAAATTAAATAGTTTAACGAAAATGCGAGTTATTTTCTCTGTAACCCTAACCGCAATTCTAGAATCAAGTTTTCAATCTAATTACATAATCTCTATCTTTATTTTTTCACATACATAATTGAAAAGAAGGTGATACTTATTTTTATAAAGCTTTGTTGATACTTAATAAATTACTTTATTAATAAGTATCCTTTTTGAACAATTTGCAAACGAAATTAATTCAAAACTAGGCTCTACTTAAGAGTTTTTTTTTTCATTTATTTGCTTTATTTGTTTTACATCTATCTCGACTATTATCGTTTGGAAAGACAAAAGGGAAAAAGTATTTTTTTCTCGACGATTAATCATTAATTTATATTTTTTTCTTCCCTTTTTTCCCTTTGCTACAAAAAAAAAAAAGGGGGAATTCGAAGTTATTATTCCGTTTCAGCACTACTGCTAATAACTTATTTATGCAAAATAATTTGAAAAAAAAAATATTCGTGCACTTAGCAGTATTTTTTATTCTTATTTATTTAAAATTTTTTTTTAAGTTCGAATTATTTCCGAGAATTAAACACAAAGCTTCGAGAAATAAATTAAATAAAATCTTCATAAAATCATTGATTACTTTCCGTATTCAAAATAATTCTGCACTTTTTTTTTCACAAATTTATTTATAGATGTTTTTATAATAAATATTCCTTTAAATTATTCACTTTTCATTAATCTTTTTTGTATTTTATAGTATAAAATAATATTTTAATAATCGAAATCTTAATGAAGTTTAGAATTCTTAAATTATAAACGATGTGTTAGTAAAGAAACATATGAAATTCTCTCCTCTTTTTTTCCTTATTAAGATTTCTCTTATTTATTCCCTATTTCCTTATTGAAATCAAGCCTTTATTCATTTATTCCTTATTAAGAGCACGCTTTTATTCATTTATTCTTTATTAAGAGCCCGCATTTATTCATTTATTTCTCACTTCCTTATTTTGTCACATTTATTTCTTACGTCCTTATTTTGTCACATTTATTCCTTACTTCCTTATTGAATTCACACATTTATTCCTTATTAAAAGCACTCTTATTTATTCCTTATTAAGAAACACTCCTTTAAATATTTAACTATGTTATTGATTAAGAAATGAAAAAATTGTACAGAAAATTTTTTCAAAACATTATTTTTATTATTAATATGTAAACATATGTTATTACATTAATAAGCTGTACTTCACTGCATTTTCCTCTTTAATAGTATATAGCTTAAATAATAAATAAAAACAAATGCATAATTCTATTTTAAATGCAATTCTAAATACTCGAAATTCGTTTCATATCACGGAAATATGTAGTAAAGAATAACAGCTAGAGAATATATTCCGAAATTTGTGTGTGTACATCAGATATTCATTAATATATTGTCTTCAATAAAAATACCAAAAATTAAACTTAATTCATTTGGTTTTCTACATATTGTTTAATTAGTTTTATTCGTTAAAAACAATTAAAATTTTCAGAGCTATGGAAAAAATGAGTGAAATTAGAAATTAAAAATTAATTATGGCAATTCTTAATTATATGGTAATTTTTAAGTTTTTGACTATATTTAATTAGTAATTTGTAATTACCATATAATTAATGGTAATTCTTAATTCTATGACTAATACTTCGTTGGATGTAGGAATTCAATAAAAATAACACAGGAAAACAATGAAAAAACATTTTTTATAATTTGAGGTCTATATTTTTTTTATCCTATTGTACCCCAAAATGGCCATTAACTCATAACAGGACGTACCGTTTTCACACAAAAAAGTATCTCGATTCTATACAAGTGTCCAATGAAAATTTTTGATAAAAACCACAAGGATCCAAACAACTTGCGTAAATCAAAGTTTTTTTTTTTTTTTATGAGTGTTAAAATGCTTTTCGCCCCTAGATAACTACAAACAACTTGATCATGAAAGTAGCTATTTTCCAGATGGCGCTATTTTGAGTTTTTAGACTAGTGTGAGTTATTTTCTACGTCATTCCTTTATCCTCGTGATTTTGCGTTTACGTTTGCTTTGTGCTTACTAAAATGGCGAGTCTTGGCTATGTTCACAGTCTAAATAGATTTTGTTACATTTATGGCCAATTGATTAGAGAGTTTTTGCCTACCGTACTTTAAAAATACGGTATTTTTTTCTCTCCAGCGCGCATGCTCATAGGAAACATTATTACAGATACGTATGCGCAATTTCCTATGAGCATGCGCGCTGGAGAGAAAAAAATACCGTATTTTTATTACGCCACGCAAGTTGGTCGCAAGTTGGCGCCACGCAAGTTATTACGGTATGCAAAAACTCTCTATTATCAAGAAACACTAAAAGAACATAACGGAATTTGTGATAAAAGTGTGCTTTGCCTATTTCTTGATTTAGAGACCAACAAAAGCCTTGGGCGCCACGCAAGTTATTTTATTAATACCTTTAAAGAAAGGCCCACAAGTTAAAAATATTTGAGTAAATTCAATAGTATGAAACATCCTACAATATACAAATCCTATTGCAAGTAAAAATGTTCTATGTAAAAACTCCTATGGTAGATTCCTATGGTATGGTAGTATGGTAGATTCTTAAAACAATATTATCCCCATAATTGCAAATTAAAGTTAAAACTAACCACTGAACTGCACAAAAATGAACCAATTCGCAAAACCAATCTGAAAAACTGAACTTTACCTATGCAAAAAACCTATGCCGCACTCGTCGAAATTTGAAATGTGGTGTCTTTGTTGGCTCTGACAAGACAAGACAAAAAAAAAAAAAAAAAAAAAAAAAAAAATCATGCAAGGTTATAACGTTGAAACAAACAAAAAAAAAACATTTCTTTTTTAAAATTCCTTGGAAACTAGAAAGACTATAACTACGAAAATATAATTAAAATTATGTATGTTAAAATGTTTTTTTAAGAAACTAGGTTTTAGGTTTGGTTTGGTTTGTCGCTCTACGGTCATCTTGTGTACACTTTAGGCTAAACAGACCGGGACCTACAGTTTAACGTGGATTCTGAACCATACACAAACATCCATGCCACCGCCAGGATTTGAACCTGAAGCCTTCGGTACCAACGGAAAGAGCGCTAGCCAGTTGGCCATCAGGCTGCTGAAAAAAATTGGAGTTAATATGTTTGAAAATTCATTTTCTACAATCATACCAGATTTTGTTTACCTGATAATCTTAAATCAATGATTGTGAAACAATTTGAATGATTCCACCAATACAATACAATGGAAAAATGATACTAATCGCATTGGGATGGGAGAAAACTGTTAGTCCATCCATAGAGTAAGTCCGCATAAGAGAAATACTTAAATACACCCAAACCGATAAAAGGTTGAGAAAATACAAAACTTTAGATTACTATGAAGAAGGACAATTTTCAATTTTCACCTCCACAATGTTAGAAAAAAAATGGAGTTATTAGTACATTTATGTTTTCGTATGCCAACGGCCGTACCTTGCTGAATATACCGGTTCTCGTTAGATCACCGAAGTCAAGCATCATTGGGCGCGGTCAGTACTTGGGTGGGTGACCACCTGGGAACACTGCGTGCCGTTGGCAAATTTGGGACCTGAATGGCCGAGTGTCTAGCGCTCTGGCGCTCGGTGCCACAGGTTTCGGTTCGAATCCCGGCGGTGCCATGGATGTTTGTAGTGGTTCGGAATCCACTTTAAGCAGTAGGTCCCGGTCTTCTATGACTGTAAGAGCGTCACGGAGCAAAAGTCAGGCTTCTACCTACGGGTGCTCCATCACAACAGAAGCTGCTTCCTTCCCCTTCAATCATGAGCCGTATGGGCTCGTGGGCTTGGCCAGCCAAGTGGGATAAGAAACAACAACAACAACAAACATGTTTTCGTTTTATGTGTATCCTTCACTTGAGGGCAATGGAATTTAGCTTTATAAGAGCCAAATATTAATGGACTTCGCAGAAAAACTGTGGGTGACAGGAAAAAGAAAAGTGATTGAATATTAGAAACGAACACCGGAAAAAGTTTAAGAAACATCTTAAATTATGGAAAGATTTTTTTTTTTTTAATATTTTTTGTTGGCCTGTGTGATTTAGATAGCAATAATATGTTTTGTAATTTATTGCTAGTTACCTAAATCTACAATGAAGTGATTGGTTTTACTGCCACTACGCCACATATTAGAACTGAGATATTCATTTATAGAGGCTCCGAGGCAAACTAAAAGAAATATATAGCAGTTGTTTCTAAATATGCCAAAGTTAGAGTTTTACAAATCGTTATCGAAAATAAGTTTCCCAAATTGAATATCTCACGCGCAGAAAATCAGTGCTGTGTTTGCTTCATCTTACATATGCGAACAAGTGTTTTCAACTATGAACTTTAGAAAGAATTATTTCAGAAGTAGACTGGCAGATGTGCATTTAGCCTCGTTCCTTAGAATCAGTACATCTCACATCGAAAATCAATATAAGGAACTTTTAAAAAATCAAATCCAATTTCATTTATCTCATTAATATATTTGAATTGTAATACTTGAATATTGTTTTTAAAATTTAGAAATAATTTATCTCTGGCCCGCCAAACTTTTTTTTTTTTTTCGATTTTTGGCCCACGACCGAAAAAGTTTTCCCATCCCTGCTTTATAGTTTTCGAAATGATGGAGGTGAAGTTGTACCACAATATTGAACGAACACCCTAATGGTGGCTCTATTTTTCTCCCTTCAGGGCAAAAGCGAAAGACATTCTAGCGTACCGGTAGATTTCCGTGAGGCTATGCTTGTAAAATTTCGAACCAAGCAAGTGTGGTTTGGTTTTTCGCTCTATGGTCATTTTGTGCACACTGTGGACTAATTACACAGGGACCTACAGTTTAACGTGAATTCCGAACCACCAACAAACATCCATGCTACCTCCAGGATTCGAAACTGAAGCCTGTATTACCAAAGGTCAGAACGCTAACCAAAAAGCCATCAAGCTTGCACTTTGGCTTTCAAGCCTGCATTTTATTTTCAGAATTTTAAACTATATGTATGATGAATAATTTTTATTGTAAGCGGAAACAAATTAATTTCATTTTTGACAGGCCATGTTTGAGTTAAAAAAAAAAATCGTAATACCTTTACATTTAAATCCTTTTCTCGAGGCAGGCATTATATCGGTCCCTTGTTAATTGAAGAATATCAAGTAAAAAAAAAATAAATAAGTGAAAAATTAATAGAAATCTTGCCTTCAGGGGATATTTCTATTATTTCCCTTCATCTTTTATAAGCGAGAGATATGAAACGTAGCATGAAAAAAAAAAAAAAAAAGAAATTGTTTAACGATCTTGATTCCCTTCTCCAAAATCCAATCTTCTTCGGAAGATGAAATTGAAAATAAACACATTCCCATTGTTGTCTCTCTCGTCTGATTAAAAGAAAACAAAAATTTATTATGAAAAAAAATATTTCCACTTTCTTTAAATGATATTTTATGTGAATTTAGGGTTTTCGAGTAACATTTATAGGCTGTACATTATTATTGTAATGATTATGTCAATGCTGGAAAACTGAATGTAATTGCATTTATACAACAGCCCGGATAATGCTATTCAAAATATGAGGGGTTGTATACAAAATATGAAAAAGTTTTGAAAGATGTATTTGTTCAAATCATAGATAATAAAAATATTGAATTATATTAGTATATATAAATAGAGCTAAATCTACCAGCTGACTGAAAACAATGCTTCAGGAAGTGATAAAAAATTTGTAAGATGCCAAATTATTTATAAATATATCCCCCTTATCCAAAAAATGTATTTCTCTATTATTTTAAAACAAATTGAGAGAATCCTACATCAAAGTTTTATTAATATATAGATAACATAAATATTAAATGAAATTAAGAAATACAGTGGAAAATGGAGCTAAAGCCAAATATATATTATATATATATATACGCTTGATAATAAAATTTAAAGTATTCTCATGAAACTGAAAGCCATTTTCTTCTTGAAGCCGTTATAAGTCTATAGGCTTAGACATTACAGTTGTTTTTATTAAGTGGAAACAAATTAATTTTCACCAAAAAAGGATTACATTTTTAATAGGCCAAGTTTGAATTTGAAAAAAAAATCGTAATACCTTTACATTTAAATCTTTTTCTCAGGGCATGCATTATATCAGTCCCTTGTTAATTGAAAAATATCAAGTAAAAAAAGTAAATAAATGAAAAATTAATAGAAATCTTACCTCCAGGGGATATTTCTATTATTTCCCTTCATCTTTTATAAGATATGAAACGTAGCATGAAAAAAAAAATTGTTTAACGATCTTGATTCCCTTCCCTAAAATCCAATCTTCTTCGGAAGATGAAATTGAAAATAAACACATTTCCCATTGTTGTGTCTCTCGTCTGATTAAAAGAAAACAAAAATTTATTATGGGACAAAAAATATTTCCACCTTCTTTAAATGACATTTTACGTGAATCCTGGGTTTTCGAGTAACATTTATAAGCTGTAGATTATTATTGCAATGATTATGTCAATGCTGGAAAACTGAATGTAATTGTATATATGCAACAACCCAGATAATTTTGTTTCAAAACATGAGGGGTTTTATACAAAATATGGAAAAGTTTGTAAGCAATATTTGTTCAAACCAGAGATAATATAAATAGTGAATCATATTGTTGTTGTTGTTATCGTGTCCATGGATTTAAAATATTATTATCTATCTTAGATCAAGTCAAAAGACTTCCGCAAGCAATGGTGCCGCTTCACTATACAGGACTTCTCTCAAGTTGGCCACGATTGACACCATACCCAATTGCAAAACATGGGGAGTAAGTGCTGGGCACTCTAGAATGTGCTTAGGTGTTAGGAAAGCGTTGGGGCAATTTCTGCAGGGGGTGTATTCCTTGGTCTTGTCTGGGAGAATCTTCATCCCTCTGTAATGATTAGTTCTGAGTCTGCTAATAACTGATGTCAGCTTCCTAGGGCAGTTCCGTAATTAGTGGCTTCTTAAAGTTATGAGGAATTAGTCGTCATAATCATATTACAATATATAAATGGAGCTAGATATACCAATTGAATGAAAGCAATGCATTTAAGAAGAGATGGAAAATTTTGAAGGTGAGAAAATTTTAAATTTTAGGAAAATAACCCCCCTCACCCCCAAAAAAAAATGCGTTGCGCTATTATTTGAAAACGAATTGAGAAAATCATATTTCAAATTTTTATTAATATATATATATATATATAGACAAAAATTCAGTTAATACTATTTCGAAACATGAGGGGTTATATACAAAATATGGATATATATGATAATTATACATCCATAATTAAATTAAATGATTTTATTTAAAGAAATGATTTATTTAAAGAAATATTTTTACATTAGATTTTAAGCCATACTGTTAATTTTAATGTGAAATGCAAAGTTCCCGTTTCAAAAAAAAAAAAAAAAAAAAAATCAAATTTTTAAACAAAAAAAAAAAATGAATATGTTCTTTTACAAGAATATCACAAAAAATAAATAGAAATTACATTATCAAAATTTTGGAAATAAAAAAAATTGGTATGAACTTAATTAATTCTTTTTTAAAATGAAAATTCAAATTTTTTTTTTTTTAAAATATACTAAAAGACATCTCCAAAATGAAAATGTGTTTAATTAGTTTTCAGTCATCTTTTGAAGGAAAAAAAAAAATTTTTTTTTTCTAAACAAAAAAGAAGTATTCTAATTTGAAATAAAAAGAGACGACGTGATATCATATATTAATAATAATTAAAAATGGAATGAGGGGAAAAAAAAACCCAAGAGAGAAAAATTCCATTTTCGAGTAAAAATATTTCAGTTGTTTTTCTGTATTTATAGAAGTTTACTATTAGTGATTTAGATATTCAAAAAATCAGTATAAAGAAAACTTCATTTCAATTTCTTCTATAAGCTCACACTCACCCTATATATATCTTGTTCAAATTTTCAATCGTTCATAAAATACTTTTTATTCGTCCACTCAAGTTCAAATACATTTTTTTGAACTTATAGTGGATGACACTGATGTTAATACAGTTTTTTTTTTCAAATATTAACTCATTCATTAAATTTAATTAATTAATTTTACTTTTTTTAATATTTAAGTTCTGTTAGCTTCAGAGGTTCATTCCATGACTTTAGCCAGAGTGAACACCGCTTGGAGGTCGCCACAATTCATGCATGGTACGCCGCTAAATATCCTGGTATGTCCTTGCAGTGCTCCTGTCCTAGATCTGCTCAAATGACTTTAGCTAGACTAAGGACTGACCACACTAAGAGTCTGACCTTCAATGGAGACGAGAAGACATATACCCTTTGTCATTATTCGGCCATTCGCGTCTTCCTCTCATCTCATCGATTGTATTGGTGCCTCTGTGAGGCAACTGTTGAATGAGGGGAGGACCGTTTACGGTCTATTGATGCAGCATGATAAACTGGACTTGGTTTAGGATTCTAAATCAAGGGGATAAGCAACAACAAGATTTAAGTTGCATATATCTACCAATAGATGGCGCCAGATAAACTTAAAAAATGTATGAAAATTACTTATAAAGGAGTTTCTGCAATAGAGTGAAAAAAAAGTAGGAATTGACTTAAAAATTTTTTTATATATATATAATACTTGTTATTAAGTTAAATACATTTCGTAGATTTGAAAGGATTGAAAAAAATTTAGAAATTCTGGAAAAAAATTGTTTAAAAATTGTTTTATTATCATTATGTTTTTGTAAGCAAATATAACATGTATTTTCATGATATAGTTCAAAAATACAAAAAATTTCGTTTAGCTAAGCATTAAACAATCATGTACATCTTCATTATGATAATACTTTCTTGCTGAAATAATAAATATTTATCATTTGGACATTTTGTACGAAATTCACTTTAATTCACTCTTTTTATGTAATGCATTCCTTTGAAAAGTAAACATTCTTACATAAAAATGGGTTTTATTGTTCTGAAATTTTAAGATAATTAGAAAATTCAAAAACTGTACTTCAAGCTTTATAAAAAAAATAATTATCTTTAGATTTTGAAATATCTATTTAATTTTAAACTTTTGTTCATAAATTTTGACTCAAAGTAAAGTAACGCTTATACATTTCTACTTAAACTACAAATAGAATTATTAAATTTTTCTATATTATTGTTTACATAATCATCTATAATACTAAATATTATACGTGTTTTATTATTAGAAAATATATCAATGTAATAAATATACGGAAGTATATATATTTATAGATACAAAATATAAATATATTCATAAAAACAAGCTTAAAATTTTAAATAATGAAGTTTTTAACTATAGAAAAGAATGTGTTTTAATAGTTATGATAAAGCGTTGTTATTCATTATAAATGAATTTATTTTTAGAGCAATCATAGTTAAACAAAAGAAATAAAATCAAAAGCTTAAATTATTTTTTAAATTATTCATTAATTTTAATGTAACAGATAATTAATTGATGTTACAGATAATGTTAATATTTTAATATATGCAATTATGCAAATTAAATTATGTAAATTATGCATAAATTATAATTATGGTTAATATGCAAATTATTATCATTATGTAAATTAAATAGAAAAACCAAAGGATAAGTTATTTTACAAGATTTACAACAAAAATTCCCCACGCATTTTCCAGAATTAATTTTCTTAGCACTTTTCTCAGAAAAGAAATTTTGAAATGTAACTTTATAAAAAAAAACAAAAAAACTTCATTTCATGTTTCTTTAAATATCATTAAAAATTTTCTGGCAACTGCCGTACCGATTACGCAGTACCAATGGGGATAGACCCCTTAACCTCCTCATCTTAATTCATATATAAAATTTACGATATACAATTTGGCTGATTAATGTTAGTATATGGTAAAAAATATAGTTTCTAAAAATTTAAAAAATAGTACTCTAAAAATTAAAAAGTATTAAAAATAATTAAAAGTAAGATTAAAAATTAGAAAGTACTAAAAATAATTAAAAGTAAGATTAAAAATTAAAAAGTACTAAAATAATTAAAAGTAAGATTAAAAATAACAAAAAGTTAAAAATAAAGTAAAAAAGAATTTAAATTAAAAATTCGGTACAATTAGGGACCAGTTGTCAATGCCATAAAAATACTGAATAAGATAAAAAAATTGTGATAGATAATAATATTAATTAATTAAATGTAAGATTAAATATTAATATTAAATATGATTAAATATTAATATTAATAAGATTAAAAATTGACAAGGTAATAGCAAATTAACTTTTTTCAAATTTTATTCCCAAAATTTCTTTGTAATTTATTTACCAATAATAAGGGGGAAGAAAACTGCCTTTTTCAAAAACTAAGTAGTAAACATCTTAACACCCTTGTTTCGGATTGATAACGACTTCGCTCTACCTATTAAAGAAACCACTAACACTTGCTAGCAAGCTTCCTTCCTTTTTTAAAAACTCTTCAAAAGCGGAAGTAATTTAAAGTATCCCCCTTTTAAAACAGATTGTTCTACTAAGTTGCAAAGCAAGCAAACGCAATCAATAAGCTTCCAACACGATCCTGTCACACCCTCTGCTATCTAACTCCAAAGAGAATGACTTTTCAGGCGGAGAACCTTGCATCGTCTGACAGAAAGAGCTGTGGATTCACGCAGGTTTCCTCCACCCCCTCCACCCCCACATCTCCTGGTGGTACTCAGGTACGCATGTGCTAGGAAACCACCCACTTTCCTTCGCTTATACGAGAGTGATTTCTGAAACAAAACCAGAACGCGTGGAAACACTAGGCCAGTAGCAGCACCGGTAAAGCTCTAGTGCGATAGTGGTTTGAATTGCGGTAAAAAAGGGTTCTAAAAAAATTTATTTGATAAATTTGTTACTTTTATTGTATTGAATTTGGAGGATATGCAATGAAAAATTGATTTGGAAGAATTTTTTTTTATAAAGAAAATTTGGATCCAAGCTTCTTCAAACTTGTTATGAGCTTTGGAAGAATGTAAGTAATATATTATTTGGCTACATTTATTTAATAGAATTTGGCATTAATTATCAATTTGGAAATTAATTAATTTTAATCCGCATTAAAAAAATTTGGCATTCACCTTATTCATTAAAAAATGGTATTCAAATTATACCGCATTAAAAAAATTTGTATTCCTATTAATTATTCCGCATTAAAAAATTTGGCATTTAAATTAATTATTCTGCATTAAAAATTTGACATGCAAATTAATTATTCGGCATTAAAAATTTATCATATGTTTTACATATTTTATATATATATAAGTAATATATATTTATTAATAAGTAATATATATTTATTAATAAGTAATAGTTTGGAAATTAGTAAATAAAATAAAAAATTAAGATAATTTTTAATTAAAATTTTGTAACTAATGTTTAACAAATTAAATTTATTTGAGATGCATCCAAAAGCTTAAGACCTTGGACTTTTTGACATTAATGTTAAATAATGGATGGCAATCAAAAATAAAATGAATTTATGTGTGTAAAATACTATAAAAAAATTATTATTATGAACGACAAGTTTTTTTTTTTAAATTACTAAGAATTGCTTTAGTGAACAAAGGGATAACGATATAAAGATAAATGCTTAGATAAGAAAAATTAATGACTGCTATAAATTAATAAATAGTTTGAAAGAATTATAGTTTTCAAACTTTATCCTGCAGTAATGAGAGTAAATAATGTATTATTTAAAAAGTAAGAATATATAAATATTACAATGACTGACATGTGTATTTTTGTTACTGTAATAATAAAGTTTAAAAATAAAATATTATTTAATAATTGAAAAATGTAAATATAAATAACACATTAATTTATAATTTGATGCAATGCAATGTAAAGAAAATGCATAACTTCATGTACAGATATATATTCTAAAATATTAAATAAAATAATATTACATATATGCATAATGCCAAACAACTTAATTATTAAATATTTACAGGGAAAATGAAACATTGCCAAATTTCAATAATAATAATAATTTATTCATTTTGCATCTTCTTAAATTTTTAAATAAATTTCAGATTTTTATTATAATGAATAAAAAGTATTGTATGCTAACATTTTTATAAAATCGAAATCTTATGTGTTTTTTCGTATTATATTTTGTGTAAGGATACTGCTTAAAATTATAGAACAGAAAAAGTATCAAAACTTTTGCTTTTAAAATGAATTAAATTATTTAGATGTTAAATTTATTTTTATTCATGAAATCTGCAAACGAAATAAATAAAAATCGTTTAAAAAATATGAAATAATCTATTTATTCAATAATAAGAAATATTTAATAGACTTATTCAAACAAATATTAAAAAACAGAATTCTATCCATTCTATGGTCAAAATTTGATGTCTATTAAAAAAAAAATTAGAATTAGACTTATAAAAATAAAAATCATTAGCTTATTAAAATTGGGCTTTAGAATTTTTGGTTTATCAAAAGAAGTTCTCTTACATATATAATATTAAATATATAATTATTCGAATTTGAAATTTTTGAAAGGACAAAACAAATGAAATTATATTTTTTTAAATCCAAATAAACTCCTAAATCAATACTTTGAAGCTGTATAATTTTGGGGCATATATAATTGGACGGATTTAAAAAGAGCAGCATCATAGGGAGAACATAATTTAGAAATGATGTTATTTGTAATAAAAATAATTTTAATTTTTAATAATCAAACTTTCTTACGCAATATCAGACATAAAAATATTAGTCACTAACTATTATACTTTCATCTCCAAAGCAGGTTTGCGTCCGCGCAAATCTCAGTACACCCCTAACAAACAATCGATTCATCCATTTCTGCCAATTAACCGGATGCTTACTATTTCATGTAATAATTTGTAGAACAATAGTTAAATTATTTTTTAATTTTAAAGTTTGAAATTGTTAAAATTATGTTAATGTTTAAAGCAAAGTTATTAACGTTATTTTTCAATTAATTAAAATTACACATAAAAACCCAAAATAAATATTTTTTTTCCAGTGCAATACGTTTTATATATATTTTCACACTCAAGAACATTCGAACCAACAATAATAAGTAAACAAACAAAAAAACGGTGAAAAAAGTGATAATTTATTTAAATTTAAAACATTTTTTTCTACAATGTAGAATAAAAGAAACGATTGTGGATGATAAATGAAACTTTAGCTTCGCACTGTTTCATTTCTTTCGAAAAAACTGATTTTAAATTTAATTTAAAGACAACAAACACTGCCCACTAACACAAATTTATTTCATTATTGAAAGGAAAATTTGTATTGTGTTTTATTCGTAGCTTAAAAACTTTGCCACTATTGTAAAAATCTAAAATAGAATTACATGTTAAAAATAAATACATTGCTGAGGGCCCTTTTGAAATTAATTTAATTTTATACTGAAGGATTTAAACAACTTTGGTGTTTGTATGCAAATGCATTTTGACGTTAAACATTTCTTTCAAAAATATATATGCAAAACATTTATTTGAAAATTTCATGCCACTAAAATTCTAACGGATGTTTCTTATTCTTATCAGTGATTATCATTTATATTACGTAATTAAAGAGGGTGACCATCTTCAGAGCAATTTTTTTTTAAATTTTGAACTTAATGAAAAATTATTTGGAAGGGACGGAATTTAAATCGATTATTGAATAAAAATTAATAAATAATTGATTTATTTTAAATTTTTAAAAATTTGAATAAAATTGTAATAACTAAATAATATTTACAAGCAATAAAAAAATTTGGCCGAATCGTAAAATAGCAGGCGTAAGATTTGGCGATTTTTTTGTGGCGCCAACTGAATGATAAGTTGCCAAATGTGATAACCCGGATTTCTTGTTTGTAACTCATTTCATTTGCAGTTGCAACCCTTTACTTAGCGGACTTTGGCGAAAAGAATTTTTGACGCCAAATCCCAACGGCCCCTGTTCTATGATTTTACCAAAACGTTTATATAATTCGATTTCGCATATTACATGCAAATGTATATTATTACTACTACAAAATGAACCAATATGATTATCCTAATTGGATTTCAAAAAGTCAGTGAGACCGAAATTCAATATCAAAAATCAAAATTTTTTATTTATATGAACAGATTTAAGAACAACATTCTTAAAATATAATAAAATAAATAATTTCGACCAAATCGCAAAATAAGGGCCATTGGGAATTGGCGACTTTTTTGTGGCGCCCACTGATTATAAGTGGCTAAATATAGTATTCTTGTACCGTTTGAAATTCACTTCACTTACAATCGCAAACCATTACTTTGCACACTTTGGCGAAAAGATTTTTTGACGATTTTACCATAATTTTTTTTTAAAGTTCAAAATTTTATATGCAATTTTATAAACATTAGCAAAAATGTATTTATTTGGAATAATTTTTACAAATATATTTGTCGTGAAAAAAGCAACAGTAAAAATAAAATTGAGAAAAATAAATGTAAAAAATTCTTGTTACTTAAGCATTTGATATTGAAATTTATGACTAAAATGTCATTGATTAATGTTGCACCTATTTTTTTCCATATTTCTAGCTTTTAATATCTTTCTTTACCTTTTTGTAAATAGATGAGAAATGTCACTTTGAAATATGTCTTGAATTGATTACCGTGAAATGAATGTTTTTTTGGGGGGAAGTACGCAATTTTTCTCCATGTATATTTCTGAAAAAACTGCTTTCGAGCTAATACTTCAATTTTTATACATATACAGTGAAATAAAGGCTATTTAATACATAAATCATTCAAACACAATCTAGTAGACAAATTTAAATTCACCAGAATTGTATAAACCAACATATGATGAACAAATCGCTTTCTGTTGGCAAATTAATAAAACGAAATTATTTTCTGAGTTACCTTTAATAATAATTTAAAACCAAAAAAGCAAATTTTTGCGCTATAAATGAGAATTTGCAGTTTTACAAAAAAATTTTGTGAATAACACTTTTGATATATAAAGATATTACTTCCGGTTATTGAAATGTACACTTCCTATTTGAATCGCTTTTTGTTGCCAAATTAACAAAACAAAAACTTCTACCGAGTTACCAATAATAATAAAAAAAAAAAAAAAAAATCAAATTAGCCTTTTTTTGCGTAATAAATGAGAATTTACAGCTTTACAAAAATTTGTGAACAATAATTTGGATATAAAAATCTATTACTTCCGTTTACTGAAATGCACACTTGCGGTTTGAATCTGGGGTATAAACTTCAATATAAGTTATAATACTTTTGTTTTGGATGAACATAAAAACAAATTTGAAACAATTTTGGAAACATAAAAGATGCTTTCAATAAAAGCAAAAACTGAAAAATGCATCCCCCCCCTAAAAATGTTTTTTTTTCATGCGTGTGGTCAATCTCCTTAAGCATACCCAGCGAATTTAAAGTAAATTAATATCCAGGATGATTATAATTAAAGTCCCACTTAAAAATGTTGTAAAAAAAAAAACACTCGTCAAAATGAAGTCAAATTTGAACTGAAGATACTTGAAGAAGGGGGAAACGGTATGGCATCAAATAAAAGTTCCACCGATTTTTCCCATCCAATTTGGTATGACCTTGCCATGGTGGATGGGTTTTATACTACCAGTGTTACAATTGTTGAATGACTTGGAAGTAATTTTTTCCGTCAAAAAACCGAACAATCAAGTACATTGAACACTACAGTTGGTTTAATGTGCAACTCATGATAAATACGTTGTCATTTCGATTCAAAATATCACTGGCAGCCGAATTCACTTTCTTTATGCTGCTTACAGCACCATCTATTAATACACTTTGGAAATATTTTTGATGTCGTTACCGTTTCTTCCTATCTTCCATTCAAATTTAAACTCATTATGACATGTGGCCCTTTTTTTACAGCATTTTGAAAGGGGGACTTTAGTTATAATCGCCCTGTATATTTATAATTCTTGCTTAAGAATTATAAATCAAAAGTAATTTGATTCAAGTTTTATTAGTATTCAATAAATAAATAAACTTTATATTTTAGCAAAAACAGTTGTATGAATACTTCAAAAATGAAAATTATACAACTGAAAAGGACAAAATAAAAAACGCATTTCTGTACTAAAAGCAGTCGGTGAAAATGTGGGAGGTATGCAAGGTAGAAAATGGTTCTGAAAATGTTCTTTGGAAAAAAAAATTGTTCGTAGTTTGAATTTTTTCGGCTTTCACGCCGTGAAGTCTATTTTTTTATTTTATTTTTTTTCTTCTCTCCCAATTTTTCCACCGCTTCTCACTTCAAGACTCCTACAAACTCGCAAATCCTCTCTTTTCAACTTTTCCGGCAAATTTCGAAAGAAGAAAAAAAAAAACTTATTGCATCCGAAAAAGTTTTTCCTGTCGTTCTTTACAACGATTCTTCCACGCAAGCAAATCTAATATCTTGAGTTTCGCGTGCATATTGGTTATTTCAAAAAAATTCGGAAGAAATAAAAAAAATGGAGGGAAAAAAAATGTGTTAGAAACCGATAAGAACTTGATAAATTTAGTATTTCTACAGTAGCTCTTAATATTTTTAAATCGCAACAAAAATAATGTATATACATCATCTAATTCATCTAAAGGCGTTCTAAATGCATAGTCAATTAAGTACAGTAGTGTCGTGCAGCTGAATTGTAACTAGGTGAAAATAAAATAAATAGATAAATTTAATGTCAATTTGTTTTATTAAACAAAAAACATTCTAGAAAGGAATTTCAAATTTCTTGAAATGCTTTTTTAATAACAAAAAAAAAAAAAAATAAATATATATATATATATATATATATATATATATATTTCGTTTTTTACGATATAACAGAAAAGATAATTGTAGTGTGCAGGTTGGGCCACCAGGTAGTAACTGGGTCTAGTTGGGTTGAGATACTTGAGACACAGGTTTGAGTACTCACAACTGTATTTACACACACAAACACCATACACTCACAATTAACTACAGATAATATTTAACACATTTAAAGACATAATTAGAGATACGTGGAAGGATTCCACATCTAAGCAGAAAGCCCGTCACTCAGATATGCGCAGGAGGCGAGATAATATTTTCTATCCTGGGTGAGAGTCTGTAGGCCAACTATTTCGCATGGTAGCGTTAAATATACTTCCTCTCCAAGTGAGGCGACCTGATGGCTAATCGGCTAGCGCTCTAGCTGTTGGGACCACAGACGTCAGGTTCAAATCCTGGCGGTGGCATGGATGTTTGTTGGAGGTTCGGAATCCACGTTAAACTGTAGGTCCTGGATTAATTAGCCTAAAGTGTGTACAAAATTATCGTAAAGCGACACACTAAACCGGGTGAGAGTCTGTAGGCCAGCTATTATGTAGGGTTGCGCTAAATATATTTCCTCTAGGAGGGATAGACATTAAAAGTTTCTCAACAGAAGCGCGTACTTTCTCTTTGGTGAGAGTCTCCAGGCCTTCGGACCATTTCTCCTTAACGCAGGCTCTATCATTTTAAAAACAGTGCCTTTAAATGAATGAATATTAAGCGACATGTTCACAAAGAATTTGAAACATAAAATAAATTATGTAAAGTTATACATTAGGGCATTTAATATAATTATAATATTTATATATATCATTAATAATATTAACATTCATTATTGTTTTTAATTATATTTTTTGAACGTTGAATTCGAATTATACTCAAACAGGACACAGATAAATATATATTAATTAGATTTCTTTGGAAAAAAAATAATTAAATTATTCGTAATTATAGAATAAAGTTTTGTTTGAAATTATTTATGTAGTTTTGATCAAATTATAATAGTTTAAAATAGTAATTTTATTTCACTAAATACTTTCATATTCTTAATTACACTAGACTTGTAATTTTTTTCACATAATTTTAAGTTAATATTTTCCGTATTGATGAATAAATGTAAGATAATATGTTAATATTTAAGATGGTATTTTCATGAATAAAAGGCAACCTTTTTAAAACTTCTGGTAACATTTTCAAAAATATATTAATTATTATGCTAATTTTAATTAATCCTAAAAGTTTTAATATAGCAAGCTAAAATGCTTGAGGGAAAAAAGAATATTTTTTTCTCTAAACATCTTGAAAAAACTTTTTTCTTTCTTGATAGCAACATACTTTGAAAATTCTAATGAATTAAAAGCATTTTTATACATAAAAACTCCTCGCATCCTTTTAACTTCGGAAATGTCTTTTTATTTGTGACATTTTTTTCGTAATTTATCATGAAATGACAAAAAATTGTCATAACGTCGTTTTGCAATGAAAATTTTAAAAAATTAAAAAACTTTCTTTTTACATTAAAGCCAAAATGCTTCGTGCAGTTAAAATGCAGCTATTCCAATTTAATGGCCTTTTGGGATATTAAATTAAATTGCTGCCTTCAAAAATGATATTCGAAGTTGAAACGAACTGCTTGCCTTGAATAAATTACTGTCGTCCTTTCTTGCTCAAGTCAAAGATGAATTCTAAGCAGTGAATAAGAAAAGAAAAATTAAAGAATTTTTTTGTGCGGAGTGAAATGCCTGAATTTTTATGATCTTTTTGATGAAAAGATCAATATTTGAATAAATAAGCGAAAAAAATGTCGAGAAAGAAGTTTAAATATATTTAGTGTTTTAAATTGACAAGCATAATTTAACTAATTCTAAAAAAAAGCATTAAACATTTATACTCATTACATTTGTGCCATTAAACAGTTATACTCATTACAATCGTGCCATCAAAGAGTTATAATCATTACAATTGAGCCCTTAAAGATTTATAATCATTACAATTGAGCCCTTAAAGAATTATAATCATTACAATTGTGCCCTTAAAGAGTTATAATCATTACAATTGTGCCCTTAAAGAGTTATAATCGTTACAATTGTGCCCTTAAAGAGTTATAATCATTACAATTGAGCCCTTAAAGAGTTATAATCATTACAATTGTGCCCTTAAAGAGTTATAATCATTACAATTGTGCCCTTAAAGAGTTATAATCATTACAATTGTGCCCTTAAAGAGTTATAATCATTACAATAGTGCCCTTAAAGAGTTATAATCATTACAATTGTGCCCTTAAAGAGTTATAATCATTACAATCGTGCCCTTAAAGAGTTATACTCATTACAATCGTGCCATCAAAGAGTTATAATCATTACAATTGAGCCCTTAAAGATTTATAATCATTACAATTGAGCCCTTAAAGAGTTATAATCATTACAATTGAGCCCTTAAAGAGTTATAATCATTACAATTGTGCCCTTAAAGAGTTATAATCATTACAATTGAGCCCTTAAAGAGTTATAATCATTACAATTGTGCCCTTAAAGATTTATAATCATTACAATTGAGCCCTTAAAGAGTTATAATCATTACAATTGTGCCCTTAAAGAGTTATAATCATTACAATTGAGCCCTTAAAGAGTTATAATCATTACAATTGTGCCCTTAAAGATTTATAATCATTACAATTGTGCCCTTAAAGAGTTATAATCATTACAATTGTGCCCTTAAAGAGTTATAATCATTACAATTGTGCCCTTAAAGAGTTATAATCATTACAATTGTGCCCTTAAAGAGTTATAATCATTACAATTGTGCCCTTAAAGAGTTATAATCATTACAATTATGCCCTTAAAGAGTTATAATCATTACAATTATGCCCTTAAAGAGTTATAATCATTACAATTGAGCCCTTAAAGAGTTATAATCATTACAATTGTGTCCTTAAAGATTTATAATCATTACAATTGTGCCCTTAAAGAGTTATAATCATTACAATTGTGCCCTTAAAGAGTTATAATCATTACAATTGTGCCATTAAACATTTATTTATTATAATTATTTCTTAAACATTCTTTATATTTTCTTTTCTATACATTTACATTTTCTACAAAGTATTTTTTAACAAAATATTTTACAATAAAAAATGTGGAAAAAAAAATTATTAAAATGTTGATATTATGTAGTTAAAATAATCGATTCAAGTTTATTATGATTTAATAGATTCATACAGAGATTTTTCGTTGTAGTTTTCGTTTTTTTCCAATATTTTTACAGTTCAATTTTCGTCTTTTCGAAACCTTACATCCCTGCTTTATTGTAGTTAGACTTCTAATAGTATAATGACCGACAGGTTGGGAGTTGCCAACTGAAGTTGTTTTATGAAAAAAGTAATCCTTTAAATTAAAATACCCTCTCCCCCTCCACACACACATGGAAACTTTATACTTAGACATTTAAAATGAACATCATTTGCACGTGACAAAACAAAATTTTTTAAAAGGTACAGAAAAAATTATCGTACTCAGCTAGTTCAGCAATTACAAAATGAAGAAATCGATTTGCATTCATAAACGGACGAATCGATCGATTTATGATATAGATAAACAATCATAAATGAACAATTCGATCGATTTGTGATATCGATGAATCATAAATGACCGTATCGATGATCGATTCAATATCAATAAACAATCATAAATGAATGAATTGAAGATCGATTTATGATATCGATAAACAAACCGAGAAGAATTTTCAATAAGTACATTAATGATTGAAAAAAAAATTCGCGAAGTCTACTTAAATTAAGGAAAGTAAAATAAATTAAGTATATGTAGTTTATATTTGTCATTAGTAAAAAGTTTGCTTTCATTGATTGCATGGTACATTCATGCCGCTAAAACCTGTGGTACCAAAGATTTTAGTGGCATGAATGTTTGTTAGTGGTTCGGAATCCACGTTAAACTGTAGGTCCCAGTTTACTTACCCCAAAGTGAGCAAAAAATGACCGTATAGTGACAAACCAAATATCTCCGACGATATTCTTAGACAATGATCGTTAATAAGTTTTTTAATTTTGTGACAACGTTCCGAAATTGTTATAATAAAAGTAGTGAATCTACAAACTTTTAACACTAATTACGTGTAAACCCCAAATTTGAAGGAAAGAAATATTTTACTTTTTATCTTCCAATATGTTTTACATGGATTAGCACATTTAAAGAGCTTCATGGATTTTTTTCCATAAAATATCTTTTGGTATACTGTTCGAGTTTCCGATGAAGTTTTTCAGAAACTGTCAACGCTAAAAAAATAATGAAGTAAGACTTATTTACGTCCATCTCTGAATTACGCAATGCTCAGATCATCTTACAAATTTTCAATCTGTGATAAATCTGGCGATCGAACTGGCCAAGAAAGTGTGCCAACGTTGAGATCTGGCGACTACCTTCCTTTGAGTCGCCAAACATTATGCTGTTGGAAAATATCTCCTTAAGGCTCTACCACAAAAGACAAAACATGAGGGTGAATGATATCACGAACTTAAATCTGGTTTGTCATGGTAATGGGAATTATTACTAGAGGGGAATGACTGTCATATACAATAAACTCGACGACAGAAATTGTAGGCGTGGTGGGCTGCTCCAAAGGAAAAGTATCTTTGAAGTATTCACTATAGCTCCTGCAAACACACACGCTTGTAATTAGAAGCCTAATTGAATCATGATTCGTAGCTGAAGATGACGCGCCTCCATTTCCCCCCAACCAATTCTGTTCTTGCATCAATTCTAACTAATGCGACAATGGGTGGTATTTAATTCCGTCCTAGAGCATTGTCCCTGTGCAGCAGATAATCAGCAAACTAAATATCAAAGGGAGATTATTTATGGCTTAGGGTAGACACACTTCAACACATTTTAATGGTTTTTAGTAATGGGCAATCATTGTAAAATCAATCGCATATATCCTTCGCACAAACCTTTATGGCAAGTTTCGTAGGACCAATTAGTACACCAATTAGTAATTAGTATGTTTGTTTGTTTGTTGTTTCTTATCCCACAAACCTTACCCCCCTTACCCCTTTCTTACCCCCTTTCAAGCCCACGAGCCCATACGTGCTCGTGATTGAAGGGGAAGGAAGCAGCTTCTGTTGTGATGGAGCACCCGTAGGTAGAAGCCTGACTTTTGCTCCGTGACGCTCTTACAGTCATAGGAGACCGGGACCTACGGCTTAAAGTGGATTCCGAACCACTACAAACATCCATGGCACCGCCGGGATTCGAACCCGAAACCTGTGGCACCGAGCGCCAGAGCGCTAGAGACACTCGGCCATTCAGGTCCCCAATTTGCCAACGGCACGCGGTGTTCCCAGGTGGTCACCCACCCAAGTACTGACCGCGCCCAATGATGCTTGACTTCGGTGATCTAACGAGAACCGGTATATTGTAATTAGTATGAATTAAAAAATGATACATTGTACTTGTTTTATAACAGTTACTAAAGCGGATACTGTGTATTGCAAATCGTTTCCTTTTTCATGTGGTCAACCCCCTTAAACATACCTAGAGAATTTAAAGGACATTAATATATATTTATAATTCTTATTGAAAACAATTATTTTTGCAACATAATTCGTAATGTTTGGTATATCCATAAATAAACAAACATTATATTTTCTCTAAAACAGTTGCTTATTTTTCATGTTTGATGTGTTCATATAACGGAAAAGGACAAAATGAAAAAGGCATTTGTATTGTTTTTATTGCAAAATATATGTTTATAATTTGTATTCGATCAAATTATTTTTTTAAAGTTTTACTTATACATCAAACAATCAAACACATTGGACATTACAGTTAGTTTAATGTGCAACTCATTCCAAATACGTTGTAATTTCAATTCAAAATATCACTGGCAGCCGAATTCACTTTCTTTATGCAGCTTACAGCGCCATCTATTACTATATTTTGGAATTTTTTGATACCGTCACCGTTTTCCCCTTCTTCAAGTTTCTTTAGTTCAAATTTGAACTCATTGTGATGAGTGGATCTTTTTTTTACTGCATTTTGAAAGTGGGACATTTATTATTCCCTGTATATTTATGATTCTTATTGAATCAAACTATTTTTGCAACATAATTCTTAAAGTTTTACTTGTGCATCCATAAATGGACAAACTTTATATTTTCTCAAAAAAACGTTGTATGAATACATCAAAATTGAAAATTACACAGCTGAAAAGGACAAAATGAAAAATGCATCTCTGTACTAAAAGCAGTCGGAGAAAATGTGGGTGGTATGCAAGGTAAAAAAGGGTTCTGAAAATGTTCTTCGGAAAAAAACTTTCAGTAGTTTGAATTTTTTTCAGCTTTCACGCCGTGAAGTCTATTTTTTATTTTATTTATTTTTTGCTTTTTCTATTTTTCCACTGCCTCTCACTTCAAGACTCCTACACAATCGCAAATCCTCTCTTTTCAACTTTTCCGGCAAATTTCGAAAGAAGAAAAAAAAAACTTATTGCATCCGAAAAAGTTTTTCCTGTCGTTCTTTACAACGATTCTTCTGCCACGCAAATCTAATATCTTGCGTTTCGCGTGCATATTGGCTATTTCAAAAAAAAATTCAGCAAAATAAAAAAAATGGAAGGGAAAAAATGTGTTAGAAGCCGATAAGAACTCGAAAAATTCAGTAGTTTTACAGTAGCTCTTAATATTTTTAAATCGCAACAAAAAATATTTTCACATAATTCAGTTAATGCAAAGGCGTTTTAAGTAGATAATCATATAGATTCTTGGAAGGATTCCACTTCTAAGCCGAAAACCCGATACTCGGGGATGCGCAGGGTACGCGAAAGTCACTTCATCTCCGAGTGAGGCCAACTATTATGCAGAGTTGCGCTAAATATATTTCCTCTCGGATGAGAGTCTCGAGACCTACTGTCCACTTCGCCTGTATGCCAGAGGGGGCGCTCTTGCACAACAAGTGTGCAGGAGGTAGCACGGTTACACTATATATATATATATATATATATATATATATCGCTTATAAAACGCTTTTAAGCTTTTTTTTAATATCATTATACAAGTTTTTAAAAGATCGTAAATAAAAACTGAAATTTACAGCTTGTTTAAATTATGCAATTATTTTTAATTTTAAACCTGTAGTGTGCAGGTTGGGCAGCCAGGTTGTAACTGGGTGTGGTTGGGTTGAGACAAGTTCAAGAACTCACAGCTTTATTTAACACGTACAAACGCCAAACACAATTAAGGACATACAATTTTTAACACGTTTAAAGGCATATAGATTCGTGGAAGGATTCCACTTCTAAGCCAGAAACCCGATACTAGGCCACGCACAGAATGCGCGAAATATACTTTCTTTTCCGAATAAGAGTCGGTAGACCAACTAATGCGCCAGGATGCGCTAAATATATTTCCTCGCTGGAAGAGAGACGAAACTAAACGTTTCTCAGCGGGAGCGCAGATTGCACTGTACTTCCTCTCGGGTAAAAGTCTCGAAGCCAACTGATCATTTCTCCTGAATACCAAAGGGCTTGCCAGTGTGTAGGAGGAAGCACGGTTACACTGTATCATTTTAAAAATAGTGCCTTTAAGTGAATGAATACTAAGTGGAAAATTCACAAAGAATTTGAAACATAAAATAAATTATTAGATGAAAATATATAGTTTTATATTAGAATATTCATCTAGTTAGAATATTGGAATATTCATCTAGTTAGAATTTTGGAATATTCATCTAGTTAGAATTTTGGAATATTCATCTAGTTAGAATATTGGAATATTCATCTAGTTAGAATATTGGAATATTCATCTAGTTAGAATATTGGAATATTCATCTAGTTAGAATATTGGAATATTCATCTAGTTAGAATATTGGAATATTCATCTAGTTAGAATAATAGAATATTCATCTAGTTAGAATAATAGAATATTCATCTAGTTAGAATATTAGAATATTCATCTAGTTAGAATATTAGAATATTCATCTAGTTAGAATATTAGAATATTCATCTAGTTAGAATATTAGAATATTCATCTAGTTAGAATATTAGAATATTCATCTAGTTAGAATAATAGAATATTCATCTAGTTAGAATAATAGAATATTCATCTAGTTAGAAAATTAGAATATTCATCTAGTTAGAAAATTAGAATATTCATCTAGTTAGAAAATTAGAATATTCATCTAGTTAGAATATTAGAATATCCATCTAATTAGAATATTTATATACATCATTAATAATATTAATATTCATTATAATTTTCACTTGTACTTTTTAAAAGTTGAATTCGAATTATACTGAAACATGACATCCAAATATATATTAATTAATTTTCTATGGAATAAAAAGAATAATTAAATTATTTATAATCATACAGTAAAGTTTTGTTTTAAATTATTTATCTAGTTTTGATCAAATTATAATAGTTTAAAATTGTAATTTTAATTCAATAGATACGAGATTCTTAATTACACGAGACTTATAATTTTTTTTTCACATAATTTTAGTTAAATATTTTCCGTATTAATAAAAATTAATATACCTTAAATTTATTCAAGATAATATTTTCATGAATGAAAGGCAACCTTTTAAAAACTTCTGGTAACACTTTCAAAAATATATTAATTATTATGCTAATTTTAATTAATCCTAAAAGTTTTAATGTAGCAAGCTAAAATGCTTGAGGGAAAATAGATATTTTTTCCCTAACATCTTGGAAAACCCCTTTTTTTTTTATAGCAACATACTCTGAGAATTCTAATGAATTAAAAGCCTTTTTATATATAAAAACTCCTCGCATCCTTTTAACTTAGGAAATGGCTTTTTATTGCCGACTTTTTTCCATAATTTATCATGAAATGACAAAAAATTGTCATAATGTCTTTTAGTCAAGAAAATTTTAAAAAATTAAATAACTTTCTTTCTACATTAAAGCCAAAATGCTTCGTGCAGTTAAAATGCAGCTATTTCAATTTAATGGCCTTTTGGGATATTAAATTAAATTGCTGCCTTCAAAAATGATATTTGAAGTTGAAACGAACTGCTTGTCTTGAATAAATTACTGTCATCCTTTCTTGCCCAATTCAAAGATGAATTCTAAGCAGGGAGTAAGAAAGGAAAAGATTAAAAAAAATTTGTGCGGAGTGAAATGCCTGAATTTTTATGATCTTTTTGATTAAAAGATCAATATTTGAATAAATAATCGGAAAAAATATTGAGAATGAAGTTAAACATATTACTTATACTTGCTACAAACATTTATTACTAAACATATTACATTAATAAATGAACGAATCAATGATAGATTGCTATCTATAAATAAATAAAAATGAACGAATCAATGATAGATTGCTATCTATAAATAAACAAAAATGAACGAATCAATGATAGATTGCTATCTATAAATAAACAAAAATGAACGAATCAATGATAGATTGCTATCTATAAATAAACAAAAATGAACGAATCAATGATAGATTGCTATCTATAAATAAACAAAAATGAACGAATCAATGATAGATTGCTATCTATAAATAAACAAAAATGAACGAATCAATGATAGATTGCTATCTATAAATAAACAAAAATGAACGAATCAATGATCGAGTTATAATATCAGTATACATTAATAAATGAACGAATCAATGATCTATTCACATTATCGATAAACATTCATAAATGAACGTATCTGATCGATTCACCTTATCGATGAACGTTCATAAATGAACAAATCTGATAGTTTCACGTTATCAAAAGTTCCTAATTGAAAGAATCGATGCTCGATTCACGTTAAGGATAACCATTCATAAAGGAACGAATCGATAAACATTCATAAATGAACGAATTGATGCTCAATTCATGATATTGATGAACACTTAATGAACGAATCGATGAGTGATTCACGATATTAATGAACATTTAATGAACGAATTGATGATCGATTTATGATATCGATGAACATTCATGAATGAAGGAATTGATTATCGATTTATGATATCAATGAACAAATCGAGAAGAACTTTCATTCTGTACATTAATGACCGATGGAATCCGCAGTAAATCATATACTCATTCACGTAAATAGAGTATAATGTATAAAAAAAATAAGTATATAAGTATAATGTATAAAAAAATAAATGTGTGTGTGTAAGTATACTTCAAAAGCTAAGTGTTATAGATTTTAAAATATGCTGTATACATACATTTATATATTTGTGTAGAAAAAAAAAATTAACTTCTGATTTTTTTTCCTCCAAATTTAATATTTTGTTCTAAAGAACCATAACCAAGATTTACAAAAAGTTTTCAATAATTATTTTTATACTAATTATTTATATAATTATTTTTATACTAATTATTTATATAATTATTTTTATACTTATTTTTTATTGTCATCAGATTTAGTCACTATTTGCTGATGTTTTCTCATAAAAACTGATTGGCGCCATTAGTTAAGTCATCGTAAAAAAAAAAAATAAATAAATGTAGAAAATTTATAATATATTTATTTAGTTTATTTTTGCACATTCACACTAATTTTGTAAATAAATCTGTAAACATTTGTAAAAACAAAATCATAAGAACGTTAATACAAAGTACATCAAGTAATTTTGGATGTTATGTGTTCATGATTAAAAATCGCATTAAAATAGATTTTTTCACAGTTGATAAATGCCACAAATTTTTTTTAAATTATTATTAAGCTAACAGATATTATCATTTCTTACTAAACATTGTTAAAAATAAATTCTAATAGATTAAAGATGAAATTAATTATTGGGAATTCTTCGATAAAAATTTCTTAATTATTGAATTATATTATTTAAATCGAGTCATTTAAAACGTTAAACCTTTAAGTCCCCACACATTTTTCATTAATATATTTTAATTTCTATAACAGGGCAACGTCATTTCGTATAATAATATGATAGTCTAATAATAATAATTAAAACATTTCGTGATATTTATCAACAAAATTGAAGTTAATACGACTTTTAATCATGAACACATAACATCCAAAATTACTTAATGTACTTTACTATTTTGTGATTTTTGTAAGATGGGAAGATAGCAAAACCTAGGACGTACCTATTATGATTAAATAAAGAGGGAAAAATAAATGAAATTGCGCCGTAAACGTCCGCGTTTAATCAAGTTCCCCTTTTAATTTGGTTTCCTTTTTTATAATTAAATTTCTTGAGGTCCGTTTAATTGAAGAATATCTTATATCTTGTGGGATTATACATGAAAAAAAATATGTTTAGAACAGCTATTTAGAAAGCTTGTAATTAAACTGAAAATAAATATTAATATAAACAATTACTTCTTTTCTGTACACTGGTTTACTTTGTAAAATATGACTCAATACTTAAATTTTAAAAATAAATTAATCTATTTTATTAATAAAATTTTATTTTATGATTATTTATATTATTTTTAGGAATTATTCCGTGTAAAGAATTGTCCCAAAATCTAGATGCTTATTTTAAGACATGTAACTTCTCCAACGATGTCCAATTGGCTAATGCTCTGGCCTTTGATACCACAGGTTTCAGTGGCTTGGATGCTTGTTAGTAGTTCGGAATCCATGTTAGACTGTAGGTTCCGGTTTACTTACCAAAAGGTGTGCAAAAAATGACCGTATAGCAACAAATCAAAACTAAAAATCTCCGACGATATTCGTAGACAATGATAGTTAATAGGTCGAACATTTCAAAACTGTTATAGTATACAGTGCACCTACTGAATTGTAGGACTAATTTTGTGCAAACCTCAAATTTGAAGAAAGAAATTTCTTTACTTTTTATTTTCAATATGCTTTACATGGATTAGCACATTTAAAGAGCTTCTTGGATTTTTTTCATCAAATATTTTATGTTATATTGTTTGAATTTTTGTAGAAGTTTTTAAGAAACATTCAATGCTATAAAAATAATGAGGTAAGGCTTATTTTAGAAAGAAATGGGAATGTTTGGCGAGAATGGCATTTATTAGAGACGCATTAAGTACAGTAGTAGTCATTGTATTGTTCCTTATATTGTCTAATACACATAATCCTTTACGAAGCAGCCAGATTTCACCAAATTGCTTGTGTATTATTCCCAGGTCATCTCTTCGTTAATCATTGTCTATCCATCTCTAAATTACTCAGTGCCAATCCTTGCACGTCCATCTCTGAATTACGCAGTGCCAATCCTTGCCCGTCCATCTCTGAATTACGCAGTGCCAATCCTTGCCTGTCCATTTCTGAATTACGCAATGCTAATACTCGCCCGTCCATCTCTGAATTGCGCAATGCTAATCCTTGTCCGTCCATCTCTGAATTACGCAGTGCTCAGATCATCTTACAAATTTTCAATATGGGATAAATCTGGTGATCGAATAGGCCAAGAAAGTGTTCCAACGTTGAGATCTTGTGACTACCGTTCTTTGAGTCGCCAAACAATATGCTGTTGGAAAATATCTCCTTAATGCTTTACCACAAAAGACAAAACAGGAGGGTGAATGATATCACGAACTTAAATCTGTGTTGTCATGGTAATGGAAATTATTACTAGAGGGGAACGACTGTCATACGCAATAAACTCGACGACATAAATTGTAGACGGGGAGAGCTGCTCCAAAGAGAAAGTATCGTTTAAGTAGTCACCATAGCTCCCCCAAACACACACGCTTGTAATTAGAAGCCTAATTGAATCATGATTCGTCACTGAAGATGGCGTGTCTCCATTTCCCCCAACCAATTCTGTTCTTGCATCAATTCGAACTCATGCGACGATGAGTGGTATTAAATTCGTCCTAGACCACCGTCCATGTGCAGCAGATAACCACCTTACTTAATGTCACAGGGAGATTATTTATGGCTTAGGGTAGACACACTTCGACACATTTTAATGGTTTTATTAATGGGTAATCATTGTAAAATCAATCGCCTATATACTTCGCACAAACCTTCATGGCAAGTTTCGTAGGACCAATTAGTACACCAATTAGTGGTTCGGAATCCACATTAAACTGTAAATCCCACTTTACTTACCCAAAAGTGTGCAAAAAATGACCGTTTAGTGACAAACCAAAAATCTCCGACGATATTTTTAGACAATGATCGTGAATAAGTTTTTAATTTTGTGACAACGTTTCGAAGTTGTTATAATAAAAGTAGTGAATCTACAAAATTTTAACACTAATTACGTGTAAACCACAAATTTGAAGGAAAGAAATATTTTACTTTTTATCTTTCAATATGTTTTACATGGATTAGCACATTAAAAGAGCTTCATGGATTTTTTTCCATAAAATATCTTTTGGTATACTGTTCGAGTTTTCGATGAAGTTTTTTAGAAACTGTCAATGCTATAAAAATAATGAAGTAAGGCTTATTTTAGAAAGAAATGAGAATGTTTGGCGAGAAGGGCATTTATTAGAGACGCATTAAATACAGTAGTAATCATTGCATTTTTCCTTATATTGTGTAATACACTTAATCCTTTACGAAGCAGCCAGATATCAACAAATTGCCTGTGTGCAATTCCCTGGTCATATCTTTGTTAATCATTGTCTATCCATCTCTGAATTACGCAGTGCTAATCCTTGCCCGTCCATCTCTGAATTACGCAGTGCTAATCCTTGCCCGTCCATCTCTGAATTACGCAGTGCTAATCCTTGCCCGTCCATCTCTGAATTACGCAGTGTGCTAATCCTTGCCCGTCCATCTCTGAATTACGCAGTGCTAATCCTTGCCCGTCCATCTCTGAATTACGCAGTGCTAATCCTTGCCCGTCCATCTCTGAATTACGAAGTGCTAATCTTGCCCGTCCATCTCTGAATTACGCAATGCTAATACTTGCCCGTCCATCTGCGAATTACGCATTGCTAATCGCAATGCTAATCCTGCCCGTCCATCTCTGAATTACGCAGTGCTAATCCTTGCCCGTCCATCTCTGAATTACGCAGTGCTAATCCTTGCCCGTCCATCTCTGAATTACGCAGTGCTAATCCTTGCCCGTCCATCTCTGAATTACGCAAGGCTAATACTTCCCCGTCCATCTGCGAATTACGCAGTGCTAATCCTTGCCCGTCCATCTCCGAATTACGCAATGCTAATCCTTGTTCGTCCATCTCCGAATTACGCAATGCTAATACTTGCCCGTCCATCTCTGAATTACGCAATGCTAATCCTTGCCCGTCCATCTCTGAATTACGCAATGCTAATCCTTGCCCGTCCATCTCTGAATTACGCAATGCTAATCCTTGCCCGTCCATCTCTGAATTATGCAATGCTAATCCTTTGCTCGTCCATCTCTGAATTACGCAATGCTAATCCTTGCCCGTCCATCTCTGAATTATGCAATGCTAATCCTTTGCTCGTCCATCTCTGAATTACGCAATGCTAATCCTTGCCCGTCCATCTCTGAATTATGCAATGCTAATCCTTTTGCCCGTCCATCTCCGAATTACGCAATGCTAATCCTTGCCCGTCCATCTCTGAATTACGCAATGCTAATCCTTGCCCGTCCATCTCTGAATTACGCAATGCTAATCCTTGCCCGTCCATCTCTGAATTACGCAATGCTAATCCTTGCTCGTCCATCTCTGAATTATGCAATGCTAATCCTTGCCCGTCCATCTCTGAATTACGCAATGCTAATCCTTGCCCGTCCATCTCTGAATTACGCAATGCTAATCCTCCATCTCGTCCATCTCTGAATTACGCAATGCTAATCCTTGCCCGTCCATCTCTGAATTACGCAATGCTAATCCTTGCTCGTCCATCTCTGAATTACGCAATGCTAATCCTTGCCCGTCCATCTCTGAATTATGCAATGCTAATCCTTTGCTCGTCCATCTCCGAATTACGCAATGCTAATCCTTGCCCGTCCATCTCTGAATTACGCAATGCTAATCCTTGCCCGTCCATCTCTGAATTACGCAATGCTAATCCTTGCTCGTCCATCTCTGAATTATGCAATGCTCAGATCATCTTACAAATTTTCAGTCTGATAAATCTGGAGATCGAATAGGCCAAGAAAGTGTGCCAACGTTGAGATCTTGTGACTACCGTTCTTTGAATCGCCAAACATTATGCTGTTGGAAAATATCTCCTTAATGCTCTACCACAAAAGACAAAACATGTGGGTGAATGATATCACGAACTTAAATCTAAGTTGTCATGGTAATGGGAATTATTACTAGAGGGGAACGACTGTCATATGCAATAAACTCGACGACATAAATTGTAGACGGGGAGAGCTGCTCCAAAGAGAAAGTATCGTTTAAGTAGTCACCATAGCTCCCCCAAACACCCACGCTTGTAATTAGAAGCCTAATTGAATCATGAATCGTCGCTGAAGATGATGCGTCTCCATTTACCCCCAACCAATTCTGTTCTTGCATCAATTCTTACTAATGCCACAATGGGTGGTATTCAATTTTTCCTAGAGCATTGTCCCTGTGCAGCAGATAATCAGCATACTTAATATCACAGGGAAATTATTTATGGCTTAGGGTAGAAACACATTTTAATTGTCTTAGTTGTCTTGTTAATGGGCAATCATTGTAAAGTCAATCGCCTATATACTTCGCACAAACCTTTCATGGCAAGTTTCGTAAGACCAATTAGCACACCAATTAGCAATTAGTATCGATTAAAAAATGATACATGGTACTTAGTTTATAACAGTTACTAAAGCGGATACTGTGTATTACAAATCGTTTTTTTTTTTTTTTTTTCATGTGGTGAGCCACCTTAAACATACCTAGAGAATTTAATATATATTTATTATTCTTATTGAATCCAATTATTTTTTCAACATAATTCTTAAAGTTTTGCATAGCCATAAATGAAAAAACGTTATATTTTCTCTAAAACAGTTGCTTATTTTTCATGTTTGATGCAGTTTCATGTGGTCAATCCTGAAACATTTTATTTCTATTGCTGCTGGCAAATATTTAGACCGTGATCTTTTAAGCTATAAGGGCGACACCGACGTTATTCACTTAACACTACCCAGAGGGCACGTGTAACTTGAAGAAAGGGGATTCCGAACCACTACAAACATCCACATCCACCGGAACTCGAACACGAAACCTGTGGTACCGACCGCCATCAAGTCCATCCCCCTTAAACATGCTCAGTGAATTTAAAAGATAATAATACACGTTTATAATTTTTATAGGATCAACTTTTTTTGCATCATAACTCTTAAGTAAATGTTTTACTTGTACATTCATAAATGAACAAACTTTACATTTTCTAAAAAACAGTTATATGAATACATCAAAATTGAAAATTATACAACTGTAAAGGACAAAATGAAAAATGCATTTCTGTACTAAAAGCTGTCGGTGAAAATGTGGGAGGTATGCAAGGTAGAAAATGGTTCTGAAAATGTTCTTTGGGAAAAAAATTTTTCGTAGTTTGAATTTTTTCGGCTTTCACGCCGTGAAGTCTATTTTTTTTATTTTATTTTTTTGCTCTCCCATTTTTCCCACTGCTTCTCACTTCAAGACTCCTACAAACTCGCAAATCCTCTCTTTTCAACTTTTCCGGCAAATTTCGAAAGAAGAAAAAAAAAAAACTTATTGCATCCGAAAAAGTTTTTCCTGTCGTTCTTTACAACGATTCTTCCACGCAAGCAAATCTAATATCTAACGTTTCGCGTGCATATTGGTTATTTCAAAAAAATTCACCAGAAAAAAAATGGAAGGAAAAAATGTGTTAGAAACCGATAAGAACTTGATAAATTTAGTAGTTCTACAGTAGCTCTTAATATTTTTAAATCGCAACAAAAATAATATATAGACATCATCTACTTAATCTAGAAGTGTTCTAAATGCTTTGTCAATCAAATATTTAATAAAATATTTTAGTGAAGTAATTATAAGACTGATCAAACATTTTGATTTAATTTGTTATCAATTTTATTTAGAAGCTTCCCTCTCTTCTAATTGGAGTGGATACTTCCTTAACTCATGGTCTATCACCAATCACGATGCAACAACTCATGGTTTAGTCCATATTTCATCTCTAATTGTTTCGACCTGTGAAGACCGAACAGACAAACGCTAATTTCGTAATGTCTCATTCTCCATGACACTGATTATCTGCTGTCAGATTTGAGTGACAGGTTGTTCTCATTAGTACAAAACCCTAATTGCACGTAATATAACAACACAGCTTATCTGCTGTCAAATGATGATTTGAGTGGTGGGTTGTTATAATATATTTTACTAATCAAAAAAATATAGTACATTCCTCTCACTTGGTAATGAAATGCCAAAACTCTTCCCGTGATAAAAAATGCTACAACTAATTTCCTGCTTATGAAAATCTTGCAGAAGAAGATATTGCCGTGTGGAGAAAGGAAAGTGGTTCGACAAGCAGAAAATCAGCGGGAAAATTACAGATAAAATAATTGCAGATAATGCATGAAAAACGTAATGATGAAAACAACATCCATCAAAAGAAAATCTTTTAAAGATCTTAGTTCGATTGTAAAAATTATTGAATACATTGAGCAATAAGAAGAGGTACTTTCAATACTGCTGATGCTTATACAACAACGTGACATTGTGTGGTGATAAATGTTTTCTTGGTTCAAACAAAAAATTAAGAACTCAATAAAATAAAAAATTTCCCTCCCTATTTTTATGAAAATTTTTATGAAAGCATTGGAAGCACACGTCATAAAGGTTGTCCATGTAGTATCTTATAAATTAATATGCGTGTATATTTATTTTTATCACCTTATCTAGTGACTATTTATGTAAATCCGTCTTATCTAAGCTCAACTTTGTTCATATTAACTTGGATAATTGGGATTCAACAGTAGCTTAAAAAATAAATAATTTTAATTTAGATGTATTATTATGAATAGCGAAACAAAACATATAAAGAGAGTCAAAAATTTTATTTAATTAAACATTTATATCATAGAATTCGATAAACGTATAGAAATTAATTTTGAGAGAATAAATATGAAATCATAAATAAATTATGAGCACAGTTCTTATTTGTTAACGAGAAAGACTTATATAATTTAGGAACGACATAATAAATCAATTTTATGATTTTTAATCATAAAATAAAATCTTAATAAATTGATTTTATTTAGAATATAAAATATATTTTTTTAAACATTATAAATTTCCGAAAGAAGTTTTAAATAATTTAAAGCTCTATATTGAAGTTTGATTATATCATTTCTGTACTTTTGATTAATTTTTAATAAAAATTTATTATTAAAATAGCTGAATATTTAAAGTTTTATTATTTTACTGTGCTAAATTTCTAAAAGTAACAAAAATAAAGATTTTTAAATAAAATAAAGAAAAATGTATCATTATCTCTCTATTTTTTTTCCTAGTACATATGTAAAATTTAAATACTTAAACAATTGTTAAATGCGCAAATTTTTTTCTTAATTCCGCAAAATTATTCAGAATTAATTTAGACTTTTAATTATTTTCCAAGGTAATTCAAAATCTTAATATAATAAACTTTAAAATTCTAAAACAAGCAAAGGATTTACGAATACGAGCTTCTAAAATTATGAAAATTTATGAGTTTGACAAATAGCCCCATTTTTAGTTATTTAAAAAGATAGTCTAATAATAATATTGTAAAAAATCTCAAATCACTATTCTAATGTGCAGGTTAGGCAACCAGATTGTAACTTTGTGTGGATGGGTTAAGATACTTGTGCCCCAAGTTGGAGAACTCACAGCTATATTTACACACGCACAAACACCACACACATACAATTAGAGACATACACTATTCAACACATTTAAAGACATAATTATGGATTTGTGGAAGGATTCCACTTCCAAGCCGAAAATTCAATACTCTGCTACGAGCGGGGTGCGTGAAATTTACTTCTTCGGGTGAGAGTCTGTAGGTCAACTAATACGCAGAGTTGCGCTAAATATATTTTCTCTTCGATTGAGAAACTTTAGATCAACTAAATGTTTCTCAGCGGGAGAGCAAGCTTGAGCTGTACTTCCTCTAGGGTGAGTCTCGAAGTGGACTGAACCGTTCTCCTGAAAACCAAAGGGGTGTGTAGCAGGAGGCACGGTTACACTATTTTTTAAAAATAAATGGTATTATAAGTGAATGAATATTAAATGAGAAGTTCGCAAAGAATTTGAAACATAAGATAAATTATGTAAAGCTATACATTAGGAAATTTCATCTAATTAGAATATTTATAAACATCATTAATAATATTAATATTCATTAAAGTTTTTACTTGTCCTTTTCGAAAGCTGAATTTAAATTATACTGAAACATGATATCCAAATATATATTAATTAGATATTATTGATTTAAAAAGAATAGTTAAATTATTCATAATTTTACAATAAAGTTTTGTTTTAACTTATTTATCTAGTTTTGATTAAATTATAATAGTTTAAAATCGCAATTTTAATTATTAATAATAAATAATTTGAGATTCTTAATTACACGAGCCTTAATGTTTTTCACATAATTGTAGTTTAATATTTTCCGTATTAATGAATAAATTGAAGATATGTTAATATTTTCATGAATAAAAGGCAGCCTTTTAAAAACTTCTGGTAACATTTTCAGAAAAATATTAATTATTATGTTAATTTTAATTAATCCTAAAATTTTTAATGGAGCAAGATAAAATGCTTGAGGGAAAAAAGAATATTTTTTTCTAAAAATCTTGGAAAATTTTTTTTTTTTCTTAATAGCAACATGCTCAAAAAATTCTAATGAATTAAAAGCATTTTTATACATAAAAACTCCTCGCATCCTTTTAACTTCGGAAATGTCTTTTTATTGGTGACATTTTTTTTTCGTAATTTATCATGAAATGACAAAAAATTGTCATAACGTCTTTTTGCAATGAAAATTTTAAAAATTAAATAACTTTTTTTTTGCATTAAAGCCGAAATGCTTCATGCAGTTAAAATGCAGCTATTCCAATTTAATGGTCTTTTGGGATATTAAATTAAATTGCTGCCTTCAAAAATGATATTCGAAGTTGAAACGAACTGCTTGCCTTGAATAAATTACTGTCATCCTTTCTCGCCCAATTCAGAGATGAATTCTAAGCAGGAATAAAAGAAAAGAAAAATTAAAGAATTTTTTTGTGGGGACTGAAATGCCTGAATTTTTATGATCTTTTTGATTAAAAGATATTTGAATAAATAATCGGAAAAAATATTTAAACTTCTTTCTCAATATTTTAAGCGTTTTAAATTGACAAGCATAATTGAGCTAATTCTAAAAATATACCATTAAACACTTAACCATAATTATGCCATTAAACTTTTAATCATATCCCATTAATAATTATAATCATAACGATTTTGCCATTAACATATAATCATAACGATTTTGCCATTAACACATATAATCATAACGATTTTGCCATTAACACATATAATCATAACGATTATGCCATTAACACATATAATCATAACGATTTTGCCATTAACACATATAATCATAACGATTTTGCCATTAACACATATAATCATAACGATTTTGCCATTAACACATATAATCATAACGATTATGCCATTAACACATATAATCATAACGATTATGCCATTAACACATATAATCATAACGATTTTGCCATTAACACATATAATCATAACGATTATGCCATTAACACATATAATCATAACGATTATGCCATTAACACATATAATCATAACGATTATGCCATTAACACATATAATCATAACGATTATGCCATTAACACATATAATCATAACGATTATGCCATTAACACATATAATCATAACGATTATGCCATTAACACATATAATCATAACGATTTTGCCATTAACACATATAATCATAACGATTATGCCATTAACACATATAATCATAACGATTATGCCATTAGCACATATAATCATAACGATTATGCCATTAGCACATATAATCATAACGATTATGCCATTAACACATATAATCATAACGATTATGCCATTAACACATATAATCATAACGATTATGCCGTTAACACACTTACTCATACTTATGCCATTAAACATTTAATCATTATAAACATAACATTAAGCATTTAATTATTTATTAAACATATTCTTTATATTTTCTTTTCTATACATTTCTATTTTCTACAAAGTATTTTCTAATAAAATATTTTGCAATAAAATTAAAAAAATGAGAAAAAAATATAGGAAAAGGATTAAAATTTTGATATTACGTAGTTAAAATAATAGATTAAAATTTGCTATGATTTAATAAATGCACACAGAGAGTTTTTGTCGATTTATGATATCGATGAACAATCATAAATGAACGAATCGATGATCATTTATGATACAATGAACAAATCGAGAAGAATTTTCAATCAGTACATTAATGATTGAAAAAAAATTAGAGAAGTTTATTTGAGAAATTAAGAAACGCAAAATAAATTAAGTATATGCAGTTTACATTTATCAATATAAAAAGTTTGCTCAAAAACGAATGTAAATTACACAGCATATGACATCGATTTACTTCAGACTTCATATATTCTGTAGTGGAATCCTCAGTAAATCATATACTGTATTCACGTAAGTAGAGATATCTGTATTGAAAATTACGAGAAAGGTCATCGAAATAAGACACTGTGTCTATATATATATATGTATAAAAAGATGGCTTTTGAAGTACGCTACATAACCATATTTAAGTGTTATAGCTTTAAAGATATGCTGTAGTAGTATTTATATATCTGTGTAGAAAAAAAATTAACATCTGATTTTTTTTTCTCTTTATCTATTATTTCGTTCTAAAGATTTGTAACTAATATTTACGAAAAATTTCTAATAATTATTCTTTAAAATAAAAGCCTAATTTTTTTATTGCTATCAGATTTAGTTATTACTTGCTGATGCCGTCGTTATAAAAACTGACTGGCTTCATTAGTTAAGTTATTGTAAAAAATTAATGTAGAAAATTTATAATATTTTCATTTAATTTATTATTGCACATTGACACTATTTTTTAAAATAAATCTCTAAACATTTGTAGAAACAAAATCACAAGAAAACGCTAATACACAGTACATCAAGTAATTTTGAATGTTATGTACTCATGATTAACAAGTAATATAAAAAAAAAAAATGTAACTCAATTCCTACTTTTTTCCCCACTATATTGCAGAAAGTCCTTTATAAATAATTTTCATTCATTTTTTTAAGGTCTATTGATCTATTTTATGTGGCGCCATCTATTGGTAGATATATGCAACTTAAATCTAAAAAAAACTAAAATTAATTAATTAAATTTAATTACTGAACTAATATTTGAAAAAACTGTATTAACACCAAGTGTCATCCACTACAAGTTCAAAAAAATGTATTTGAACTTGAGTGGATGAATAAAGAGTATTTTATGAACGATTGAAAATTTGAACAAGATATATATATATAGGGAGAGTGTGATCTAATAGAAAGAATTGAAAAATCGTATTAAAATCGATTTTTTCACAGTTGATAAATGCCACAAAGTTTAATAATAATTTTTAAAAAATTAACAGATATTATCATTTATTTTTAAACATTGTTAGAAATAAATTTTAACAGATTAAAGATGAAAAAAATTATTGGGAATTATTCAATAAAAATTAATTATTAAATTATATTATTAGATATTTAAAATCTCAAACTTTTCTTTCTACACACATTTTTCTTTAATATATTTTATTTTCTGTAACTGGGCAACATCATTTCATATAATATGATAGTCTAATACTAATAATTAAAAGATTTCGTGACATTTATCAACAAAATTGATGTTAATACGACTTTTAATCATGAACACATAACATCCAAAATTTCTTAATGTACTTTGCTGTTTTGTGTTTTTGTAAGATGTGAAGATAGAAAAACCTAGGACGAGCCTATTATCATTAAATAAAGAGGGAAAATAAATGAAATTGCGCCGTAAATGTCCGCGTTTAATCAAGTTCCATTTTTAATTTGGTTTCCGTTTTTATAATTAAATTTCTTGAGGTCCGTTTAATTAAAGAATATCATATATCTTGTGGGATTATACCTGAAAAAAATATGTTTAGAACAGCTATTTAGAAAGCTTGTAATTAAACTGAAAATAAATATTAATGTAAACAATTAGTTCTTTTAAGTACACTGGTTTTTATTGTTAAGTGTGACTCAGTACTTAATTTTTATAATTAAATCCATATATTTTATTAATAAAATTTTATTTTAGGATTACTTGCACCATTTTTAGGAATTATACGGTGTAAGGAACTCTTAAAAAATCTATGTTTATTAAAAGATTCATATTATATATATATATATATATATATTTTTAAACTTCTCCGATATTCGTAGACAATGATCATTAATAAGTTTTTTATTTTGGGACAACATTTCGAAATTGTTATAATAAACAGTACATCTACAAAATTTTAGGACTAATTTTGTGCAAACCCCAAATATAAAGAAAATAAACTTTTTACTTTTTATTTTTGAATATATTTTACATGGATTAGCACATTTAAAGAGATTCTTGATTTGTTTCATAAAAAATATTTTTGTGTACTGTTCAAGTCTTTGATTAATTTTTTTAGAAACTTTCAAATGCTATGAAAATAATAAAGTAAGGCCTACTTTAGGAAGAAAATAATGTGCCAAATATGTAGAGCAATTACACTATAAATAAAAATATTCGCATTAAATATTAAAAATATTTGAAAATTAGCGAGAATGTAATTGCTTGAAATTGCTTTGCATGCAGCAAAAACCAATCATTATATTGCTCCTTATATGCTCAAATATACTTAATTGTTTACGAAGCCGTCATATACCAACAAATTTCTCGTGAGTTATCGGTAACCATCTATTCTAGAATCGTATTCGCTATTTCTAATCACCTCTTCGTTATAGAATAGATTCTGTCTAGAAAGATTCCTCTTCGTTATAGAATAGTATTCGCTATCTGTAAATCGTCTTTTCGTTATAGAATAGTATTCGCTATCTGTAACCGTCTTTTCGTTATAGAATAGTATTCGCTATCTGTAATCGTCTTTTCGTTATAGAATAGTATTCGCTATCTGTAATCGTCTTTTCGTTATAGAATAGTATTCGCTATCTGTAAATCGTCTTTTTATAGAATAGTATTCGTTATCGTCTTTTCGTTATAGAATAGTATTCGCTATCTGTAAATCGTCTTTTCGTTATAGAATAGTATTCGCTATCTAATCGTCTCTTCCTTATATAATAATAATCGTTATCTGCAACCGTCTCTTCATTATAGAATAATAATCGTTATCTGCAACCACCTCTTCGTTATAGAATAGATAGTATTCGTTATCTGTAACCACCACTTCGTTATAGAATAGATAGTATTCGTTATCTATAACCACCTCTTCGTTATAGAATAGTATTCACTATTTGTAACCGTATCTTCGTTATAGAATAGTATTCGCTATTTGTAACCGTCTCTTCATTATAGAATAGTATTCGTTGTCTCTAACCATCTCTTAATTATAGAATAATATTCATTGTCTATCCATCTCTATAGAATAGAACAGGAAGTTCATTGTTTGGTCCTTTCTTCTTTATTGTCAGTCTATAAAGAATTTTTATTCTTCTTTATAGTCTTCATTGTTTGTCCGTCAGGAACAAATTACTCGTGACTTATTCCCTTCCAATAAAAAAAGCCATCAACACTGTGTTAAATCAATATATCTGAAACCTAAAAAATTGATTGTGACAATAAATAATATTTTACCCAAACAGATTATTTTGGCTTTTTCTACGGAAGACAAGTAACACCAAGATTTATATCTCGTCCTAATTTGTTTGAAAAGTTCATGATCATTGCCTTTTATTTAGATAAATTTATTAAAATTCGACAATTCGATCTTCTTTTTATGCGTGAACATGACGTTGTCCTGGTTAGGGGTTCGTGACATTATCCGAAAATGAGGCAAAAGCAAATAAAACTCCATTACAAATTTTGGCTGAAAATGGTACTTTGGGCCCCGTAACTCTTGAAATGATTCATGAATAACGTTAATCTTCAGGAATTTTCTGGAGAATTTGGCTTTTGTTTGAAGTGTTTTGTAGTATGGTTTTGAATCACTTTTCATGTTTTGGGTTGGGATTTTAAACATTTGTATATCCAATGGCTATAAGTATTCGTAGTGCGTTGATCATTTCCTTCTTTTTGAAGTTTCATATTTATCCCTTTTGGTATTGTTCGGTGCCTATTGAGCTGTATAATGCTTCTTATTGCATTTGGAATATTTCATTCTTCATTTATGCCTAGAATTTTCAAACTTTGATATATTCTTTTGGGTATCGTATGTGATGACGTTTCTTGTAGAATTGGGAATATTCATTCGTCATTGACGACTACATTTATCTTACTTTTGAATATTCTTTTAGAGATGCTTGAACAATTCAGTCTTCATGAAGTTCTTGATCTACTGAACATTGCTGCATTCATGTGGCTATTGAATTTGGCCATTCTTGTAGTATTGCAATCAATTGCTTTATATACATTGTCATATTCCTGAGTTTATTCATCCGTTTATGAATGTTCACACATGATAAATTGAAATTTGCCGAGGAGATTTCAGCAGTTTTTTTATTCGTTGTTGCTCTGCAATCAAGAAAACCACAAATTTTTTCCATTTTTTTTAAGAAAGCTCCTAAAACAAAGTTTACGAGCTATGCTTTTTATGGCAACTAATAATATTATGATCTCAAAATCATTCCGAGAGGGCATTCATAATATTAAATTTCTGGTGTACAATAAGCTTAGGTTAACAAGATAAATACATAAACGCATTGCTATAAAAAGTAGCACACAAAATGAATTATCAGAACCAAAAATTATCAGTAGCACACAAAAGGAATTTTATTTCCAACTTTGTATCTTTGGCATTAGCAAATTACTAAATGGTGGCTAAAGGACCATTTAGTGGAGGAAGACTATTTTGGAGAACTGACTATTTTATGTAGCAAAAGAAAACTGAAATATATATTCTTACAATTTTAGGTCACCTCTAGTTTACGAAGCAATACGATTGTAAATTGAAGCCAATTGCTTTCTTAAGATGTGCTCTGACATCTTGTTACACAATTTCTATAGGTGCGCATGTGGTTCAACCAACATATGTTATTTTCCCAACTTGTAAACACATATCATCGAATAAATTTTCAATCAGTGATAAATCTTGAGATCGAGTAAGCCATGAAAGTTTGCCAACGTTAAGATATTGCGACTACCTTTCTTTAAGTCACCAAACATTACGTTGTTGGAAAATATCTCCTTAATGCTCTACCACGAAAGACAAAACATGCGAATGAATGATATCACGAACTTAAATCTGAGTTGTCATAGTAATGGGAATCATTACTAGAGGGGAACGTCTGCCGTATGCAATAAACTTGAAACAATGAGTTGTGGGCGTGGTCGGCTGCTCTAAATGAAAAGTATCTTTGAAGTATTTACCATAGCTCCTCCAGACACAAACGCTCGTAATTAGAAGCCTAATTGAATCATGATTCGTCGCTGAATATGGCGTGTCTCCATATCCCCCCAACCAATTCTGTTCTTGCATCAATTCTAACTAATGCGACGAGGGGTGGTATTAAATTCCGTCCGCGAGCATCGTCCCTGTGCAGCAGATAATGAGCCTGTTTAATATCACAGGGAGATTATTTATGGCTTAGGGTAGACACACTTCAACACATTTTAGAGATCTATGTAATGGACAATCCTTCTAAAATCCATCAATTGCATATGTGCTTCGCACACCTTCATGCCTAGTTTCGTAAGACCAATTAGTACACCAATTCCTTGGTTAATTGCTCCATTTACCAATTGGTGCGCCAATTATAATGACTATGTGTGAAATGATACATTTGTTTTAAAAAGACGATGCATAGTACTTCGTTTATAACAGATACTAAAGGGTAAATTGAAAATTGTAACTGAAAATAACTGAAAATTGTATTTCTAATGCAGCTGGCAAACACTTAGACAGCTTGGTCTTGGATGCCTTAAGGCAAGCACTGCACAGACGTACTCACTTTGCATTACCCAGGGGGCGCGTGTAACTTGAAGATAAGCCACGGACGCGGAGTAACAATGCCCCTGCAACGCTCTACGATCCTATTAGGACCGAGACCTACCTTTTAAAGTGGATTCCGAACCACTACAAACACCCATGGCACCGCCGGGATTCGAAGCCCGATGCACTAGCAAATGGCTAAAACCTATAACACTAGAAGCAATATAATTTAGGCGAGTAATAACAATTTGGTGCCTGATGGCCGAGTGACTAGCGCTCTGGCGCTCGGTATCACAGGTTTCGAGTTGAAGTACTTGCGGTGCCATGGATGTTTTTAATTCTGTGGAATCCACTTTAAACCGTAGGTTCCGTTCTAATATGGATGTAGAGTACTGTGCGTAAAGAGTTGGCGTAACTCGGGCTTAAATAGAGGGAAATTATACATCAAATTTTAATATTAAAATTATCTTTTTACATCAACATTAAAATACAATTTAAATATTAACATCCAAATACTGTTTTTAATATGCTGCTATATCTTGCTAATAATATAATATAATCTTTACAAAACCTTCAAAAGAAAGTAATGTAATTTGTGTTAGGTAAGATAATCAGTTTTATCGAATCACAGTACTATTTTTCAAAAACTATTTTTTTAGAGGTAAATAAATATTTTTGAACAATTAATTTAATTTTTGAAAAACTTTATTCTAAGAAATATACTCTCTCGAGGATTTTTCATAGTGATACTTAATCAAAAGTTTTTATCCCTTTTTTAAGAATTAGAAGAATAAATATAATTTTTGAAATAATTAATTGCATTATCTTTAAAAGAAGAAGGAATAGTATGCAAAACTGTTGTATAAATGGCGCCCGAATTAAATTTCTATCAAAATAGAATGCGATTAATATTCGTGTTAAAAATTATTCGTGTTGCTTTATAAAATTTCTATTTTTTTTAATCAAGTTAAATATGATTAATTGAGTTAATTAAAATCAAAAATATTTATCGTATTTATAGTTAAATACATTTTTTGAAGGTAATATAAATCTTCATAAAGTTCACATTTAAAATAATTTTTGTAAGAATTATTAAGACGATCGTTTATTGACTAAACCAACTCTGGTAAAAGCACGCACAAATCTTTTGTCATTAATGCATTTTTATGACTGCCATAAACTTTGTACTAGTAAAACAAGATCATATTCGCATCAGATATTATTTCGTAGTATATCATTAACTAATGAAGTGCTATGAAATATATTCAAAATAATATCAATTTGATCTATCTCAGTTTGAATAAAGAATTTAGAGAATGTTCTTAATGCTAATATGGAAAAAAATTGGAAGAATAATTAACAACAATTCGCAATTAATCTTTGAAAATATTATAGAAGTTATTGTTACTTTGATTTGTTTGGGTATTTTCTCGGTTTAGATTTATTTAATATTGTTTCAGTTGTGTTTAAGTAAATGAAGTTTTAGTTTAAAAAGAAAGAATAATCAGAATATTACCAAATTCTTTGTAGTACATAAGTAACTCAGAATGGAAAAATAAATGCACGTGACTTGATACGGAATTATAATAGCAACAGGAGTTTTATATAAATATTTTCAATTTCTACTGTAATAAATTTCTACGTATTTGTATAAATTTCTGCAATTCTTTTTTTTTTTTTTTTTTTTATGATTCCTCTATTTCGATATATTCCACAAATTTCATTAAAAAAACAGCATTATGTTCACTGACGATGATAATTATGATTCATAAACAGAAAATTATTTTCTTTTAACATAATCGTGGACGAAAATCAATGAAGTCTTTTGGCAAATTCTTGTTTATTTTAAAACATTATCTTACATGCGTTTTCAGAATTTTAATATTTTATTCTCATCTGCTAAAATCAGACAGAAATTTATCTTTATTCCTTCTTATCTTTTAAGCCAGGCATGCATAGACTTTTGAATAGACTGTCAGCCTGGCAATACTTGGATAAAGACATCATAAAACGAATGATGTAACTTATAATACAATTCGCACAAACTTCGCAATACTGAAAGGACATATTAGTAATAATATAGTATAAACAGTATTTTACATGCGTTTTCAAAATTCTAATATTTCATTCTCATCTGCTAAAATCAGGCAGAAATTCATCTTTATTGCTTCTTTTATCCCTTAAGCCATGTATGTGCATACATGGCATTTGAAAAGACTATTGGCCTGACGATACTTGGTAAAGACATCATTGAAAAATGATGTAACTTATAGAATTCGCACAAACTTCGCAATGCTGAAAGGATATATTAGTAATAATGCAGTATAAACATTATTTTACCATGCGTTTTCAGAATTCTAATATCTTATTGTCATCTGGTAAAATCAGGCAGAAATTCATCTTCTTTCTTTTGTCCTTTAAGCCAGGCATGTACAGACTTGTGAAGAGATTGTCGGCCTGACAATACTTGGATAAAGGCATAAAAAAATTATGCAACTTATACAAGTTGCACAAATTAAGCAGTACCGAAAGGATATATAAGTACTAATTCATTTGATGAGTTTAAACAATGAAATCTGGGACAATTCCAGCTAAATTCATAAGCCAATTAAAAGAATCTTAGATACTGAAGACATTCCGTGGTGCATCCAATTACCGGATAGCGTGCGCAGACCTTCTAATCCAAATAAGCTCTATTAAAGCGTAATGATTCATCGGAAGTCATTGGTGAAATGATCGGAAAGGATTAACTCCGACATTATTCATAATTTGCTCAAGACATATTGAGTACTTCCTTTCATGTTACGACTTCTTTTGGGGAATTAGACGGAGAAAATATAATGGGATGGATTTTAGCATAATAACATTTAAGATAGAATGCATTGAAAGAAGATATTAGACTCTTAAAGGCAAACAATTACTATTGTAGTTAATATAATTGCTACCACTAATGAAGTGTATTTAATTACTATTATCCTTATTACTTCTACTAATGGAATTTGCACAAAAGGTACAGAACAATTATGCATAATGGTACTTGAAAATTTCAAAAAATAAATAAATCGCAACTAAATTTATCAGCCAGTCAAAAGAATCTCAGATATTGAAGATCATTAAGATATAGTATTCCTTACAGCAGCCATTTACGATAAGTCATAAGCAGATAGAATCTCGAATTCAGAAAACTGATACAAATTAGCTTTAATAAATCATAATGATTCATCGGAAATCATAGGAAGAGTCATCAATTTTATCGATATCATTTTTTTTATTTCCAATGGCAAGTTTACAGGACAGCAAATAAAAAAAAGAACAACATATAAACAAATGACATCAGTTAATCCATCAACTTAAATCTGAGAATCCAAGAACTCTTCCATAAAGAAACAGGAGGCAATGTAGATTAGGAAGCAATATCGATATAATACAATCTTCAATTACATAAAAATAGTATATACACTATTTCACACACAAAAAAACATGAAGCATTTCTAATATATAATCCGACCAACTCGAAATTTTGCATGCAGATTCATTTATACTAATTATCCAAATCATTAAGTTTTCGATGTAACTAAGTAACTAACATTAACTTTCGATGAACTTAACTCATCAAGTTCGATGTATAATATCGGGAATACGGGTTTACGGTCAATACGGGTTTTACTTGGTACAAGTACGCTTGCCAACTGAGTAACTAGAATCGCATAAAACAAGTAACGATTGCGGACAATTGGAATTTTTGTAGTTATCGGCGTTGCAATTCCTTGGTTATGAAAATTAAAATTATTGAAAAATTATTAATAAAATTTTAAGGTCACCATTAAAAGCGTAGTAGGTATCATTGAAGAAATGATTATCTAAGTTTGCTACCCTCACAATAATAGGGGGAATCTTGGATGCAGAAATTACCGAAGTAATCTCCAAAATCATGGCGGTTTTCAGACTAGTATAATTAGTAGAATTCGACTTGGCATTGTGTCATTTGCTAGGGAAAATAATGTTATTCAACATATTTCTTTTAGTTCAAGCAGATTGGCAGTGCTTGAGGCAGTTTTTAATAGAGGATTTACTTAATGATCTTACAATATCTTCAGTCATAGAAAAGCTCACCTGTTGAGTTTGAATAACAGTTCTGTATTCTGCAACTGCTTTGCCATCAGGATTTTCCGCAATGTTTTGAACTCTTGTGGAGATATCTCAAATTCTTTTAGTGAATTCACAATGAGTAGTCTTTTCCCAATGTCTCTTGGTAGATGTCATTCCATAGATATTCAAGTTTATGAGCGGCTGGGTACGAGATATCCTTCTTTACATGTGAGGAAACCATAGCTTCTTCCACTACTAGAGACGAAAGTTGTACATTATCGTGAACGGAAGTTGATTTCAGAAATTTAGGCTTACGCCGCGCCTGATACATAATGAGTTTAAATATCCAACATTTATTATCCGTAGCTCAATTGCATGATGCATTCTATCTATTCTATTTCGCGAGCACCAATGAAGAAACGCTATTTGTGGTTTCTTGAATTTCGTGCAAGCAAATTGGCAGAAATTGGCAAGATCAATTTGCTTCATGTTGAATGAAACGAAATCAGTTCGTGTAATATTCACTTAAGGAGTCTGCTTTCGGCAGAATCGTTTGGAGATGTGTGATTGATCCCCATGACCACCATGTGTGTGGCGACATAGATCACTCGATTAGTTGTTGGAAGGCATTTTTACACCAGACGTCTTGTCTGAATATAGTAAGCTCCAAAGAAGCGTCGAAAAAAAGGAGAGAAGAGTTAAAGAAAAACTCCACTGTTGAGGAGAACGCGAACTTTCGAGAGAGATCTTTCAGAAGAACCATTATACCAATCGAAAGAAAATACCTTAGAGAGATCTTTCCGACCGTCGATGAGATACTCATCGAACCGCAGTCCGTCTCAACCGATACTCATCGCTTCTGAAGAACTCTGCATTTGCGAATCTCATCGTTACAAAGAACTCTGCATTTGCATGTCACAGACTAATCTGCGATGATTTGAGTCGACAGGGGAAATCTTGAATTGACAGAGATTTTCATGTCACCATTAAAAGCTTCGTAAACTCCTTTGAAGAAATGAGGATCTAAGTTGGCTCTCTTCACCATAATAGGGCAAAGTTAGGATGCAGGAATTTCCGATGTTGTTTCCGTAATCATATTGGGGATTTGCGGCCTGGCATTATTAATAGAATTGGGTTTGACAGTGCAAATGCAACTCTTTGATAGCAAGAATCGAACCTCTTTCCATTCACATACTAATCTACACGAAATACCATTGAGCCACTAGTTGGGGGTCCAAAACATACCACAGGATCTTACTTCGTTCCCTTAAAAGCGGAGCAAATTGACTTTGCCGTCCATGTACAGTAGAACCTCTGTAAATCGAACTTCGATAAGTTGAAAACCTCCACAACTCGAAAAATGTTTTGTTCCCTTCCCTTCCCTTCAAGCCCCAAAACCTCCATTACTCGAAATTTCAACCCTCTATAAGTCGAAATAATTAGTCAACAAGCCATTTTAGTATATATTTTCCCTCCTTAACTCGGAAAAAAATTGGACCTCTGTATCTCGATCATTAGCAATGTTTGATTTTACAACCATTTTTACAACCTTTACAACTCGATCATTTGAAGCACATTACCTCTATAGTTCGAAGAAAAATAAGTTACCTGCTTTACGGATTTGCATATAATGCACGTCATTGTTTCTTAGAAAACAATGTATGAGTATACAGTAAATAGAATAACCAATTCTATGAAATATTCTTATTATAATTCTTATTATTGCTATTGATTTCATTTGAACTCTAATAAATAAACATGTTTATTACCTCTGTAACTTGAATTTTTATTTATTTCAACTCTCTAACTCAAAATAAGTTAGAAAGAATCTAAACCTCCACAAGTCGAATATTTCCTTACAAAATCCTCCGATCGTTTCGATTCGGTTGTTCGTTGATTTTGACATCCAGGTTTCGAAACAGCACTGATAGCAGTTTCATCCAGTGTTTATGGTAATAGTCAGGTTTTATTTCAGTACAGCATAGAACTCATAAAACTGTAAAACTAATTTTTAAGCAATTTGTTTAACAATTTTTAAAAAAATGAAATTTGGATTGTGAAAGCAACATTATTATTAAATACTATTTTAAATAGTAAGGAAGGCTTATGTGTATTTTTTAATGCGTAGAGTAGTTTGCCATAACTTGTCATTGTATAATATTAATGTTTCTTTTGAGCTTTTTTTTTATCAATAAAAGAATATTAAATTAAAATAGTGTTTAATATAAGCATTTAATTTTATAAATACTAGGATGGGGATCATTTTGTCAGATTTTTATTTTTTCCACATAGGTTCAGAATGTGCTCAAGTACATTAAATATGCACATGCTTTAATCTCTTTTAATTTTTATTTAGAGTGATTTGTCTTTGCTATTCCTTTAAAATTATACTGATGGACGAAAATCCGGCCGTGGCCCTGAATGTGCAGGAGTAAAGTACTTTCTGTAGTTGTTTGTTCGTATCTTAATTTTGTTGCAACAAACAGGCATTGTATAAGTAATTTTTAAATAAAGCATTTCCTTTTTTTAAATTTTATTAAAATTAAAATATTACTTCTTTAATTATTTGAAAAAATAAATGAATATAATACCGATAGGATAATACATTAATGTATCGTAAATAAGGAAGATAAATCAATTTAGTGGCAATATAAAAAAAAATCAATCTAACCAGGATAACAGAAACTGCAATCTACATATCTTATACAATGCCCTAAAAATGATATAATATATTAATTATTTGAAAAAATAAATTAACGTATTGACGATAGGGGCGATACATTAATGTAACGTAAATACAGAAAATAAATCAATTTAGGGACAATATAAACAAAATCAATCAAACGACGATAACAGAAACTGATGAAACTGACAGATCTTTATATTTTATACAATGCCCTAAAATGATATAATATACACATTAATTATTTATTTAAAAATAAATTAACGTAATGACGATAGGAACGATACATTAATATAACGAAATTATAAGAAATAAATCGATTTAGTGACAATATTAATAATAATCAATCTAATGACGATAATAGTAATCATATAATACTAAATAATAATAATCAATCTAACTGCAATCTTCATATCTTATACAATGTTCTAAAAAGGATATAATATATTAATTATATAATTAGTTGAAAAATAAATCGATTTTGTGACGATATAAAAACTAATCAATCTAACAAGGATAACATAAACTGCAATCTTCATATCCTATACAACATCCTAAAAATGATGTATATTAATTATTTAACTATTTAAAAAAGAAATTAAAATCATGGTAGAAGCGATACATTGATGTAATTTTTTTTATTTTTTTTTTTTTCTAATGCAGCTGGCAAACACACATTGATGTAATGTAAATAGGGAAAATAAATCAATTTAGTAAAAAATAATCAATCTAACGACGATAAAGAAACTGCTATCTTCATATTTTATACGATGTCCTAAAAATAACAATGAATATTCTTGAAAGAAATTTTACTCAATATTTACAGCGCATTTATTTTCGCATGTACGTAACAACAACAACAAAAAAAAATAAAATAAATAAAAAACCCACGCAAACTCAGGATGACTAATGATTTTATTTAGAGTCTCCTCGTCTATCAATAACAACAAAGGAACCGAAACAACTCAACTTCCTTGCTCATTTAAAAAACAATTTTACGTTCGAAAAAGAATATTTTGTTCGATTTGACAGTTTTCAATTTTCGGTATCCCAAGTGAGGTTTATTCATTACCGTTTTCAACCGGAACTTTTTTAAAATAATTTTTTTTTTCCGCGTCAGATATTGCGGCTAATTTAGAATTGATCGGAAAAACTTTAAACGTTTAATTATATCGTAACATTAATTTACTCGGTCGTAACTTCTTTCAAAATGTTTTTTTTTTAAAATTGTATTTAAACCTTTCTTTAATTTTGAGATACAACTCTTAATTAGGCGCATCATTTTTTATAATATTTATTTCGATAAATAAAGGATAGATTAAATTGTTTGGACAAAAAGAATGCTTTTTTATGTGTAATTATTAAACGAAACATGATAGTACATAGAATAATAAGATAGTAATGCCTATAAAGTTTATTTTTTTACAATCTAGCTACCTTTCGCTTGCTCTGGCGTTTGGTGGTACATGTTTCGGGTTCGAGTCTAGGCGGTGCCATGGGTGTTTCCAGTGGTTCGGAATCCACTTTAAATCGTAGTCCCGATATAATATGACCGTAGAGCGTTGGGCGTAGTACTGTTGTAGGATGTAGTAGATGTTGCAGTATGCAGTAGATGTTGTAGGATGTAGTATATACAGACTATTGTAGTATGGCGGCGTAGGACTGTAGCGTAGTGAGTAGGAGCATTGGGGTATTCAGTCGTAACTTCTTTCAAAGTATTTTTTTTAGATGCATGTAAGCCTTTATTTAATTTTGCGATATAACTCTTAATTAGTTGAGTCATCTTTTATAATATTTATTTAATTTATTAATAGGGTAGACTTAAATTGTTTGGACAAAAAGAATAGTTTATTATGTATAATTATACAGCGAAACATTATAGTGCATATAATAATAATATAGTAATGCACATAAAGTTTTTTTTTTTTACAATGTAGCTGCTATTAGTTTGCTCTGGCGCTCGATGCCACAGGTTCCGGGTTGAAGTCTAGACGGTGCCGTGGATGTTTGCAGTAGTTTGCAATACATTTTAAATCGTAGATCCCGGTCTAATATGACTGTAGAGCGTTGGGCATTGTACTGTTGTAGAATGTAGTAGATGCAGGATTGTTGTAGAATGTAGTAGATGCAGGATTATTGTAGGATGTAGGAGCATTGGTGTACTCAGTCGTAACTTCTTTCAAAATGTTTTTTAAAAAGAGAAAAATGTATGTAAACCTCTCTTTAAATTTGCGGTATAACTCTTAATTAGGTGTGTCATTTTTTATAATATTTATTTCATTAAATGCAAGGTAGAATTAAATTCTTTGAACAAAAAAAAAATGGTTTATTATGTTTAATGATACAGCTAAAGAAAATAGTATATAGGAAAATAAGAAAGTAATGCACACAAATTTTATTTTTTTAGAATGTAACTGCCATTCTTACGATCTGATGTTTTGTGCAACAGGTTTCGGGTTCGAGTCCCGGAGATGCTACGGATGTTCGTAGTGGTTCTGTTTAGTTTGGTTTGTTGCTATATGGTTATTTTATGCAGACTTTGGACTAATTAGACAGGTAGGTATCTACAGTTAAAGGTGGATTCCGAACCTCTAACAAACATCCATGCCACCACCAGGATTAGACTTGGAGCCTGTGGTACCAACTGCCAAAGTACTAGCAAACTGGGCATCATGCCGCTTGTAGTGGTTCGGAATTCACTTTAAACTGTAGGTCCCTGTCTAATATGATTGTAGAGCATTGGACGTAAGGCAGACAACCCTACCCTGTAAAAAGAAAACATCTCATGTTTCGGAATCTGCCTGTAAGTAGACGGCCTTGGCCCATTCCGGGGTTATTGCGGCATTAAAGAAGAAATTGCCATTCGTTACTCTGCAAATGTTCCAATTTTATAACAGCTCATGCAAAAGGCTAGTGAACATGTTCATGCGTTCTAGTGTCTCTCTTGTTATTACTATATTAGCCGTTTACCCGGCTTTGCCTGCGTATTTTCACTATATTTCGCCGCTACATGTCTTGCACTTCCTTAGATAGCAATAAAGTAGAAACACTTATAGAATCCATCTGAAAACGAAATGAAACTATAAATTTCGCTGGTTTAAACAGAATTTGGATCCAGCAATTTAAAAGAAAGACCTCTTATCTCACTGACCCCGCATAGATACAATCTCGCATCTTAATCATTTATTGAAAAAGAGGAAACTAGGAAGACCAAGAAAAAAGATCCCTCCTATATCATTGACATCTCAGCTATTGCCTCTTTTTAAATTAGCTGACCGGTGAGCCATCGATTTGCTGACCAGTCATAGCCAGTAATTAAAGTGTTGGTAAATACATTCATCATTTTAAATGAATAACTCACTTTATTTTTCGCGTTAATTTCTATTTTTAACAAACACTCTGATAAAAAAAAATAATTCTTGAGATAATTTCAAAATAAAATTTTCGATAGTTCCACCGTTCTCAGTTTTGGTAAATTTTATTAGAAAAAAATATAAGTAAAAAGTTCCAAGGAACCAAGACGAAATCTTAATTGGGGATGTAAGACTAAACGTTAAGATTTCTAAGATTAAGATTTTTAACTCAAAATTAGGAATTCTTCCCGAAATCTTAAGATTAACTTAATGATTAAGGGTCATGATTTCTCAAATTGTAAAAATATGTTGTGAATAACTATTTATTGATAGTAAAAAATAAATCAAAAATAAATACCTTCTATATAATAGAATATTTGAAACAAGCAAAAAATATTTAAAACTAACAAATTCACATAAATTTAAAATTACATATTTGAAACAACTTTAATTTAACAACTTACAAGATTAACAAGATTTTAACAACTTTAATTTAAAGAAGATTTCTAAATCTTGACACCAGATGGTGCCAGATACCACCAAGTAGCAGAAGAAAGACGCACGAGGTATAAAATTGTTTTTATTTAATTAAAAGAAAATTAGTTATAATTTCTTCATACTTTTTTAGTTAAAAAATTATTATAAATTCAGAGAAAAAATTATAATGCTAAATACTATAATTTTCAAATCACATTGTAAACATTACATACATCTAAATTAATTTTGTATCTTTATATTTTTTAAATCTATCTATCTATCTATCATATAGAGAGTTAGATGAATAGATAGATATACCACTACGCCCAAAAAGTAAGATCAATTATTTTTTTTTTCAAAAACTCTTTATTTATTCTTCCAAATTTATTTCATCACCTTCAAAGTAAAACCCTCCAGACACAATGCATTTCTTTCCGATATAGGAATGCTCACCGAATGCCTTCTGCGACATTCTAGACGTTTCCGCAAACAAAATTGAATGCAACTTCTTTGCTCCATTCATTCAGACATTTCAAAAATTGCCGAAATTACTTTTAGCGTCTCACAAAGCCAAGCGTAACTCAAACACCAATGAATATTTTGAAGTCAAATTTCACACAGATGCCAAGGAAAGTGCCAGCAACCTAAAAAAAGAAACAAAAATTGGAATTCCATAAGCACCGGTAATTTTAAATTGAAAATTGGTCTTACTTTTTGGTCACAGTAGTAGATAGGTAGATAGATTAGATAGCTAAAGATTGATTTAAAAAGTCTAAATACAGAACCTCAGTAAGTTGAACTTCAAGGGAGACGCCAAATAATTCGAGTTATAGAGTTTTCGACTTATGCAGATTTTGTAATATATGGAAATATTCGACTTGTAGAGGTTTATATTTTTTCAAACTTATTTTGAGTTAGAGAGGTAAAATAAATAAAAATACAAGTTACGGAGGTAATAAACATGTTTGTTTGCAACTTAAAAATTATATTATGTACCATAATAAGAAATCAAAATAATTCCGAAACAACCTTAAAATTAAAAATATTATGTATTAAAAAAGTCAGTTATTATTATTTATTTTATTTTTATTATTTATTTTTTTTTTTTTTTTTTGTTTTAGACAATTCGATCGTTCTCTATCTGTAGTATTATCTAAGCTATAAAGAGCAGAAAATTCTTTTTCTGTCGAGTTGCTATTTTATAGAATTGGTTATTCTATTTACTATATACTCATATATTATTTTCTAAGAAACCATGACGTGCATTGTCGGCAAATCCTTAAAGTCGGTAACTTATTTTTCTTCGAGCTATAGCGATAATTAGTTTCAAAAAATCGAGTTGTAAAGGTTGTAAAATCGAACATTGCTAATATTCGCGATACAGAGGTCCAATTTTTTTGTTCGAGTTACGGAGGGAAAATATGTACCAAAAGGGCTTGTGGGGATTGACTAAGTATTTCGACTTATAGAGGGTTGAAATTTCGAGTAATGGAGGTTTGGGGGCTTGGAGGGAAGGAAACAAAATTTTTTTTCCAGTTGTGGAGGTTTTCGACTTATCGAGGTTCGACTTAAAGAGGTTCTACAGTATATAAAATTAACTTTCCTTTAACTTTTTTGTGAATGTTGCTATATCCGTACAAATCATTAATGTCACCATCAAAGATAGAGTAGAAAAAAATGCTGCTACTTACACCCACCAAATCACCCTCATTATTAAGACGTTAACTGGTCAGAACATGGCCAGCATTTCCGGGGCCCAAACACAGCTGAGACGATATCAGGGAAGAAAATACCATTAGACGATTCCTGGAGCAGTCGTTAGAAATATCACTCCCAGCTGCAGCAGTGAACTGTGGCAGCTCAGAGATCGCGTTTCTTTTTGCATGGTATAAGGTAAATGAGAATATATTTCTTTTCTTTCTATCTCGAAGAAGTACTGATCGAGACGTGAGGATATCCGGTGTATCACCGTCTGGTTATGTCAAGGTCTTTCCTAACTACTCAATGTGGTTAATACTTTTTTTATGTGTCTTATGTTATTAAATAATAGTTTTTGGTCTTGTGCCAATAAATAATGTATGTTTCATGTCTGTATTTGATGCATATTGATTACATAATGAAAAAAATTAAATTAAAAATTTGGATGCCCTTTAAATAAATTATCAGATACATAGTTTGGTAATAATGAATAGCGCACAAATGAGCAATTCCATTTTCTGCTGGTGAAGTGCATAAGAGTACATCTACTTTTTAAAATAATAAGATTTAATAGCGATTGCTACCAAGAACGGGCTATCTATTGTCAGTTTTCCTGCTATTCCCTCTACAACGTGCAAATGAAGGGGGGTAATTATCATTAAACACCCCATCCCTCCTTAAGGAACTTGGTAAATATATTATTTGGAAGATTTGAAAAGAATAGATGTACAAAATTAAATTTACTTTAACATTTTTGTGAACGTTGTTATATCCATTCAAATAATCAATGTCTCCATCAAAGATCGGCATGTCTTCTATCAAGGATACAGTAGAAAAAATGCCGTTACTTACACTCACCAAATCCCCCTCATCATTGAGACGCTAACTGGTCAGAACATGGCCAGCATTTCAGGGGCCCAAACACAGCTGAGACGACATCGAGGAAGAAAATACCATTAGACTCTTCTCGGAGCAGTCGTTAGAGATATCACTCCCATCTGCAGCAGTGAACTGTGGCAGCTCAGAGATCTCGTTTCTTTTTGCATTGTATAAGTGAAATGAGAATATATTTCTTTTCTTCCTTATATCTTGAAGAAGTACTGATCGAGACGTGAGGATATCCAGTGTATCACCGTCTGGTTATGTCAAGGTCTTTTCCAAACTATTCAATGTGGTTAATACTTTTTTGTGAGTCTTATGACATCAATTGATAGTTAATCTTATATCATTAAATAATATATGTTTTATGTCGCTAAATAATAATTTTTGAGCTTTATACTACTAAGTATTATTTGTTAAGAGACTCAAGTCGTTAAATAATTAATTTTTATTATTGAGTTAACCTTATCCCCATGTTTAGTGACAAAAAACGTCTTACATAATCAAAGACTAACTGAATTTTAATGTTGATGATTTAGACACGGTGGCTAAAAATTATTAAATGAGATTTGAAAATAAGAAGTATAGTTTATGATAACTAAACTACTAATAGAGTAACTAATAATTGTGGTGTATTAATTTATGTTAACGTTTTATTGTCTAAAATATCAGCATGAATTATATAAAAGCATCATGCAACGAAGAACAGAACAACAAGGAGCTTCTACTTCTTCATTGTCGCAACAGCCCCGTTGTGGAGCAAGACAGTCTGCTTACGTGGCAGATTTCGAGACAGAGTTTTTCTTTTTTACGGAGTAGGGTTGTCACCCCTATACCCAACGCCCTACAGTCACATTAGACAGGAAAGTACTGTTTAAAGTGGAACTTCGAACTACTACAAACATCGATGGCCTCCCGGGACTCGAATCCGAAATCATATCTATATATATATATAGAGATATATATATATATATATATATATATAGATAGATAGATTTAAAAGGTATAAATATTACATTATTTATACTTTTATTATTTATTTTATTATATTATTTATACTCTTTAAATCTATTATATCTATGCATATAAATATAGATCGATATAGACATAGATAGATTTAAAAAGTTTACATATACAAAATTAATTTTCTTTTAACATTTTTTGTGAACGTTGCTATATCCATTCGAATCCTCCATGTCTCCATCAAAGATCACCATGTCTTCTATCAAGGATACAGTAGAAAAAATGCCGTTACTTACACTCACCAAATCCCCCTCATCATTGAGACGCTAACTGGTCAGAACATGGCCAGCATTTCCGGGGCCCAAACACAGCTGAGACGACATCGAGGAAGAAAATACCATTAGACTCTTCTCGGAGCAGTCGTTAGAGATATCACTTCCATCTGCAGCAGTGAATTGTGGCATCTCAGAGATCCTGTTTCTTTTTGCATGGTGAAGGGGGGATGAGCACGTATTTCTTTTTTTCCTTATATCTTGAAGAAGTACTGATCCAGACGTGAGGATATCCGGTGTACCACCGTCTGGTTATGTCAAGGTCTATCCAAACTATTCAATGTGGTTAATACTTTTTTTGTGAGTGTTATGTCATGAATTGATAGTTAATCTTATACCATTGAATACTATATGTTTTATGTCGCTAAATAATAATTTTTGAGCTTTATACTACTAAGTATTATTTTTTAAGAGACTCAAGTCGTTAAATAATTAATTTTTATTATTGAGTTAACTTTATCCCTACGTTGGAAGACAAAAAAAAATAATGTATAATCAAAAACTAACTGAATTTTATTATTGATGATTTTGAAATAGCGATTAAAAATTTTTAAATGTAATTTGAAAATAAGAGGTATAGTTTATGGTAACTAAACTACTAGCAGAGTAATTAATAATGGTTTTATATTAATTTATGTTAAAGTTTTATTCTCTAAAATATCATGTACTGATCGAGACGTGAAGATATCCGGTGTACCACCGTCTGGTTATGCCAAGGTCTTTCCAAACTATTCAATGTGGTTAATACTATTTTGTGAGATGTCTTATGATATCAAATAATAGTTTTTGGTCTTATGCCATTAAACAAACTATGTGTCATGTCGTTAAATAATATTTTTTGGGCTTTATGTTATTAGTAAATATTTTTTAAGATTCCAGTGTCGTTAAATAATTAATTTTTATTATTGAGTAAGTTTACTATATCCCTATGTTGGGAGAAAAAAAGCCGCGCATAATCAAAGACTAACTGAATTTTAATGTTGATAATTAAAAATTATTAAATGGGATTTGAAAATACGAGGTATATAATCAGGTGGCAGGTCTGGGGTCCTGTTTCTTTTTGCATGGTGAAGGGGGAATGAGCGAGTATTTTTTCTTTTCTTTCTATCTCGAAGAAGTACTGATCGAGACGTGAGAATATCCGGTGTACCACCGTTTGGTTATGCCAAGGTCTTTTCAAACTATTCAATGTGGTTAATACTTTTTTGTGAGTCTTATGGTATCAATTGATAGTTAATCTTATACCATTAAATAATACACAGTCCAGTCACATTAATGTGACCACCTGTCAAAAGCCGGAATATACACTCTTGTATATTCTGGCTTTAAGTGGAGTGTGGAATGTGGTATTAAGTGGCATTTAAATGGCATTAAGTGGAATTCTTTATATACACTCCACTGCAATGTGCTGCCACCTGCATTTTGTGATTGGTTATTTTACTGTGACGTCGAAAGTAGGTAGTGGTCACATTAATGTGACTGAAGTGTGTATATGCTTTATGTCGCTAAATAATAATTTTTGTGCTTTATACTATTAAGTATTGATGGCCGAATTGGCGCTTGGCGTTCGGTACCAATTTTTTCAAATTTCTTTCTAAACAATTAATTTTTCCATTATTGCCGTGGGTCCTGGTCCGAATAACTCCATAGTGGAGAACAAAATGCCTTGCTTGAAAGTGAAATCTGAGCGCTTGCCTTAAATGAATTTTAAGTGTTTGATAATTTAGACAAAAAAGTATTATTTGTTAAAAAATTTTAATTTTCTTGAGCTAAATAATATAGTTTATTAACTGCAGTTAACCTTAACTCCATAGTGGGGACAAAATGCCTTGCTTGATTAAAGACTAAATGAATTTTAATGTTGATAATTTAGACATGGTGATTAAAAATTCTTAAATGGGATTTGAAAATAATATCGTATATTTATATTAGCATTGTTCCCAAAAAATGTTTTTGATAATGGCTACAGTCTGTCAGGAAGAGTAATGTATATTTAACAACATGCTAACAACCTATCACTCAAATCGAACAATTGAAAAGCAATATCGTGGATATTTATATTACATGAAATTATTGTTTTGTACTAATGAGAACAATCTGTCATTCAAATCTGACAATTGATAATCAGTATCATGGATATTATATTACATGAAATTATTGTTTTGTACTAATGAGAACAACCCGTCATTCAAATCGGACAGCAGATCATCAGTGTCATGGATGATGATACATCGTGAAATTAGCGATTGTCTGTTAGACCTTCACAGGTCGAAACAATTACAGATAAGATATGCATTAAGTGATGATGATTACTGTTGATAGACCATGGACTTAGGAAGTGTCCACTCTAATGAGAAGTGAAGGAAGCTGCCCCCTCCCTCCCTTGACGGACTTTTATTAAAGGAAGGTTTTTGGAGAAGGAGGAAGAGTGTTCTGCAACGAGTCGACAAGATGTATGTTTTTTCTCATTTTCTGTGAAGTGACTGAACAGGCCGGGTATTCCTCATGTTTACAAAGTGAGACTCTTGTGGTTTCGTGTATCACGCAATGTAATAGTTAAAGGTCTGCAGCAGACAGGTTCCGTTAGATTCGTCGTATACTCCGAAAATCTCCATCCTTGAAGTGAACTGCATTTGTGAATTAAATGTAATTCTTTATTTCTCATTTTTTTTTTGTAAATAATAATTTATAATAAATGATTCTGTATATATATATAAATATATATATACAGTCCAGTCACATTATTGTGACCACCTGTCAAAAGCTAGAATATACACCCTTGTATATTCTGGCTTTAAGTGGAGTGCGGAATGTGTATTAAGTGGTATTAAGTGGAATTCTTTATATACACTCCACTGCAATGTGCTGCCACCTACCTTTTGTGATTGGTTATTTCACGTTGACGTCGAAAGTAGGTGGTGGTCACATCGACTAGACTGTGTATATACAGAATCATTTATTCATATATATATAATGAACCTGAAAGTGGCCCTCTTTTTGAAGCCGTTATAGGTCTAATGTAGGTAGAGACGTTACAGTAACGAAACTACTAATAGATAAACTATTGAGGGTTACGTATTAATTTATCAACTTCCACTTTTTATTTTATTTCTCTCAATTCCGCTACTACAAAACTGAATTACTCAGCCGTCAGGCCCATGTAGCCTTCGACCAGTTAGAAAAATGAGGGTGGAACATCGGGGGATCACCGATGATTGTTGAGATGATGACGCCAACGTTCCTACGCCCTACACTACAGTCCTACACCTGCATACGTGCAACGCTCTACTGGCATATGCTACGGTTTAAAATGGATTTCTAACCACTGCAAACATCCATCGGACACAAAACCTGTGGCACCGTACACCTGAGCGAACGAATGGCAGCTACATTGTAAAACAAAAATGTACATTACTACTTTGTACATTACTTTGTACTATGTACATTACTATCTTTTTCGAACGTCAAATTGTTTTTTAAATGAGCAAGGGAGTTGAGTTGTTTCGGTTCCTTTGCTGTTATTGATAGACGAGGAGACTCCAAATAAAATCATTATTCATCCTGAGTTTGCGTAGGTTTTTATTTATTTATTTAGTATTTTTTGTTATTGTTGTTACGTACATGCGAAAATAAATGCGCTGTAAATATTGAGAAAAATTTCTTTCAAGAATATTCATTGTCATTTTTAGGACATTGTATAAGATATAAAGATTGCAGTTTCTGTTATCGTCGTTAGATGGATTATTTTTTATATTTATTATTATTTTTTTATATTTTATTGACGATAGGATTTATTTTATTGACGATATTTTTTTTATTTTATTGACGAAAATAAGGAAAATAAATCGATTTATTTTCCTTATTTTCGTTACATTAACATATCGCTCCTATCGTCAATACGTTAATTTATTTTTCAAATAATTAATATTCCATATCATTTACAGGACATTGTGTAAAATATGAAGATTGCGGTTTCTGTTATCGTCTTTAGATTGATTATTTTTTATATTGTCACTAAATCGATTTATTTTCCGTATTTATGTTACATCAATATATCACGCCTGTTATCTTTATGCTAATTTATTTTTCAAATAATTAAATAATTAATCTATCATATCATTTACAGGACATTGTATAAGATATGAAGATTGCAGTTTCTGGTATCTTCGTTAGAGTGATTATTTTTTATGTTGTCACTAAATCGATATATTTTCCGTATTTACTTTACATTAATGTACAGCTCCTATCGTCAATACGTTAATTATTTTTTCAAATAATTAAATAATTAATATATTACATCATTTTTAGGGCATTGTATATAATATGAAAAATGCGAATGTTTTTGTTATTTTCAATAGACTGATTATTTTTTAAATTGCCAAATTAAATTTTTTACAATTTTATATTTCAGATTTTATATTTTTATGTAGCCAGTTTTTATATTGTCCCTAAATCGATTTATTTTCTTCATTGTTCGATATTTGATATATTTATTAACACAATCATTTTAAATGATTATAAACAAATTATAAATATTAAAATTAATAATAAATTAATAATATTAAAAACCATTATTATTATAAATATGTGTCTTTAAATGTGTTACATATAGTCTGTAAATGTATGTGTGTGGTGTTTGTGCATTCTCAAGGATTATAGACATTGATTGTCAAATGATTGTTGGCATTGATTGTGATTGAAAATTGATTGATGTCAAATGATTATAGACATTGATTGCCAAATGATTGTTGGCATTGATTGTGATTGAAAATTGATTGATGTCAAATGATTATAGACATTGATTGCCAAATGATTGTTGGCATTGATTGTGATTGAAAATTGATTGATGTCAAATGATTATAGACATTGATTGCCAAATGATTGTTTGAAAATTGATTGATGTCAAATGATTATAGACATTGATTGTGATTGAAAATTGATTGATGTCAAATGATTATAGACATTGATTGTCAAATGATTGTTGGCATTGATTGTGATTGAAAATTGATTGATGTCAAATGATTATAGACATTGATTTGCCAAATGATTGTTGGCATTGATTGTGATTGAAAATTGATTGATGTCAAAAATGATTATAGACATTGATTGTCAAATGATTGTTGGCATTGATTGTGATTGAAAATTGATTGATGTCAAATGATTATAGACATTGATTGCCAAATGATTGTTGGCATTGATTGTGATTGAAAATTGATTGATGTCAAATGATTATAGACATTGATTGTCAAATGATTGTTGACAATGATTATGATTGAAATTGATTGATGTGAAATGATTATAGACATTGATTGTGATTGATACCTTGATTATAGATTATTGATGTCATAGATATAGATATAGATTGATGATTATAGATTATTGATGCCATAGATATAGATATAGATTGATGATTATAGATGTCGAATGTCAAATAAAATAGCTATAGACTTTTGTAATATATTATTCATAATAATAATAAACTTCTGTTTGTTGTTTCTTATCCCACTTGGCTGGCCAAGCCCACGAGCCCATACGTGCTCATGATTGAAGGGGAAGGAAGCAGCTTCTGTTGTGATGGAGCACCCGTAGGTAGAAGCCTGACTTTTGCTCCGTGACGCTCTTACAGTCATAGGAGACCGGGACCTACGGCTTAAAGTGGATTCCGAACCACTACAAACATCCATGGCACCGCCGGGATTCGAACCCGAAACCTGTGTCACCGAGCGCCAGAGCGCTAGACACTCGGCCATTCAGGTCCCAAATTTGCCAACGGCACGCGGTGTTCCCAGGCGGTCACCCACCCAAGTACTGACCGCGCCCAATGATGCATAATAAACTTCTTCAACAAATAAACAAATTAACAACTAAACTAAACAAATCTTCTTATTCACTTTCTTTCTTAAGTTTAAATCCTTAATCATCAATCTAGTTGCCCTTTTTCCACCGTTATCAGAGAATAAATCATGGTTCATCGGACAAAAGGTACATTATTTCGGGAAACATAATTTGCCAAGCAAAGAAAACAGGAAGAAATCTGTGGCGTTTCTTTGCTTGCATAAGAAAATAAATAGTCTTATTTTTGTACCCTAACATAAAAAGAGCATTATTCTTATGGCAAGAAGAATAGAACTAAGGACTTGAATGAAATAGTTATTAATATGATGCTAAATTTGAATACATTTGTGAATTCTTCTGATTTGTCTAAAAATATTTTCTCAAAATACTTGAGGAAAATACTTTTAGTACAAAATAAATAAATATAAATAGTATTTTGAGAAAATTGTTTATTTTATACTTATAAGCGTTATATATATATATATATATATATATAGTGTAACCGTGCTTCCTCCTACTCACTGCAAGAGCGCCTCCATGGCGTTCAGGAGAAATGGTTAGTAGGCCGCGAGACTCTAACCGAGAGGAAATACATTTAATGCAATCCTGCGTAATAAATGGCCTTATCCGGAGAGGAACCCGGTGATAGAGTAACTTTCAAGCACTCTGCGTGTATCTGAGTATCGGCTTAGATGTAGAAGCCTTCCATGAATTTAAAAATATATGTCTTTAAATGTGTTACATATAGTCTGTAATTGTATTTGTGTGGTGTTTGTGCATTCTCCAACCTATCCCTTAAGTAACTCAACCCAACCACACCCAACTACAATCCAGTTGCCCAACCTGCACACTACAATAGTTTTATCTATATATATATATGTATTTATATAAGCTGTCCAGTCACATTAATGTGACCACCTGTCAAAAGCCAGAATATGCACTCTTGTATATTCTGGTTTTAAGTGGAGTGTGGTATTAAGTGTATTTAAGTGGTATTAAGTGGAATTCTTTATATACACTCCACTGCAATGTAGTGTCACTTGCCTTTTGTGATTGGTTATTTCACGTTGAAGTCGAAAGTAGGTGGTGGTCACATTAATGTGACTGGATTGTGTATATTGTGTGTGGTTCCAACATGTTGGGGATCTCCTCATAAAGCAGCGATCATCAGTGTGTTTAATAGATCATCGGATATGATGGTAGGTAGAGCGTTTACGCCAGACTTGTCTCCAATGGATTGCTGCCTATAGGTTTACATCAAGCAAAAAGTCTACGCAACTAAACTAACTTCTTTAGAAGATCTGAAACGGCTTATTAGTCTCGTTTGTTACACCAGCTATGTTTCAACGCGTCCATGATTCAGTACTGTCATTCATTAAGTTGTTCATTGAGTTTTGTGGTTTAAGTCTGAGTAGTATATCCAGTCAATTTTATAGTATTTTCATTCATATTGTTCTGATGCAACTATTATAAAAATCTTTAACAAAAACTACTACAATATGAAATAAACAATTATTTAAAAAAATGCTGAAATCTGCTCGGCAAATTTCAACTTATCATGTGTGTAAACATTCGAGAAAGGATGAATAAACTCAGGAATAGGGCAATGCTTAATAATGCAAGAGATATAAAGCAATTGATTGGTATACTATAATAATAGCCAAATTCAATAGCTACATGATATTTCAATGTTGAATAGATCAAGTACTTCATGAAGAAGGAATTGTTCAATAATCTCTAAAAGAATATACAGAAGTAATACCATATTCTACCATATTCTAGAAGTAATACCATAAATGTCGTCGTAAATGAAGAATGAAGTATTCCAAATTCTACAAGAAACACTATAGCATTCAATAGCCAAGAGAATATAACAAAGTTTGAACATTTTAGACATAAATGAAGAATGAAGTATTCCAAATACAATTAGAAGCACTATACAGCTCAATAGATGCGAGAAAATGTCAAAAGTGATAAATATGAAATTTCAAGAAGAAGAAATTGATCAATGCTCTACAAGTATTATAGCCATTGGAAATACAAATGTTTAAAATCCCAATCCAAAATATAAAAAGTGCTTCAAAACCATACTATAAAAAACTTCGATCAAAAGCCAAATTCTCCAGAAAATTCCTGAAGACTAACGTTATTCATGAAGCATTTCAAGAGTTTAAAGGGCCCAAAGTATCATCTTCCGCCAATATTTGGAATGGAATTTTTTTTGCTTGGCCCTCATTTCAATTCCTTCTATTAGCTCACACTCTCCCTATTTATATCTTGTTCAAATTTTCAATCGTTCATAAAATACTTTTTATTCATCCACTCAAGTTCAAATACATTTTCTTTGAACTTGTAGTGGATGACACTTGATGTTAATACGTTTTTTTCAAATATTAATTTAGTAATTAAGTTTAATTAATTAATTTTAGTTTTTTTTTAGATTTAAGTTGCATATATCTATCAATAGATGGCGTTAGATAAATTTTAAAAAATGAATGAAAATTATTTATAAAAATCTTTCTGCAATATAATGAAAAAAAGTAGGAATTGACATTAAATTTTTTTTTTTATTTTACTTGTTTTTGAGAACGTCATGGACCCCTAACCAGGACAACATCCTGCTCACACATGATAATAAACAATATCAATTTCCCTGTAACTAAAACATTTCTTGTTGATTTCAAACGCTTAAGTTACATTAAAATTAATAAAATAATTTTCAATAATAAAAATATTAAAAAACAATTATCAATTTTACGTAAGTACAAAAAAAAAAAAAATCATCATCATTGTGCTTATACTTCAACAATAACATGGCAACGATCTCTCAAACAAATATTTCGATAAACAAAATTATGCACCCTTTATCGAAATCACCCATCTAGGACAAAGGCATCAATAGAATAGTACTCACAAGCATTGGAAAATCATTTAATACGTCTCACCTCGCAATTCAATTCAATAAACTTTATTTCTTGTTATTCCACCGACAAAAACACAAAAGGAATCCTTCTTCAAAGAATACATAATAAACGATCACCTCAAGTAAAACCTCTGTGCGTGTGGGGAGAGAATCATAAAGAAGCGGAAGTTATTGGCAAAAACTGTCAAGAGAAAGGGAAAAAATAGATTTTTCAAGACGCCGTTTAGGAACTCGCTTAAATGATTGCACCCACCCCCAGAAGAAATATCCACCCAAATAGAGTGAGCACCGGGATTTATCGGAAAAAGTCAAGGCGTTTTCGCTGACATAAATTGCGATACAGAAACTCTCCCGGCCCGTTCCTCACCTAGGCAAAGACCTCGCAATGGAAAAAGAAAGCCTCGTGTCTTGACTATAAAGCAATTTTTAGACGGCAGAGAAGTGAATTTATGGAGCAGATCTGATATTCCTGTTTACTACAGGGCCCTTTTCCTCCTATATGGAGCTTATGTATAAAATACCTTATGATCTAAAACCCGATATATTCATAAATTTATTAATAAATTTTAAATAAATTGATGCACATAACTGTAACTGCATATTTTCCTACGGGGAGATATATAGTATATCTGTTCAAGGAATATATATTCTCCAACAACACAATACAAACCTCACTCAAATCTGACAGCAGATAAGCAGTATCGTGGATATTTATATTTCATGCAATTAGTGTTTTGCAATAATGAGAACAACATGTCACTCAAATCTGACTGCAGATAATCAGTGTCATGGATAATGAGACCTCATGAAAATAGCGATTAAATCACAAGTCGAAACAATTAAAGAAGGAAATTGAACTACATCATGAGTTCTTGCATCGTGATGGGTGATAGTCAGTCTATGGACTATCACCCTTGAAGTAGACATTTCTCAGTCTGAGAAATGTCTACTTCAATGAGAAGTGAGGGAAGTTGAACCCCTTTCCCCCTGTAGGTGTCGCTACCGGCGCCTGCTTTGTCTGAATACGCAGAAAACTTAGTCATTTTCATATCACAGCTTCTTCTTGCAGTCGTTTAAATTTAAAGTCTGTAGTATGTCGCCTTCTTGGTGTAGGAATTTTAATGGCCAGTAGTGTACTTCGATAAACAAATTTATACATCCTTTTCTTCTTTACCTAAATCCTCCAACCCCGGAGAAATGCCTCAATAAAATATTACTCACATGCATTGGAAAATCATTTATTCCGTCTCACCTCGCATTTCAATTCAATTCAATAAACGTTTTTGTTATTGCACTGACAAAACCACAAAAGGAATCCTTCTTCAAAGGATACATAATAAACCATCACTCAAGTAAAACTGCCGGGCGTGTGGGGAGAGGATCATAAAATAACGGAAGTTATTGGCAAAAACTGTCAAGAGAAGGGAAAAAATAGATTTTCAAGACGCCGCTTAGGAACTCGTTTAAATGATTGCACCCACCCCAGAAGAAATATCTACAAAAATAGAGTGATCACCGGGATTTATCGGAAAAAGTCAAGACGTTTTCGTTGACACAAATTGCGATACAGAAACTCTCCCTCACCTAGGCAAACGCCTCGCAAAGAAAAAAGAAAGCCTCGTGTCTTGACTATAAAGCAATTTTAGACGGCAGAGAAGTGAATTTATGGAGCAGATGGGATATTCCCGCTTAGTACAGTGCCATTTTCTTCGTATATGGAGCTTATATATAAAATATCCTACGATATCCAAACTCGGTTTATTCATAAATTTTAAATAAATGCATGCACATAACTGAAACTGCATATTTTCCCATGGGCAGAGATATAGTATTTCTGTTCCCTGGGTAGAGGAATGTATGTTTTTCAGCAAATGCATAATAACAACCTATCACTCAAATCTGACAGCAAATAAGCAGTATCGCGGATATTTACATTTCATGCAATTAGTGTTTTGCAGTAATGAGAACAACATGGCACTTAAATCTGACAGCAGATAATCAGTGTCCTGGATAATGAGCGATTAAAATGAATATGAAAATAGCGATTAAATCACAAGTTCAAACAATTACAGATGGAATATGAACTACACCATAAGTTGTTGAATCGTGATGGGTGATAGCCCATGAGCTGAGAAATGTCTACTTCAGTAAGAAGTGAGGGAAGCTGGGCCACTTTTCCCCCTTCCCACCTTTAGGTGTTGCTAACGGCGCCTGCTTTGTCTAAATGCGCTGAAAACTTAATTCATTTGCATATCGCAGCACCTTCTTCCTGTTGTTTAAATTTCAAGTCTGTAGCATGTCGCCTTCTTGGTGTAGCAAATTTAAAGGTCAGTAGTGTACTTCGATAAATAAATTTATGCACCCTTTTCTCCTTTACCAAAGTCCTCCAACCTAGGACAAACGCATCAATAAAATATTACTCACGAGCATTGGAAAATCATTTAATACGTCTCACCTCGCAATTCAATTCAATAAACTTTATTTCTTGTTATTCCACCAACAAAAACACAAAAGGAATCTTTCTGCAAAGGATACATAGTAAGCCATCAGTTCAAGTAAAACTGCTGTGCGTGTGGGGAGAGAATCATAAAAATGGCGGAAGTTATTGGCAAAAAGTGTCAAGAGAAGGGAAAAAATAGATTTTTCAAGACGCCGTTTAGGAACTCGCTTAAATGATTGCCCCACCCCCAGAAGAAATATCTACCCAAATAGAGTGAGCACCGGGATTTATTGGAAAAAATCAAGGCGTTTTCGTTGACATAAATTGCGATTCAGAAACTCTCTCGGTCGTTCCTCACCTAGGCCTCACAAAAAGAAAAAAAAGCCTCGTGTCTTGACTATAAAGCAATTTTTAGACGTCAGAGAAGAAAATTTATGGCGTAGATGTGATATTCCTGTTTACTGCAGGGCCATTTTTCTCCTATGTGGAGTTTATATATAAAATACCCTATAATCCAAAACTCGACATATTCATAACTTTATTAATAAATTTTAAATAAATGGATGCACATGACTGTAACGACATATTTTCCCACGGGAAGAGATGTAGTATTTCTGTTCCCAGAGAAAAGGAATATACATTCTCTAATAACACAATAACAACCTCACTCAAATCTAACAGCAGATAAGCAGCAGAGTGGGCTTTGCAAACTTCTGTCCTGTTTAATACAGTGCCATTTTCCTCATATATGAAGCTTGTGTATAAAATACCCTATGTTTCAAAAGACGATATATCCATAAATTTATTAATAAATAAATGCACATTGTAATTGCATATTTTCCCACTGGAAAATATATAGGATTTCTGTTCCCAGGAGAAAGGAATGTATATTATTTATCGTGCATAATAACGACCTATCACTCAAATCGGACAACAGATACGAAATATCGTGGAAATTTACATTTCATGAAATTAGTGTTTTGCAAGTAATGAGAACAACATGTCGCCAATCAAACATCAGATAATCAGTGTCATGGATAATGAGACCTCATGAAAATAGCGATTAAATCACAAGTCGAAACAATTACAGAGGTATAGGGAACTAGTTGTTGCATCGTGATTGGGGATAGCCTAAGGGCTGAGAAATGTCTACTTCAATGAGAAGTGAGGAAAGCTCAGCTCCCCCTCCCCCTTGTAGGTGTCGCTAACGGCCCCTGCTTTGTTTGAATGCGCTGAAAACTTAATCATTTGCATATCACAACACTTACTTCCAATCGTTGAAATTTAAAGTCTGTAGCATGTCGCCTTCTTGGTGTGGCAATTTTAATGGCCAGTAGTGTACTTAGATAAACAAATTTATGCACCCTTTGCTCCTTTACCAAAATCACCCCAACACAGGACAAATACATCAATAAAATAGTACTCAGAAGCATTAGAAAATCATTTAATACATCTCACCTCGCAATTCAATTCAATAAACTTTATTTCTTGTTATTCCACCGACAAAAACACAAAAGGAATCCTTCTTCAAAGGATACATAATAAACCATCACTTCAAGTAAAACTTCTGTGCGTGTGGGGAGAGGAACCTAAAAAATAGGTGGAAGTTATTATCAAAAAGTGTCAAGAGAAGGGAAAAAAATAGATTTCTCAAGACGCCGTTTTGGGACTCGCTTAAATGATTGCCGCACCCCCAGAAGAAATATCCACCCAAATAGAGTGAGCACCGGGATTTATCGGAAAAAGTCAAGGCGTTTTCGTTGACATAAATTGCGATACAGAAACTCCCGGCAGTTCCTCACCAAGTCCTAGCAGAAAAAGAAAAAAGAAAGCCTCGTGTCTTGACTATAAAGCAATTTTTAGAGGCAGAGAAGAGAATTTATGGAGCAGATGTGATATTCTTGCTTACTGCAGTGCCATTCTCCTCGTATATGATGCTTATGTATAAAATACCTTAGGATCCAAAAGACTGTATATCCATAAATTTATTAATAAATTTTAAATAAATAAATGCACATAACTGTAACTGCATATTTTGCTATGAGGAGAGATACAGCATTTCTGTTCCCAGCAGAAAGGAATGTCTATTATTTATCGTGCATAATAACAACCTATCACTCTAATCAGAAAGCAGATAAGCAATATCGTGGATATTTATATTACAGGCAGTTAGTGTTTTGTACTAATTAGAACAATCTGTAATTGAAATCTAGCAGATAATCAGTGTCATGGGTAATGAGACCTCATGAAATTAGCGATTATCTGTGTGAATTCCCAGATCGAAACAATTATAGTTGGAATATGGACTACACTATGAATTAATGTAGTGAGGGGTGATAGACCATGAGCTGAGAAAGTGTCCACTCCAGTGAGAAGTGAAGGAAGCTAGATTACATATCTTGACGGATTTTCTTACAGGGAGGTTTTTGGAGATGAAAAAAAAGAGAGTTGTGCGACCAAAAGTGTTGTTTTTCTTTTTTTCGACCGGAGATGAACAGGCCGGAGTTTCCGCCTGTTTTCAAAGGGAGTTCATTGTGGTTTCGTGTATCACGCCGTGTGATAATTACGGTGACTTGAGAATCAAATTATATCTTTAATTATCATTTCTTTGTAAATAGAGTTCTATATATATATATATATATATATATATATAATGCTTGTAAATAAAAATTAAAGTATTTCCACGAATCTGAGACTGGTTCTCTTCTTGAAGCCGTTATAGGTCTAATATAGGCGGAGACGTTACAATATGTACAGAGTTCCAAATGATGATACAGATATGTTGACAAAAATTATGATAGATTATAGATGATGTTGTATAAAAAAGACGCCATTTTTCTGTCCTATTTCTTTAGTTAGTGGAAGATGTTTATCGGCGTTTGTTAGTTCAAAATGTTGTCTTACACTGAAGTACGTAGTGAATTTGGTGCGAAGTTCACTATGAGAAATAAGCTTCTTTAGGAGAAATAAGCTTTTAGGAGAAATAAGCCGAGTAAGATGACGATTCGATAGATATTTGATGATGAAATATAGAAATACTGGTGGTGTAATGGACAACGACGTGGTAGATTGGTAGTCAAACAGAAGTTTGTGAAAGTTTTCATATCATAGCGAACCGCAATACCTATTGCTGAAATACAGTAGTATTCAAAAGTCGATATACCCATGAGATAATTACTACTAAGTGTTTTAAAAATGAAAGCAAGTGAATTCAAAAATCGATATACCCATGAGATGATTCTACTAATTGTTTTAAAAATGAAAGCAAGTGAACATGTTTAATTCAAGTTTTGCTATATAGAATCATAGAAAATACTCAAAATTTGAGCCGTTCTCCTGTTTTCATAAATTAACACGGCGACATATATTGGCAGAAACACGCTGCAGCTTGTGGGATGACTTCAATTTCAAAAGGCCTTTTAAAGAGAAGACGTATTCTGGAAAATCTTAAGGAGCTTGACCTAACATCCCCACATTTTTTTCTTGTAAGAATATTAGAACTCTGTATATGTATAATATCATAGCAATATTGTGGAAAAAATTTGGTGTAGCATTCAAATTGCAGTTGAAATCATTCCACAAGACATGCTGCAGCGTGTTTCTGCCAATATGGGTCGCCATGTTAATTTTTGCAAATAGGAGAATTGCTGAAACTTTGAGTATTTTCAATGATTCTATATTGCAAAAGTTGAATTAAACATGTTCACTTGCTTTCATTTTTAAAACAATTAGTAGAATCATCTCACGGGTATATCGATTTTTGAATACTATTGTATTTCAGCAATAGGTATGGCGGTTTGCTTTGATATAACAACTTTCACAAATTTCACTTTGGTTAATGAAAGTATTAAACATTAAACTCTTAATAAATACGAAATCAATTTACTTAAAAAGAATAAAGAATGTAACTATGAAGTCATTTTTAGGAAGCATTTGGAAACTGAAATATAAGGAATATCATTTTGCTGCTTCAAGTTTATTGTTTGTTATTGTTATAATGCAAACATTTTAATATAAGTTCATTCACATTTTAATATAAGTTCATTCACATTTTAATATAAGTTCATTCACATTTTAATATAAATTCATTCACATTTTAATATAAGTTCATTTTAATATAAGTTCATGTATAATGGCTGATATGTAGTATATTTAGAGTTAACCACGGAGCATAACATGCTTAACTGATGCACGGTACCCTATTTTTCCATTACAAATTGGATCAATAATCCCCAAGCTTGGCATCTGGGACACAAATTTACAATCTCCTCCTAACCTACAAGAATCAAGTGGAAGAATCTTCCAGTTTATGGTTTCATCGTGCCCAGTCCCGGAAAAGACAACACTTGTCTCGGTTCTACATCACTGAATCTCCCTTAATTCAACACAAGTGTCTGTTTAACAAATGTTAAGTAAACGTTTTGGTCCAAAGATTTACATAAAAACTAGAACTTCACTTAAATTAAATGCAAAATGAGATTCATTTTGTAATTCTTATATCAAACTGGAATTTGAAATTTCTAACCCAATGCATACTAGCTGCTGAAGCTGCCACTGAGTCATGAGTTGGGCCAACAATGCCACAGTAGTGCAAAATGCTTGATATGTTGGGAAAAAATCGAAAAAAAAAAAAAAATAAATAAATAAACAAAATTTGGAGACAGAGATTTTGTTGTTTATTTCTTAAAATGCTATTAATTTTTTTTAACGTTATAAAACAATTAGGACAACAAGAAACGTATTATTAAATTATTTTTTAAGAGATTATATTGCAAAATAAAACGGAATTTTTATTCTAGAGTTTGAACAATCGTAGTAAAAAAAAAAAACCTCTTTTTTTCCTACAAAAGTTTGAAAGAAAACGGGATTATCGCAAAAGAACAGAAAAAATATTTGTGCTGAAAAAAGTTAGAGTCGGTTAAATGCAACCATTTGATTTGATTGCTACGAACGAACTTCCCCCCTCCTTTGTGAAATGTCACCCAAAGGCCTCTTTTAATATCACCGCATCAAATGGTTTAAAACCGTCACTCTTAGAAAAGAAACTTCTTAAGATTTAACTGTTTAAAATTATTTAACATTAAAATTAACATTAAAAAAGTATATCTGAAATGATATATAATTTCAAAAACATTAATAAATCACCATAATTTTACTTGTAATATCCTTTTTTACGAATATTATATGTTTTTCATCGCTTAACTTAAAAAGTCACGCTGTTATTATAAAAATATATATAGTAATCTTTCGGCTATATTAGACCTATAACGGATTCTAGTAGAGGGCTACTTGCAGGTTCGTGGGAACACTTTAGTTTTTATTTATAATCATGATACATAAAAACAGAATTCTATTCACAAGAAAAAAAAAAAAATCTGCAGATAATTTGATTCACAAGTGCAGTTCACTCCAAGGCAGAGATTTTAAGAATTCTCGAGTTTACGACGAATCTAATGCGCCCGATTTGTGGCAGACATTAATTATCACACGGCATACCATAAGGGATTCACTTTGTAAACAGGCGGAAACTCCGGCCTGTTCAGTCACCTCAGAGAAAAAAAGAAAAAGCCACAGTTCTTGTCGACTCGGCGCAGAACACTCTTCGTTCCCTTCTCCAAATCCTTTCCAATTCCTTTAAGAAAGTCCGTCAAGAGGGAGGGGGAGAGTCAACTTCCCTTATTTCTCATTTGAGTGGATACTTCGTCAGTTCATGGTCTATCACCCATCACGATGCGTGAAGGTCGCACAGACAATCGCTAATTTCATGACGTTTCGTTATCCATGACACTGATTATCTGCTATCAGATTTTAAGTTACAGGTTTTTCTCATTAGGGGATAATCACTTGTTCTGAATTGTTCTGTTAATGTTGTTCTGAGAATTTTGAAACTATTAAATTTTATTTTCTCACTCTCTTCCCTCATCTGAAACTCTAAAAAACAATTTTCAAAAACGATTGGATCAAAAGCTCAATTTTAGCCAGGAATGAGGTTATTTGATTGTGCGATGAACTAATGAAAAGAATAGCTTCAAAGAAGATATAAATTCCCCAAAATATTCTTTTAATCAGTTCAGAATAAAAAAAAAATTGCTCAATAAAGCAATTATCGTTTTAAAAGAATACTGCATACTTTTTTACCTGAAACTATCAACAATATCTAACATATAACATTAATATATCTAAAAATATCTCTCTATAAAATATCTAAATCAATTGATCAGCTTTTTGTAAATATATAAATTAATTATCGTGTATTTTTTGAAGATATTATTTTTTGGGATAAAATACTATTGAAATAAAAAATGCTTCAATTTTAATTTGTTGAAAGAATTTTTCTGCAAAATAATGCCTCTGCAAAACGTTTAGTCAGATTACAATATAAAAATCATTAAAGTATAAGATTTAGTAAACTTCAAAGTCATTTATATAGCAACATATATATTTATTACATATTTATTACATGTTTAATTTAAAATTGTAAATTTATTTAACAGTTAAATAAAGTATGAAAATATATACTTTTCTTAGAAGTTCACTGTTCCAAACCAATACAAGAAATTCGATACATCAATATGTGTCTCACAACAAAAGTTTAAAGAAAAGAAAACTTTACAGCATACTTTCGGAACTCTTCTAGAATGTATTACAAAAGAAAAAGAAGTAAATAAATAAACAAAACTACCCCATCAACAAGTAAACGTCTACTAAGCTTTAAAAGCAAGGCGCTATTTTTATGTTCCGACATGCCTTCAGGGAAGGAGAAAAAAAGGGTTCCACCCTTCTTTGCCACCCCCTAAAATCACCAATAGGAACTACAGAAAAGCAGGAACAGAAAAAAAAAAAAAAAAAGTAAAAGAAGAGAAAAAGAAAAAACAGAAAGTAAAAGAAAAAGAGGACGGTAAATCTCCAATTCCCCTTGCGGATATTTTCGCTCGAGGCATAAGTCGTTGTTTTGAGATTAGAATTGCATATACACTCTGTTTTTTGTTTTTTTTATTTTTTCCTCCCTTTCTTAAAGAGTATTTTGTCCCCGGCTCGTGGCTTAGTGACAGCATACTCATCAACGATCCAGGATTCAGATTCGAATGTATTGAAAGAATGCAGAATTTCTATTCATTGAATGCACTGTAACAAGGAGACAGTATGGCGATCTAATAAATCTTATGGTGACCAAATAATATAACATCTATATAAGCGTCCATTGAAAGAATCCGTAATTTCTGTTCATTGAATTCATTGCTTTCAGTAATGAGGAGACAGTATGATGATCTAATAAATCGTATGGTGGTCTAATAAAATAACATCTGTATCAGTGATCCATTGAAGGAATCTGTAATTTAATTTATATCTGTAATTTAATTTATATCCATTGAATTCACTGCCTTCAATAACGAGGAGATAGTACGGCAATCTAATAAAACATATGGTGATCAAATAATATAAAATCTCTATAAGCAATCTATTGAATGAATCCGTGATTTCTATCCATTGAATTCACTGTTGTCAATAACGAGGAGACAGTATAGTCATCTAATAAAATAACTATATAAGTGATCTATTGAAGGAATCCAGGATTTCTACCCATTGAATTCACTGTTTTCAGTAGCGAGAAGACAATACGGTGATCTAATAAAAATTGTATGGTGATCAAATAATGTAACATCTATATGAGCAGCCCATTGATGATTTTTCTATTCATTGAATTCACTGCTTTCAGGAACGACGAGATAGTATGGCGATCTAATAAATCGTATGACGATCTAATAATATTAACTACTATATGATAGATCCATAGAAGGAATCCGGAATTTCTATCCGTTGAATTCACTGCTTTCAGTTACGAGGAGACAGTATGGCAATATAATAAATTGTATGATGATCTAATAATATAAAATCAATATAAGCGATCCATTGAAGAAATCCGTTATTTATATCCATTGAATTCACTGTTTTCAATAGCTATGAGACTGTACGGCAATCTAATAAATCGCATGGTGATCTAATAATATAACAACTATATAATAGATATAAATCCGTGATTTCTATCCATTGAATTCACTGCTTTCAATAACGACGAGATAGTATGGTGATCAAATAAATCATATGGCGATCTAATAACAAGACAACTATATAAGCGATCCATTGAAGGAATCCGAAATTTTTATCCGTTAAATTCACTGATTAAAGTAACGACGAGATAGTATGGCGATTATATTAGCGTGTGTCTCTCGCATCATTAGTCAGTTTGCTTGGTTGAGGTTTTCTCTTAAATAGCGTCCAGACGTTAGACGACTCTACCTCGCAAACCAATTTTAAACCCGATTGACAGAACCTTCTTAGAGAATCATGTGTCTCGACCTCGCTCCGGCCAGAGTTGTTTTTTTCAGCACATCACAGGGATTCTTTATGAATAGCTGTCACTCACAGTTATTGATAACTTGATTTTTTTTTTTTTTTTTTTGCTGTCAGACTGAGACACTCGGGGTGACCCCGCTTTATATGACATGCAAATGCGAGCAACTACCTCTGAAAAGACCATGGCCTCTCCAGAGATGCATATCGGGGAAGGAACAATTTTAAGTCTCTAACCATCTTTACAGACTCAAAATTGTTCCTTCCCCGATATGCAGCTCTGGAGAGGCCATGGACTCCACGCATCTACTTCACTGTCCTGCTCTGAGCAAGACTTTTCTCGCCGAGCGATATTGGGAGGCTAGAGATATGTTAGATTAATGAACTCTGTTGCAGCATGTTTTGTTGTATTCTCGGTTCTTTTTTTTTTTTTTTTTTTTTTTTTTCATTGTTCTTTTTATTGCTGTAATTGTTCATAATCTGCCATTGGAAATAAATAAAAATAAAAAAAAAACCTCTAAAAAGTTTCTCGAATGTCCATCCTTCGTCATCCATCGATCTGTTTTTCGAGACAAACATTAAGTGGAATATGAAGGCCACTGATATTAACAAAATCAGATCAAACTGATGCACTGATATTAACAATTGTGTTGTTATTCCACAGATCAGCAATAAAAAAATAATACAGCTTTAAAAAAAATATTTAAAAAATTATGACTTGCTCATTTCTTATTTCTGAGACATAATATATTTAAAATTACAGAACGAAAAAATACGGAGATTTTTCTGCTTATAATTCAGCCATAACTGTTTGTTGTTATAACTGATCCTCAATGTCCTGAAGTGCAGGATGGACATCTCATGAGTGATCTACTCACTGATGATGGGAAAGGCGGCAGCTTCTGTTGTGATGGAGCACCTGTAGATAGAAGTCTGACTTGGCTCCGACGCGCTCTTACAGTCATATGAGAATGAGGCATTTAAGAATGGCTATAATGGATCCAGAATCACTACAAACAACCATGCCACCGCCGGGACTCGAACCCGAAACCTGTGGAATCAAGCGCCAAGCCCTCGCCATTCAGGACCCTAACTGTTTAGTATTACCTTATATTAAGTAATATTACCTAGCTGTTCAGTAATATTATCTTATCTCTCCCATTAAAAAAATTGGGGAAGCACTGTTTTTTTCATTTAGAAATTAACTTAAATATTGCATGATTTTAATTAAAATACATTATATAACGTTAATAAGTCAATTTCTGAAAATTCAGTTAAAATTCAATAAGAATACAATTTTTCTATGTGACAGGTAAATGATATAATATTTAATGTTTAATTCAGCTATCTCAACACTCTCGTTTTCTCGTACATTTATTTAATATGCAGAATGACATATTTTCCTGCAAAACGTTGTCAATGTTAAGATATATTTCTTTTCTAATTTATAAATTCTTCCGCGTAGCAATATTTGGTAGAACGTTAAATAATGTCTTTTTTCTTAAGATTTATTATTCCGATCTTTTTGATAACGTTTAATTTTTTTTTAACAATAAATAATTTAAGAACGAAATCCGTATTGTCTGGTCTATCTGTTCTTTATTGTCTGTTGAAAATCTATCAGTATGTTTTATTTTCTGCGAGCGGGCAATGCCGAATCATATTTGCTAATTTCTTATAAGAATATTAATTGATTCTTAAGATCATATGATGAAAACGAAACTATTTTCAGAAATTTCGATCTCTCGTTATTTTAATATGCCTAACTAATATTTATTCAATAAGATAAATCATAATTATGATATAATTATAAAAAATAATAATGTTAGTGGACAGCAGTAAACAGTTGATGGTTAATTTAATAATAATTTTTTGTAATAAATTATTTAAAATCTATCACATCTGAAATAGTAAAATTCAGAATGTTTAGTTTAAATACGTGTAGAAAATTTTTTTTATTTTATTTACATTAAGAAAAAGGCAATAATCAGCAAGAGCGTAAACAAGAAATCATTTATCAAGATCAAGACAAAAAAAAAAAAACCTTACTATTTATTATTACTTTACTAAGATAAAAAACAATAAAGTAAATGTACAGTGGTAAACAGTTGAGGGTTAATTTAATAATAAATTTGTATGATAAATAATTTATTGTAAATTTCTTAATGATTTGGTTTAAAATTCGTTAGAATATATATATACACTGAAGTGACAAAAGTCATGGGATACCCCATAATATCGTGTCGGCCCTCCTTTCGCCCGGCGAAGTGCAGCAACTCGACGTGGCATGGACTCAACAAGTCGTTGGAAGTCTTCTGCAGGAATATTGAGCCATGTTGTCTCGATAGACGTCCATAATTGTGAAAGCGTTGATAGTGCAGGATTTTGGGCACGAACAGACCTCTCGATGATGTCCCATAAATGCTCGATGGTATTCTTGTAGGGCGATCTAGGTGGGCAGATCATTCGTTGGAATTGTCCAGAATGTTCTTCAAACCAATCGCGAACAGTTGTGGCCCGGTGACATGGCGCATTGTCATCCATAAAAATCTCATCGTTGTTTGGGTACATGAAGTCCATGAATGGCTGCAAGTGATCTCCAAGTAGCTGAACATAAGCATTTCCAGTCAATGTTCGGTCCAGTCGCACCAGAGGACCAAGTCCATGCCATGAAAAAACAGCCCACACCATTACGGAGCCACCACCAGCTTGAACAGTGCCTTGCTGACAGTTTGGGTCCATTGCTTCGTGGGGTCTGCGCCACACTCGAACCCTACCATCAGCTCTTACCAACTGAAATCGTGACTCATCGGACCAGGCCACGGTTTTTCATTCATATAGGGACCAACCGAAATGCTCACGTGCCCACGAGAGACGCTGCAAGCGATGTCGTTCTGTCAGTAAAGGCACTCGAGTCGGTCTTCTGCTGGAATAGCCCAAGAAAGCCGAATTTCTCCGCACAGTTCTAACAGACAAGTCCCTTGTACGTCCCACATTGATTTCTGCGGTTATTTGACGCAGTGTTGCTTGTCTGTTAGAATTTACGACTCTTTGCAGACGTCGCCGGTCTCGGTCGTTAAGTGCAGGCGGTCGACCACTGCGCTGTCCATGGTGGGATGTTATGCCTGGAATTTCATACTCTCGGCACACTCTTGACACAGTGGATCTGGGAATGTTGAATTCCCTAACGATTTCCGAAATGGTATGACCCATGCGTCTAGCTCCAACTAACATTCCGCGTTCAAAGTCTGTTAATTAACGTCGTGCGGTCATCATCACGTCAAAACCTCTTCACATGAATAACTTGAACAGAAATGAAAGCTTTGCGAAAGCACTGCGCATTTATACCTGTTCTACGCGATGCTACTGCCATCTGAAAATTTGCATATTGCTATCCCATGACTTTTGTCACTTCAGTGTATATTTTAATGCAATAATCAGCAAGAGTGTAACCAAAAAATCATTTATGAAGATCAAGACAATAAAAATTGCTATTTATCATTACGTTACCACGGTGTTATGGTCAAATTTTTAATGATTTAGTTTAGAATTCCAAAGAATATATATATTAATTTGCATGAAAAAAAAGCAACAATCAGCAAGAACGTAATTTAGAAAACGTTTATCAAGACAATAAAAATTGCTATTTATTATTAAGTTACTAAGATGTTCTTGATGTTAGAAACATCCTCAGGCTATTTTTTTACCATCCGTGCACATTTCTCACTCATCTCGTAAGACAGGATGACATCAAAATTCGTAATCCGGATGTCAGGATTCCTGATCCAGGAAATTCTTACACTCTCGTATGACATCCAGTTCAATTCTCGCTGATTAAGTCTCCAGGGCAAGGATATATTTTTTTTCTACATACCTACGACATGCCATATCCTGAAGAAATGCCTTCTTTTTGATGAGCAATCAAGAATCTTTCGTGAATCCTCTTCTATAAATGTATTATAAGATCAGTCGAAGCCTTAAGGTGAGGAAGTAGAAAAAAAGTCTCCGGAGAAACAGGAGATCTGTTATTTGATAAATATAGCAAGAAAAAAAATGTGTGCTGTAAAAGAAGCTGTAGTATGTGAGAGGTAAGGGGGCATTGGATTTTTGCTAGACCCGAAGCTAAAAATTTATTATTGATATGATATCTATTATTTCAGTTGTGATGCTGCAAACTGAAAAAGATTTCTATCTAGAAAAGTAGTTTTTGAGAAAATCTAGAAGATTATTTGGAAAGTTATTGACAAATATATGAATTCGTATAAAATATTTTCAACGTCATAGAAATAATTATATAATAATTGAAATTTAAAAGAATAATAACGATTTAAAACCGATGTAACAAAAACAAATTTAATGAGTATAAACTGTAAATAAAAATTTTGAGATTTAACTGGTCTAAAAGTGTTTTTTGCATAATTTTTTTAAAAGTTATATATTATAAATCGTACTGTTTTAAGTGAAATAACTGTTAATAAACTGTAAATAATGTTATTTTCATTCGCTAATCTCTTGAAATGTTTAATTATTCTCAATTTTTTTTCTAGTATCATAACGTGAATCCTACACATGTATTGGAAATTTTTATGAGATACTTGATATTTTATTTCAATAGAAAATCCATTATATTAAACATTGCCTCATAATTGATTTATAAATAGAAGTTGTTGACATATGTATTAAAAATATTAAACTTTGATAATAGGTTGCGAACGAGATTAAAGTTCTTTCATTTCACAGTATAGGACTCATGGATCATCAAAGCTTATGATGTCTCTCTCATGTGTCAACCACAACCTTAGAATTGTTTGAAACAAATTAAGGTGTACGGTAAATCTTTTTATCGCGTATTTGTGTGTCGTATTAGACAAAACTCGGAAAGTCAGTGCTGAAACGAGCACCAAAAGCATAATAGAAATTAATCCCCTTGTATATCCTCTACTACCAAGTTATAGTTGATTAAGTCTCTAGGGCAAAGACATATTTTTTTCCACATACCCACATAGTTTGGTGCCCTCTCCTGAAGAAATAACTCCTTCCTGGTGAGCAATCCAGAATCTTCTTGTATAAATGTATTATCAGATCAGTTTAGAATACTGTATAATATATATATATATATATATATATATATATATATATATATATATGTGTGTGTGTGTGTGTGTGTGTGTGTAATTTACCTGTAGAAAAAGATAATAATCAGCAAGAGAATAACGAAGAAATCATTTAGCAAGTTCAAGATAATAAAAATTCCAATTTATTATTTTACCAAGATAAAAAAAATAATAAATTTGAAGGTGTAATTGTAAAATTCTGAAGGATTTAGCTTAGAATTCTGTATAATATATATTTCTTTAATTTACATGTAGAAAACGGCAATAATCATCAAGAGAATAAATAACCAAGAAATCATTTAGCAAGATCAAGACAATAAAAATTGCTATTTATTATTAAGTTATCAATATCTGCTTCAGATGTCCGGATGTTACTAATATCTTAGAGATGTCCTCAGGCTATTTTTTTCCATCCTACCACATTTCTCACTCATCTCGTAAGACAAGATGCCATCAAAATTCGTAATCCGGATGTCAGGATTCCTGATCCAGGAAATTCTTACACTCTCGTATGACATCCAGTTCAATTCTCGCTGATTAAGTCTCCAGGGCAAAGACATATTTTTTTCCACATACCTACGACAGTTAGGTGCCATGTCCTGAAGAAATGCTTCCTTCCTGGTAAGCAATCAAGAATCTATCCGTGAATCTTTTCGCATAAATGTATTATCAGATCAATCGAAGCCTTAAGGTGAAGAAGTAGGAAAAAAAGTCTCCGAAGAAACAGGAGATCTGTTATTTGATAAATATAGCAAGAAAAAAAAAATGTGTGCTGTAAAAGAAGCTGTAGTATGTGAGGTAAGGGAGCATTGGATTTTTTGTCAGACCCGAAGCTGAGAATTTATTATTGATAAGATATCTATTATTTCAGTTGTGATGCTGCAAGCTGAAAAAGATTTCTATCTAGAATGAGCAGTTTTTGAGAAAATCTGGAAGATTATTTGGAAAGTTATTGACAAATATAGGAATTCGTTATTGGAAAATATTTTCAGTTTAATAGAAATAAAAAATATAAATATAAAAATAATAATAATTTCATTTTCAACGATTCTAATAATTCTTATTCTTATCTCAAATTATTCTATTTTTCAACATTTCTAATAATTCTTATTTCAAATTATTCTATTTTTCAACAATTCTAATAATAATTCCTATTATTGTTGTTTCAAATTATTCTATTTTTCAACAATTCTAATAGTTCTTATTATTCTTATTTCAAATTATTCTATTTTTCAACAATTCTAATAATTTTTATTGCAAATTATTCTATTTTTCAGCAATTATGAACTTTTTTTTTATAAAACAACTGCACTTCTTATTTCTTAGTATTGAATGTCTAGTTAAATTTAATTCTTTATAAATAATGTAATAAATGTCTAAGTATGAAAGACAAATATACAAAAACATTCAAACCAAAAACAAAAATCATTTTGAAAATTTTGCAGCTGTTAAAATTCTCGCAATCAAAATGTCTTCTTCACTTCATTTCATTTCCCCTCAATTTTTGAAAAATGTAAAACACAATTTGCTTCGGAAGAAAAAAAGAAAAGAATAAAAAATTTTCAAGTTAGTTTTTTCAAATAAAACTTGAGTGCTAAATTGTATTCTTTCAAAACTTCCCGAGGTCTTGCAACTAACTTAATTTTCTCTAATGTCTAAAATGAACGAAATCCTATTGAGACTCAAAATTTTTTTTTTCTGCTTTTCTCTTACAACTGCAACTGCAGATTAATGTTTTATTCTTTTAAAGTTTTTTTTTTCTTCTTTTCTATTTGTTTTCCTCCCCAATATTTTCTGTTCTTTTCTTTTATTCATTTTCTTTTTTTGAAAACTTTGACTAAGCTGTCATTTATTCATGGGGAAACTAAAAAGCTCTTATTTTATTTAAAAAAATGGTTGACTTAGGGCGTTCGCTGGACTAAGCTTCCAATATGAATATTTTATCTTGTTAAAAATCTCTCGTTCTTTAATGATCTCCGTGAAAGTTGCAAAAGTTTTGTTTGTTCTTTCGGTTTTTTTTATAACACAAACATTCCGATCAAACATGTGATTTTAAGCTCTTTTCAAAGTGATTATCTATTGAATACACATACACTGACACATAAACTTCTACTTCTTTTTAAATAAATCCATAATGCACTTGTAAATCTAGGCCTGCTTATATTCCATGTAATGTATATATATATATATATATATAAACCAAGTTCATGATATCGTGTTTTCTTATGGAAGGAGGAAAGGGGGAGGGGGAGGAAGCTTCTGTCGTGATAGAGCATCCGTTAGAAATCTGTTTTGACTCAGTGCCGCTGAAGAAGGCAGTGCTTTCCGGGAAGACTTTAGGGAAAATACTAAACTATTTGTGAATCGCATGGTAGAAAAGCCGGAAAACTCTCACCAGGTAGTTTTATCTTGGTACCAAGCTCTCACCTCCTGACTAACGAGGCAAGGACCTGAACATCTCAAACATCATCAAGTCTCTTTGTTTTTTGAAACAGTATCTACAACAAACCCACCAGTGGATTGAACCTCAGCCCTAATACTCACCAGTGGCACACATTGCCACTGAGCCACAAGTCAGGCATATATATATATATATATTACTTTACAACGAAAAACGTATCTCTTGTCTTGAAGACCTTGCTTCAAAGAGCAAGGATATTGTTCTGCAGTAGATCCCAGGCCATTGTGGGATCCTGGGTAATGAGAAGGTGTATTCCCTTGCCAAAAAAGAAACAACCATCACCCAAACGTCTTGTAAAGACATCTCTTTTCACTCGATGAAATTGATTATCCGAGACTTTTTCCGGAACACTCTATGCGATAATTTCAGTGAAGGCAACTCATCTAAAACCTGGTTCAACTTTATTCTAAACATCCCTGTTCAGCCCAGGTTTAAAGTAGTTGTCCTTTTCAGACTCCTGACGGGTCATGATTTGTTTGGCCAATCTCCCTTTTAGTATGAGAATATTTGAAAACCCAAAATGCATGCTCTGCAATCTGGGAATGGGTGGAATCTGGGAATACTGTGTATGGTCGTTATTGAGAGGCTAGTGTCCTTATGAGCTAAACACATTATAACACATAAATACACAGACAAAAAAAATATAAGAGCATTGCATATGACATATAAGTGTAGCATGAAACATTAAAAAGGGTAATAAAATGTGACAATGAGAGTTCATAAAAAGAAGGAATAACTCAGACAAAAAGGAAGCCTTACGAATGAAATATGGAATGTGATCTCCCTTGATTTGTACACACATATCACAACATGTTTTCGTGCTGGCAATAGCAATGTTAACCACAGTTTATGGAATTAAGCTCCACTTTTTCAGCAATGCCGTCTTTAGAGCATTTACATCTCTCGGAGGAGGATGTCTATGTATAATTGCTCTAGCAAGGTAGTCCCATAAGTTCTCTAATGGATTGGGATAAGAAGACTTTTCTGGCCACTGTATTTGCTGAATGTCTTCATTTTCAAGGAATTCATCAACGAGGTTTGCTCGATGTGGGCGAACATTATCGTCCATAAATAAAAAGTCAGATCCATAGGCACTTAAGAAAAATCTTACACAAGGCTCCAAGACTTCATCCCGATATCTCTGGGCGGTGACAGATCCGCTGTTGAAAAGGAGTAGGGGCGTCTGTTCATCGATCATTATTCCTCCCCATGTCATCACCCCTCCACTACCGAAAACGATCACGTTCCATAATGTTCGAGGGCTAATTTCGTGTTCCTGACTCCCTCTAGATGTAAACACGTTTAGAATCACCTGTAAAACTAACCCTCAAACATACTTTGCATATCATGTATACCTTGCTAATGGTATATATATACCATTAGCAAGGTATGCAAATAATATAGTCTTTATTTTAAGGGTCTCTTTGCAAGCATTCCTCTTAAAAGTATCCAAGATACCTTAAATTAATTTAAAGTATCCTAATTGTTCTATTAATTCTTATTCGATTAAAAATTGTTTCAATAAAATTTGAATTTTTTTTGCTTTTGCTCTCAAATGCTATTTTAATAAATTCGTTTGATAATGTTAAAAGAATTTTAAGAGTTTTTCCTATTTAATAAAAAAATCCTTTGGTAATAAAATTAAGAGCTTTACGAGTTTTTGATATTTAATAAAAAAAATGGGGAAATCATATTATCCTAAAAGTAATCTTGGTTTATTGTACAAAACTCTGTAATCTCTGCATTTTTAATAACTGCACTACAGCAATGAGAATCTGTACATATAAACTCAAGGTTAATACCAGGAATTAGTTCAACAATTCGAAAAAAAAATTATTGACTAATTCATAATAGTGCTTTTAGGTTTGTAGATGACATAATTGTTTTCAACCATCCAAATATAAAAAAAATCTGTCTTGACATTTATCCAACAGAGCTTACTTAAAAAAAGACATATACAAATAACCTGCTGACTGTTTTTCTCGATGTCAGCTTTAACATTTATAACTTGCTTTTAAATGTTAAACTGCAAGTTGTTAAACATCAATAACTTGCTTTTAAATGTGTTAACTGCAAGTTATAACATTTATAAGTAGTCAGCTTTAACATTTATAACTTTAAAATAATACATTTGACAAACAGGAGGAATTTTGCTTCACTGTCAATAGATTCATACAATAGAATTTCAATTTCAGTATCAAAATACATCGCAATATCATTCATAATCAAGTTTTCAGAATAAATTTCAAATACAACGGCAATAATTTTAAATCGCAACAAAAAAAAAAAAAAGAACTTAAGAATATTTTTTTAAAAAATGGTGTTCCAAAACCATTATGAAATTTCATTGTGTATGTTATTTTATATAAAACAAATAAGATTTCTATTTATATACCCATAAGATTTATGAACTTTATCTTCATAAAAAGTTAGATTCTGTTATTTTATTTATCATCAAAACATTATATTATATATTATAAAGCTTAACATTTATAAATTGTAAGAAAATACTATTAGAAAATACACGAAGAACCATTAGAAAATTACCATTTGAAAATACACTACAAACCATTAGAAAATTATCATTTGAAAATACACGAAGAACCATTAGAAAATTACCATTTGAAAATACACTACAGAACCATTAGAAAATTACTATTTGAAAATACACGCAGAACCATTAGAAAATTACCATTTGAAAATACACGAAGAACTATTAGAAAATTACCATTTGAAAATACAAGCAGAACCATTAGAACATTACCATTTGAAAATACACATAGAACCGTTAGAAAATACATAAAGAACAATTAGAAAATACATAAAAAACCATTAGAAAATACATTTTGTCCAATGTTATACAATAAATCATGTTAAAGCCATATATACAATATGACTTTAACATCATATTTGCATATTCGTCGTAATGAAACCGAACATTATTTTAATTTTTATTTTTAAGAAATTTAATTTTTCCCTTAATTCTTGATCAATTAAAAATTCCAAAGGGCAATATATGTTTTCCTAATAATAATTTTTGTCTTATTTAATAGTTTTCCTACAGTAATAGTTTTCCAAAAGGGAATATGTAATTTCGATTACCGATAATTAAATATGACTTATAAAAATCTCATTTGAGCTTTCTAATCAAACAAAACTTGTATCAATATCATGTACAAATAAATCAATATACATTTCTTATAAAAATTAAAAATGATATGTTAAACTTTTAAAATAATAAATATTTTTTTAATTACTCACCCCAATAAAGAAGTTTCGATTTCTAACCACCAACTAACTATTCGTATTTAAATAAAATAAAATAAAATATGAAGGATGATTTATTAACATCCAAAATGTTCTTCGTCTGCATCTTTTAAATGCCATATCTGCTCCTAGAGTGGTTTTATTCGAAAATTCTTCAGAATGATAGAACACGTTCATGGAACGATCGAACTTTGGTATGACACATCGATAAATCACGTTCGATTTACTATTAATAACATTCTTACTAAATTTCATGCGGCATTTAATTTAGCAAGTCAATTTTTTAATATGCAAAGTCATTAAATTTAAATGTTTATGCATTTTTCCGTTTATAAAAGTCATTTTTTATATGCTGTTTATAGTTTTCTGTGCTTTAAATAGAACAATTTGTCGAAAATTACACAATAGAAGGTTTTAAAATGATTATTTACTTTCCTTTTTTACCGATTTAATAGTTCTATTAATTTTTATTCGATTAAAAATTGTTCCAATAAAATTTGAAATTCGTTTGGCAATACTATATTTAAGAGTTTTACGAGTTTTCATATTTAATAAAAAATCGTTTAATAATAGGGAGTTTTTGCATACCGTAAGTTAGTTACCGTAGGACGTCCGTTAGCATTTTTCTCCCTAGCGCGCATGCTCAGTTTCCTTTGAGCATGCGCGCTAGGGAGAAAAATGCTAACGGACGTCCTACGGTAACTAACTTACGGTATGCAAAAACTCCCTATTAATAAGTTAAAGAGTCTTATGAGTTTTCCATATTTAATAAAAAAATCGTTTGGTAACAAGTTTAAGAGTTTTACGAGTTTTCCATGTTTAAAAAAATATCGTTTGGGAATAAGTTTAAGAGTTTTCACATTGAATAAAAAATCGTTTTAACAAATCATTTGATTCTTTCTAGAACTTGTATCATTGAACAAGATGTTTAATTTTTTAAACGTCATCTTAAGTTAAATCTATGTATGAATCTTAATATATGTATGAATCTATGTACGATAATAATCTGAATAGCTTATAAGAGAAATCAGGATTCGATCAATTTATTGTGTGTGTGGAAATCATAATTTTCAGCAGCAAAAACATTAAAAGCTAATGTGATAATTTACTTTACATCTCAAATTAACATTCAAATAACGCCATAAATGTAATAAGGGGTAAAATTAAAAACAAATTTTATAATTTTTTAAATAAGTTTTGATTTAACATAGCTTTAGAACAATAAGAAAAAAAAAGGCCTCCTTAATTGTAGACTTTAAGCTAATGTATGTAATACCAATAGACAATACATTTTTTTAATTATTTTATATGTATGGTTTATACGACTAGTATGTGTATGTGTATTTCATTTCAATCAAATGTGAAACATTTTTTATAAGAAAAACAAAAAAATAAATAAACCATTTTTGAATGTAATAAGACTTAGATTTAGATTTTTATTGGCATTATAAAATATTTCAAAAATCAGTCCTTCATTAAACCACAATCATGTAAAAAATACTTTTGTTTTCATCAGTGAAAAATAAATAGCAAGTGCAAAAAAAAAAAAAAATAAATAAATAAAAAAAAAAAAAAAAAAAAACACCTCTATCTTTTTTTTGTTCCCGACAGACTCTGCATATATTTACTAAACAATACTTAATACAGCTGCCTTGAATTGTTAATGATTTAAGGCAGCTGCTCCTTTGTCAATTTGGGGCAGTTAAAAACAAACAGCGATCGTCACTGTAAGAATGCCATTGGCTTAGAAAATTTACTCCTATTGAAAAAAAAAAAATGCTTTTGAGACCACCATGTCTCAAAAGCATTTTAATCGTTCATTGGTTGCCATTAAAGATTTTATTGACTCTAAATAGAATAATTGCGTTAAAATAATAAATATTATTATTTAATTGAACGATTTCAAATATTTTTATCGCTTTCAAACTTTTTTCAATGAAATCAAGTAAATTTTTCTTGTTTTTTTTCTTAGATCATAACAAGAGGACTGGTAATATATTATTCATTTAATGAACGAAACGATTGTAAATTTGGATACAGCCCCATTTCCTTAATTGTAAAAGATGTGGGAATATAGTTTTACAAATTGGCGGGTATATACTTTATCACATTCGGTTGCGCAAAAATTCTCTGTTGTCGGTTTCCGTAGTGAAAAAAATTCGAAGAGGATTGATATTGTCCAATTGATTGGAAAGATACTGTTACAAAAGTGCAACTAATATTTTATATAAAAATGGTGATTTAAATATAGTGCATATATAAAAATAACAGTTATTTAAATTAATAAAAGATAAATTTTTATTTGAAATACAATATTTATCATAGTTATTGCAATGAAAAACCAGTAAAAAGTGTTTTCAAAACAAAAGATGGGCAATATAATAATCATCAATAGCAATGATGAATCGAATTATCATGGTTATTGATTTAAGCGTTTATTGTAATCATTCATCATAAAACTATGATGAATAATTACAATAAACATTATACGTCGTGTCATATATATATAACATTTAAAATATACTAAATAATTGTCACGGCCATTATCACGACCATCATTACCATGGCAATCATCAATCATTTCCATGGCCATCATCAATCATTATCATGTCCAGTATATTATAAATAACCCTGATGCATTAAATTATCAGGGTTACAGCACTTATTGTAATCATTCATCATAAAAATGAATGATGTCCGTCTTACATTTAATTAAAATCCTTTAAAATAAACTCATGTTTGTGAAAATTGCAACACCAAGAAGGAATCGTCATAATTGAATGAAATTTAATACACAGTTGAGTGGTAGTGGTACAAATAAATGATTAAATGTTCAAAGCAAACAAACAATAACAAGAGATTGGAATCAGTATTTTGTGTAGCCACCACGCGCCTCAATAAGTGCTGCTACACGACGTGGCATGGAGTTAAACAAATTTTGAATGTCTGCCTGAGGAAGAGCATTCCATATTGTTTGTATGCGCACCCAAAGTTCGTCTGCAGAAGCAACAGGACGAGGATCACGAGCGAAACGCCGACCAACGAAATCCCACACATGTTCAATCGGCGACATATCCGGGGAATACGCAGGCAAATGAAGAAGCTGTACCTGCCGCGTTGCAAAGAAGGATTGAACAGTCCTAGCGATATGAGGGCGGGCATTGTCCTGTTGAAATACAGCGCCTGGCAAGCTTTGAAGGAAGGGAACAGCTTGGAGCTGTAGAACTTCACTGATGTACCGGTTGCTGTTCAGATTGCCCACAATTCTTAACAATTGTGATCATCCATGATATGCTATGGCACCCCTGACCATAACTCCGGGTGTTCGTCCACTGTGGCGTGCGATAATGCACTCCGGAAGGTGGCGTTCACCGGCATAGCGTCTGACACGAATGCGGCCATCATGGTACCACAAATTAAAGCGGGATTGTCAGAAAACACGACATGCTACCAATCAGCACGCCAGTCTCTATGCTGAGCGGCCCATTGTAGCCGCAGGTTTAGCGTGAGAGGGATCCTGTATAAAGGAGTCCTTGCGCGCAGTCCACGCTGCAGCAGACGTCTACGAATTGATGAAGCCCACAATGAAACACCTGTAGCTATTGACCACTGTGCTGCCAATTATCTAGAGGATGGTGTACGGTCCGTCAGCGCCATGCGGACCAGTTGTCTATCATCGCGAGCTGACGTCACATTTCGGGGTCCATCCGGATTTCCGAGTTGTCCGACACTCGTCCGTCCACTGTTTCCAAAGACGCATCACTGTGCTGCTGTTACGCTGCACACGAGCAGCTACTGCACGATAAGACAATCCAGCTTCACGAAGGCCGATGATTCTCCCCCGTTCAAACTCTGTAAGTTGTCCAAATCTCGCTCTCTTTCGTCGAAGAGGCATAAGTAACGATTGAGCTAACGTTTACCACTAGCAGATAACCACCGATAACCATACACGCCTCGCTACAGCCGTCTATTTATTCGGATCCATCCGCCGTTCAGAGGGCGCTGCTCAGCATACGCATGTGCTACGGATTTGAAATTCTAATCATTTGCATATCATGCGCTAATGTGCATTTCCTGAAAATTTCAGCTCACTCGCGTAAGTCCTTCATGGTGTTGCAATTTTCACAAACATTAGTATATATTAATTAATTATCATAGCCATTATGACTCATTATTATGGCCATCATCAATCATCACCATGGCAATCATCAATCATTACCATGGCCGTCATCAATCATTATCATAGTTAATGTAATAATCATTAATAGCCATGATGGATTAAATTATCGTGACTATTGATTAAAGAATTTATTGTAATTGATCATCGTAAAAATGTATAAGTTAATCATACATTTATTAAAAATAAATAATTTAATTAAAATACTTTAAAATATGATTTCGAAAAACAATAATGAAAATTTAATTATTCATTATAAATTATTAACATGATGTCATTTAGAATTCTATGTATTTATAACGTTGAGAAAGATAAATTCATCATCATTATTATTGATCAAATCAAATAATCATAAAAGCATATAAAAGCATTTTTGTATTTATTAATAAAAGCACTTGAAATAAAAGCAAATTGCGAAGTAATTTAAACTATTATTTAAGGGATAATACATAAATCTCTAAAAGTATTTTCTCTTTACAATAAATAATAATCCTTTTTGACAAAGATGAAACATAACGTTTCAGAAAACGGATATACAAACATAACAAATCGTTGGTGATAAAAAAAAAAAAATTCATCAATGTAATAACAAAAGCAAATATTTCTTTTCAGGAAAAGACCTGAAATTTAATTTCGCCTTAAAATCGATGAGTAAGCGCTTAAAAAAATCTATCGTACATCATATTTCTCCCTTAAAACACGTGATCGACTACTACTTTTTTTTTTTCTACTTATGTTTAGGCAGGGGTAATCAACCCTATGCGGGAGAAATAAGCAAAAATGCATGTTCTTGATAATAATAATAAAAAAAAAAAAAAAAAAAATGACCTGACGTATGTGCATTTTAATAACTGACTGTAAGCATTAAACCCCCTCTGTAAAGACTTTAACTCACCGGAATGTGTGTTAAAAATGTAGGTTGGGGTTGCTTTTTTTGTGGGGGGTTGAGCTAATGAAGTTGTGAATGCCTACAGTTAATGGGATTTTACTGAAATTATGGACAAAAAGGAAAGAACGGCTTTGCCATTTTCAGTGAACTTAAATTACTGTATTTCTCTCCCCCCTCTTTTCTTGTTTATGTAGACTTTTATGATTGCGTTTGAATCGATACAACGACAGAATTTCAACAACTTTGAAAGATATGAAAATTTACAAATAGAGAATAGTGTTGTGCAAAATGATTGTTTTCGTAATGGTCCTTCGCCGGTTCGCTTTTTGAATAAATGCATTTGAGTTTTCAATGATTTTTTTTTTTTTCCTCTTTGGTCTTTTTTCAGCTTTCAGTGTTGCCTTGTCACTGTATTATTTTTAATCCACATTTATTTCGTAAACGAAATATATTGTTTATACAAAGTTCATCTCCCATGTATGCTGTTGTGTCTAATACTCAGTGTTCTGGACATCCTATGAGTAATCTAATCATGGATGGAGGGAAAGGGGGCAGCTTCTGCAGCGATGAAGCACCCATAGGTTGACTTGGATGCAGTAGGTGACCCATCTTACTTGGCTCCGTATCGTTGAAGGAGGGCAGTGCCTTCCAGAATGACTTTTAGGGAGAACTATCCCCCATTTACGTATCTTATTTGAGAAAAACCATGATTATTTCCATTATCGAAGCTGGAATGTTTTGTTGTATCTAATCCTCAGTGTCCTGCAGTGCGGACGGACATCCCATGAGTAGTCTAAGGAAAAGATCGATGGAAAAAGATGGGGGAGAAGGGACAGCTTCTGTTGTGATGAAGCACTCATAGATAGAAGTCTGACTTGACTCTCAGTAGCTGAAGGAGAGGGCAGTGCATTCAGGAAAGACTTTTAGGGGGACTACCCCGCATATTTGAGAAAACTATGATTATTTCTATTACAGAAGCCGAGATTTTTGTTGTTGTATTTAATAGTGTGTTGCAGGGTGGGATGAACACCCCATGAGTAGTCTACTCATGTACTGAGGGGGCAGCTTCTGTAGTAATGGAGTACCCGTAGGTAGAAGTCTGACTTGGCTCCGTGACGCTGAAGAAGAAGGGCAGTGCCTTTCTGGAGAATTTTTTTATAGGGAACTATAGCGCATTTGCGTATCGTATGAGGAAAACCAGGATTATTTCCATTGTGGAAGCCGAGATTTTTTGTTGTTGTGGCAACTTCTGTTGTGATGGAGTACCCTTAGGTAGAAGTCTGACTTGTCTCTGCGTCTCTGAAGTAGGAGGCAGAGAGTTACGGGAGAACTTTTAGAGGGAACTGTCCCGCATTTGCGTATCGTATAGAAGAAATTATTTTCATTATTATAGATTATTTTCATTACCCAACGATTATTTTCATTACCCGAGCCGATATTTTTGTTTTTGTGTCTAATACTTCGTGTCTTGTAGAGTGTCTGTCAGCGAAACGGACACCTAATGAGTAATCTACTCTTGGAAGGATGAAAGGGGGGTGGAGCTTATTAATTATTAACATGATGTCATTTATAATTCTATATATTTATAACGACGAAAAAGATTCATCGTACGTTTTATTAATCAGATGAAAGAATCATATTTATTTATAAAAGCACTTGAAATAAAAGCAAATTGTTAAAGAAATTGAAACTATTATTTAAGGGATGATACATAAATCTCTAAAACTATTTTCTCTTTACAATAAATAATAATTATTTTTGTCAAGGATAAAATATAACACGTTTCATAAAGCGGATATATCCTACAAACATAACAAATCGTTGATGATAAAAAAAACACTTCATCGATGTAATAACAAAAGCAAATATTTCTTTTCGGGAAAAGACCTGAAATTTAATTTCGCCTTAAAATCGATGAGTAAGCGCTTAAAAAAAAAAATCTATCGTACATCATATTTCTCCCTTAAAACACGTGATCGACTGGTTGCTACTTTTTGTTCATACGCACGTTTAGGCAGGGGTAATCAACCCTATGCGGGAGAAATAAGCAAAAATGCATGTTCTCGATAATAATAAAAAAAAAATGACCTGACGTATGTGCATTTTAATAACTCGCTGCAAGCATCAAACCCCCCTGTAAAGACTTTAATTCACCGGAATGTGTGTTAAAAATGTGGGTTGTAGGTGCTTTTTTTATACGAGGTTGAGCTAATGAAGTTGTGCATGCCTACAGTTAATGGGATTTTACTGAAATTATGGACAAAAAGGAAGGAACGGCGTTGCCATTTTCAGTGAACTTAAATTACTGTTTTTCTCCCCCCCCACCTCTTTTCTTGTTTATGTAGCCTTTTATGATTGCGTTTGAATCGATACAGCACAACGAATTTCAACAACTTTGAAGGATATTGAAATTTATGAATAGCGAATATTGTTGTGCAAAATGATTGTTTTCGTAATGGTCCCTTGCCCGTTCTCTTTTTGAACAAATGTATTTGCATTTTTAATGATTTTTTTCCCCTTTTCGGTCTTTGGTCTGCTTCAGTGTTGCCTTGTCACTGTATTATTTTGTATACACATTTATTTCGTAAACGAAATACATTATCTATAAGAAGTTCCTTTCTCATATATGCTGTTGTGTCTAATCCTCAGTATCCTGCAGTGCCAGACGGACAGCCCATGAGTAGTTTACTTATGGATATAGGGAAAGGGGGCAGCTTTTGTTGGGATGGAGCTCCCGCAGGTAGAATTTTAACTTGGCTCCGAGTCGGTGAAGAAGGATGGAAGTGCCTTCCGGAAGGACTAACCCACATTTGCGTGTTGTATTGGAGAAATCCAGGATTATTTCCATTACGAAAGCCGTGGTTTTTGTTATTGTGCCTAATTCTCAATGTAATACAGATACCCCATGAGTATACTAATGTACGGAGGGGGCAGCTTCTGTTGGGATGGAGCACCAGAGGAAAAAGTCTGACTTTGTTCCGTGCCGCTGAAGATGGAGGGATTGCTTCTGCCAGGACATTTTAGGAAGAACTACCCCACATTTGTATAGCGTATTTGAGAAAACCAGGATAATTTCCATTGGGTAAGCCGAGATTTTTTGTTGTTGTGTTTAATCCTCAGTGTCTTGCAATGAGGGAAGGGCGTCCCATGAGTAATTTACTCATGGATGGAGGAAAAGAGGGCAAATTCTGTTGTGATTAAACACCTGTAGGTAGAAGTCTGACTTGACTGAAAGCCGCGAAGAAGGAGATCAGTGCCTTCGGCAGGACTTTTTAGGGGGAACTACCTCGCAGCTGCTATCGTATGGAAGAAAACCCGGATAAACTCCTACCAGGTAGTAACGAGGCAAGATCCTGAATATCACATACGCCATCGAGTTTCCTCGTTTCGGAAACACTGTCTACAACAATGCTGGTAGCGGTTTGAACCTCCGCCCTACTGCTCACCAGCGACGAACGTTGCCACTGAGCCACAATTCGGGCTACTCACATTTATACAATACCAGAAAATAATATTATTAAATAATATAACAATGAAGCACTTTATTGCATTATAAATTTCGCGCAATTGTTCTTATGGATATGAAACATCAATAATTGAAGATAATAAAGTAATAAATATACTTCAAGTATGCTTCCTTCTACTGTAAAGAGAAACTTGATTTTAATAATAATTGCAAGACATGAATACGTAAATGTATTCATTTTATCATAATTAGGTTAATACAATTAACTTTTGAAAAAATCATTACGAAAATATTCTATTAATTATCGTTTTAATTATTGGATATCAATATAATCATGGAACTAAATCAATCATCAAATTAATTTTTTTACAAACATCAAAAAAAAAAAGTATAAAAAATTAATTAAACTTACCCCTTGAGCAGCCAGATTGATAGTAGCTGCTTCAATTCATATTATCGTTAAAAAAACCCTGATAATTTTGATACATTGATTTATGGCTAGTTATTTCTACATTCAATTTACATTATATACAATGGATATCTATTATATTGTGTTCTTTTAAATATTTTATTTCTTATATATTTCAATTTGGTTTGTTCATATGTATGGATTGCGTCTTCTATAGTCAGTTTAAATTATGTGCATTTAATATTATAAATTATGACAATAAAATGTAGTTTGAATATTATAATATGATTAATAATTATTAATTATTAATTTTGATATACATCTGTTCCATTTAAATATATCAAAATTAATTAATTATAATTATTCATATTAATCATCATTTCACATTTTCAGCATAAACAATGTTAAAATCAACATTATTAACTGAACAAATCGAAAGTAAACATTATTCTTTCACTTTTGGTTTGCTCAGTTAATAATGTTGTTTTATATTTTCTTCTTTATTAATAATATTTGTAGTTTAAAATAAATTCATAAGGAGTACAAAATTTAACATGGTAAAATTAATTTAAAAATCAAGTCTAAATCTAATAAAATATACAGGATTTATCAAACAAGCTTGTTTCGTTATCTTCAGTAGGAAGCAAACTGCCGTTGCCATTCAAATAGCGAGTACATCACTGAGCGCACATACAACATGCATCCTTCTTAACTCAATTGCTTGAAGCATAAATCTCCCATTTTGTGACAGTTAATGAGGACAGTGCAAGATAAAAGAAAAATTTGCAACTAATATTTTTATCATAGTATAATGTATAATTAATAATAACAGTTAGTGCATATAATTATTTTAAAAGTTGTTTCCTATTTATTTGATACCATATATGGACAAAATGTTTCTGAAATATTATTTTATAGAGTACATTTAAGTTAATGCAAACAAATCTAATTTTAATGCATTTTACACAAACTTTAAAGAAAAGTAAGAAAGTCTAAAGGGTTTATCAGATGAGCTTGTTTTGTTACCTTCAGTGGGAATTACCATTCGAATGCTTCAGTGTCGTTACCATTCAGATAGCCAGTATATCGCTGAGCGCACATACAACACGCATCCTTTGTAGCTCAATTGCAGGAAGCATTCTATCTCCCATTTTGGGGAAGTTAACAAAGATAGTGCAGTATAAAAATATTTGCAAATATTTCATTTTATTTTTACCATGTATAATTAATAATAACAGATAGTGCATATAAATATTTTAAAAGTTTCTCATTTATTTAATACAGTATTGTAATTTCCAAAATGTTTCTGATATATTATTTTACAGAGCACATTAAAATGAATGCAAGTTCATCTAATTTTAATGCATTTTACACAAAAAAGGTATAATTAGCACCTTTCATATTTTAAATTTTGAGTTGCTTGGTATGTTTCGAAAAAGAAAACTCTTTAATTAACTTTCTAAGAAACCTTTTTTATTTCTGAAAACTTGGAAACTTCGCCTCCTAAATTCTCATCATTGTTTCAGACATTTTCTTAAGAAATTCTTAACAAGTTTTCGTAGTACTTCTAAACGTCAAGTTTCAAAACTTGTCTCTGTGCAGAAACAAATTGTTTAAAATATTCTTTTATTACGTCAGGATAAAAAAAAAAACCTTAAAAGGTACTTCAAAAAAAAAAAACTTATTTATGTTTATTGTATGCACCTAATTTATGAGTTTTTTTAATCTCACATATTTAAATGAAGAATAAGTATGTCTTGATAAAATCAAATATATATAAAATAAGAACTGGAAGTAAAATTATAAATAATTCTAGAAATGTAATGAAATAAATAATTCAAGAGAATTCTAAGTTTATTCATTAAAGTATAATAATTCTATTACTTTGATAAATAATTTTAGAATTCTCTTGCATCAAATATTTTCATTTATCTTTGAATTCTAGAAATAGAATTAAATAAATAAATTCAAGAGAATTCTAAAATTAATCATGAAAGTATAATAAATAATTAATTTAAAATTTTTAAAAATCAAGTTTTTTTTCATTTATCTTTGAATTCTAGAAATATAATTAAAAAAATAATTTAAGAGAATTCTAAAATTATTAAAATATAATAATAATAATAACACTTTAATAAATAATTTTAGAATTCTCATGCATCAATTTTTTTCATTTATCTTTGAATTCCAAAAATATAATTAAATAAATAATTCAAGAGAATTCTAAAATTATTTATTAAAGTATTATAATAATAATACTTTAATAAATAATTTTAGAATTCTCTTGCATCATTTTTTTTCATTCATCTTTGTTCTATTTAAATTTATAGATAATGATTATTAATAATGTATGATTGATTATTAATAATTTGATAATATTAATTATGTATTAATGAAAGCTATTATAAACCATTTTCAAAATAAATATCTAATCATGATAATTTAGATATTAAAGTAATAATTATCTAAAAATCGAAATTTTTTTTATCTTTATGCTTAATAGAATTAATATAATTTTTTTAAATTAATGCAGACAAATATTTTATTAATATTAATTAAATATTTAAAATAATACAAATAATTTTTTTGCTGAAATGTAAATTTTTCTAAAAAAGGAATATTCCAAATAAATAAAATTTATTTTGTATTATTTTAAACTTAGAAAACAAAATTTATAAGCAATATTATTATGAAGTGGTAATTAATACGAATTAAAAATTATTTCTTTAATTTATTGGCGATTGTATAATTTAATTATGAATAAATATGTAAATAAGTTGTTATAATGAGTAAATGTAAATATTGCCATAAGGAATTCTCATTTTTAAGTAAAATTTAATTTAAAAATAAAGCGAAAATAAACAAAATTATGACAATTAAAATTTATATTATTATGTGATCAACCAAAATTTCACAACTTTTTTTATTGTGAAATTTTTATATGAGTATGTATATTTCATTTTTAAATATATTTGCATGAAATGTTTAAAATGGAATAGGTTATATTTAATGCATTGAAATTAGTAAATATAAATTAAATTTCTGAATTTAATGAAATTTAAAAAAAATCTAATTTTTATTGTCTGAACAATCGATTTTCAGTTTTAAATAAAAATGTAAGAAACTGCAGACACATTTTATTTATATCTGAATTAATTGCATTAAATTAAAAAATATGTGTCAAAAAGAGCATAAAAAGTAATGTCAAAAAATATTATTTAATAGAACTTTTAATTTAATTAAACAATTTAATTTTTTCCTTTTCTTCTAATATGTTGATAAAAATATATTTATTAAAATACATTAAAATAAAATAATTATTAAAAATATTAATAATTAAAAATATATAATTTTTTTTTTTTTAATTTATAACAGTTTTATATATTAAATAAAATTTTTATAAAAATGAAATAATTTCAAAATTAATTGCATTATATAAAATGTTTGAAATTTTTCAATACATTTCTTTTACACGATTAAAAAAAAAAAATACTGCATTCTTTTGTTTATGTTTATATTATGCCAAAAGGCTGAAAATAAATTATAAATGCAAAACAGAGTATGAAAAATAGCATAGAGATAAAAAAGAACAGCTCGTTAATCCTCCTCATCATTTTATTTTTTAAAAAAAAAAAAACATCTTTCATTTTATTTGAGATTAAAACAATAATGTGGCTAATATTTCACGCACCAGTTGCTCCTACTTAAACGATTAAAGTTGAGCGTTCTTAAAAATGAATGCATTCCAATATTAAGAAAGCAGTTTATTGATTTTATGATCAATGAACCTCCTGTTTTGTGGACTAACGAGGAATGAGTTCTTCTAAATTAAAATGGAGCACGGAAAAGCAAATTTTTTCTTCATTTCTGCTTTCTTCTTTTCTTACGATGTTGTAATGCCTCTTTGGATGAAATAGCATGTGTTTTGAACTATAAATTGTCAGTTTGATATCATAGAATCGAGTATTCCTGCTTCTGGAAATATCTCATCAGACACCGGGAAAAAAAATGACATTGTTCAATTTTGAAGTTGCTGTACTAAATTTTTGACTTAGTTTATTTTTTGTTTATTTTTTTAAAAATCCCAGAAAGGTCGCATTTGCATAAACTTTTAGCAACATTTTTATGTACTTAGTTCGCATAAATGATAGTTAAATTTTATCAATATCTACAATTTTCAACATTTGCCGAGACTCATATCATCCAAAAAAGTTTATTATCTATTATTAAAAGATTTATTGGGGCCTGAATGGCCGAGTGTCTAGCGCTCTGGAGCTCGGTGCCACAGGTTTCGGGTTCGAGTCCCGGCGGTGCCATGAATGTTTATAGCTGTTCGGAATCCACTTTAAACCGTAGGCCCCGGTCTCCAATGACTGTAAGAGCGTCACGGAGCAGAAGTCAGACTTCTACCTACGGGGTGCTCCATCAGAACAGAAGCTGCACCCCTCTTCCCTCCTTCCATGAGGGACACACAACAACAACAAAAAAGATTTATTTCCTATTATTTTATCTTAAAACAATATTTTAGCATTGAAACAAATTTTTAAAATGATGTAGAGAATAATTTTCGGAATAATACTCATTTTCTCCTTACCTAAGTGTTTATTTTATATTTATGAAAGAAACTTTAAAATTTTTTCATTGTTTTTAAGAAATTTACAGGACCCCATTTCTAAGTTGAAAACCCGATATTCTGGTACGCGTAGGGTGAGTGAAATGTACTTCCTCTCCGAGTGAGAGTTTGTAGGCCAACTGTTAAGCAGCCTGCGATAAATAAATTTCCTTTAGGGGTGAGAAACTGTTGATCAATTAAACGTTTGTCAATGGCAGCACAGGGTACTCTGTACTTCCTCCCGGTTGAGGATCTCGAGGCCTACTGACCATTTCTCCTGAATGCCACGGGAAACACTCTTGCCAGTGTCTAGGAGGAAGCACAGTTACAGAACCATATTAAACCTAAAGGATTTCTTTTATAAGAAATTTTAAAGGATTTATCTATAATTATAGAGATTTTTTAAATAAGTATGCTGAATAAATTATTCATTGTAATTTTACTAAATTAAAAAGAAGACATACATATTCAGATTCCGAAATAATAATGTTGAGTATGATAAGCATTGTAAAAAGTATAATTCTTTATAAAAATATTTATTATAAGCATATAAAAATGTTATCTATTCATCAGATGCATAAAATATATTACGTGTCTATTGCTTTGGGTATCAAATTTTTTTTTTTTTAATTTTTTTTTTATTATTTCCAATGGCAGATTATAAACAATTACAGCAAAAAAAAAAAAAAAGAACAACAGAGAATACAACAAAACATGCTGAAACAGAGTTCATTAATCTAACATACCTCTAGCCTCCCAATATCGCTCGGCGAGAAAAGTCTTGCTCAGAGCAGGACAGTGAAGTAGATGCGTGGAGTCCATGGCCTCTCCAGAGCTGCACAGAGTGCATGTCGGGGAAGGAACAATTTTGAGTCTGTAAAGATGGTTTCGCAGGCAATCGGTTGTCAAATTAGTCAGCAAAAGCTCTGCGCGCTTGGATTGAGACAGTCCACCGGCATTCCACTGTAGCACTCGAAGAGTATCAAAGTGAGGGGAGGAAGACATAATGCCAAGTTGATCTTTTAGCCACTAAAAAGTGTTACCAGGTGCACCACGGGGAGGTAGATCTACTGCGCACCCGGGTATCAGATAGTGACATTGCTTAGTTGGACGGTCTTTTATGAAAGGGCTTTTAAGATCTATTAATTTATTAAAGCATTTTTTATGTAGAATATATTCCCTACAGTATTTTAAAACTTGCAAAAGTAAGAGATTTTTTAAATTGACGAAGTGTATTCATTTGTCATTCGTAACATTATACATAGTCGAGGAAATTTTTGTATCTATAAAGATTATTAAAGTTTCGATAATGTGTAGTAATTATCAAAATAACAAATCGTCTAATCTTTTGAGAAACAAAATATTTTTATGCAAATACTTCCAAAATTTTAAACTCTTTTTCATCCATCAAAATTGCTTAATACTTGCATACAAGAGATTAAAGATACTTGCTTACATTAAACTCTTCACAATATATGAAGAAAGTTACCTAAAATAGAATTGAACAATACTTTTATAAACTAAAAATCTTAATAAACTCTTTGTTACAATTATTATCATTTTCGTTCTAGCTATTTCTTAAAGAAGATAATAACTGTTATTTTAAAACTGTAGTTGATATAACATATTTATTCAGAAATTTAAACCATAAATCTCTTCACAAAAGACACTGAGTTGAGTTGTTAAGAAGAGTGTTTATTTGATGTATTAATATTTAATAAGCCTGTCAACGAAAAGTTTAAAATATCCCTCATCGATTATTTTATAATTTAATGGCAAGATTAATATCAGGTTCTAAAGATCTTCAAGCTGTCTTCCTAACTTTCTGAATAATGGGCTGAACTTCGAAACCACCAAACGAGCTGAAATCAGAGCTCTGTGTTTACACCGATAACGAACACGTTAAATCAATAGGGTGATAAATTCGAAGGAAGGACTAATCTATTAATGATAAATCTATGATTTGTCTAATCTAATCTATGTCATCTTGCTTCTTTTTTACTTAAATCCTTCGGATTTAAGTAAAAAAGAAGCAAGATGACAGATCACAAATTAAATTATATATTTAATATCTCTATTAAAATTGAAATATTTTATTATTTTTTTAAAATACAAGAGCAATGCTTCGCAATACTAATGTAAATTTTCTATGGTTTAGAAACCTCTGAAATTTGTACAAATGACCTTACTGTATAAATTATTAGATTTTTTTAAAATTATTAATATTTATCCTCCTGTTTTCATATATTATATCAATAAATGTCTAAAATTATGATTTTTTAAATTAGTTATAAATAGCAATATCGTATCAATTCGTTTTTGATATGTTTTTTACTATTAATATGATTTTAATTTTTGATTTTTTAAAAATTATTCATATAAAAAATTATTGAAAACGGTTTGATATTCAAAAGAATAAAAAGCATTAATATATTACTTCAAAATAAGTTGGACTATCGTCTGTTTTCAATGAAAAATGCTTCATCATTATTTCTAGCACAATTAGTAATGTTTTAAATTTAAAAATTAATTTACCTTACTTGGAAAATTTCGAGAAAATATTTTTCTCTTTTAAGCTTTTTCTGTATACGAAAATATATAATTTAAATCAATGATATTCTTTAAAAATTATTATTATAAAAAATTATCATTAAAAACAAGATTTGATATTCAAAAGAATAACAAGCATTAAAATAAATTGATTATATCAAATATCGTCTGATTTCAATGAAAAATGTTTCAGCATTATTTCTATCACGATTAGTAATTTCTTTACATTTAAAAATAGATTTGCCTTTTCTGGAGAATTTCGGGAAATATTGTTTTGTTTAAGTGTTTTTTATATACGAAAATATATAATTTAAATAAACGATATAATTCTTTAAAAAATAATTCGTATAAAAAATTATCATTGAAAACAAGATTTGATATTCAAAAGATTAACAAGCATTAAAATAAATTGGATTATATCAAATATCGTCTGATTTCAATGAAAAATGTTTCAGCATTATTTCTATCACGATTAGTAATTTCTTTACATTTAAAAATAGATTTGCCTTTTCTGGAGAATTTCGGGAAATATTGTTTTGTTTAAGTGTTTTTTATATACTAAAATAAATTATTTAAATAAACGACATAATTCTTTAAAAATTATTCATATAAAAAAATTATCTTTGAAAACAAGATTTGATATTCAAAAGAATAACAAGCATTAAAATAAATTGATTATATCAAATATCGTCTGATTTCAATGAAAAATGTTTCAGCATTATTTCTATCACGATTAGTAATTTCTTTACATTTAAAAATAGATTTGCCTTTTCTGGAGAATTTCGGGAAATATTGTTTTGTTTAAGTGTTTTTTATATACTAAAATAAATTATTTAAATAAACGACATAATTCTTTAAAAATTATTCATATAAAAAAATTATCTTTGAAAACAAGATTTGATATTCAAAAGAATAACAAGCATTAAAATAAATTGATTATATCAAATATCGTCTGATTTCAATGAAAAATGTTTCAGCATTATTTCTATCACGATTAGTAATTTCTTTACATTTAAAAATAGATTTGCCTTTTCTGGAGAATTTCGGGAAATATTGTTTTGTTTAAGTGTTTTTATATACTAAAATAAATTATTTAAATAAACGACATAATTCTTTAAAAATTATTCATATAAAAAAATTATCTTTGAAAACAAGATTTGATATTCAAAAGAATAACAAGCATTAAAATAAATTGATTATATCAAATATCGTCTGATTTCAATGAAAAATGTTTCAGCATTATTTCTATCACGATTAGTAATTTCTTTACATTTAAAAATAGATTTGCCTTTTCTGGAGAATTTCGGGAAATATTGTTTTGTTTAAGTGTTTTTTATATACTAAAATAAATTATTTAAATAAACGACATAATTCTTTAAAAATTATTCATATAAAAAAATTATCTTTGAAAACAAGATTTGATATTCAAAAGAATAACAAGCATTAAAATAAGTTGGACTATTTAAAATATCATGAGATTTCGATGAAAAATGTTTCATCCTTATTTCTACCACAATTAGTAATTTTTTTAATTTAAAAATAGATTTACCTTACTTAGAATATTTCAAGAAAATATTTTTCTCTTTATATATTTTTATATTTTTCTGTTTAAAAATATTTTTCTCTTAAGTCTTTTCTGTATACAAAAATATATAATTTAAATGAACGATATAATTCTTTAAAAAATTCATATAAAAAAATTATTATTGAAAACAAGATTTTATATTCAAAAGAATAATAAACATTAAAATAAGTTGAATTACATCAAATATCGCCTGTCATTATTTCTACCACGATTTTTAAATTGTTTTTAAGTTAAAAAAATTGATTATATCAAATATCGTTGGAAAATGTTTCAGCATTATTTCTAAATATTAGTAATTTCATGTTGACCTTTTTTGGAAAATTTTGAGAAAATATATTTCTCTTTTAATTTTTGTCTGTATACAAAAATATATAATTTAACAATAAATAAAATATATAATTTAACAATAAATAAAATATATAATTTAACAATAAATAAAATATACAATTTAAGAATAATAATTTTTGTCTGTAACAATTAAACAATATAATTTTTTACCAATTAATTTTTTTTGGCACTTCAAAATAAGTCAAAGTATCTAAATATTTACAGATAAACCACGTAGCAGAATATTTAAAACAAATTTCATTTTAATATATTTAAACAACTGCAATATATTTATAATTCTAAAGTTACACACAAAATTAAATTCTATTTCCTAGGCAGCAAATACTTAATGTACTCTATCTGCGAAAACTTTCCTTCCATTTTAAATGATGGCAATTAGCTTCTCCATGTCCCCTTACCCTCACTTCAGTTCTCATCCCACCCTCCTCTGAGCCTATTTGTCTTGTTGCCTCTTAAATAAAGGACCCTTCTCTGTCTTCAGGGTTGATTGCCTAGGAAAATATAGCTCTAGGGTTACGTACTAGGGTATCAGTGCTGATTTACCGTTGCGTTTATGCATAACAGAGTTTCTCAACTGAAATGTTTTGGTAATTGTGCAGTGTTTCTGTAATTATCTTGAGAATGGTGGATATGGAGGAGTACTGCAGAAATGAAATTGGTTTTGAATACTTTGTGTTTGCTTGAATTCCATTGAATAATTCTTGAAAATTATTTAAAGATGAGAGATAATAGATGTAAAAATAAATGTTGTAACATGACAGAAGCCATTAGATGTTGCACAATTATCTTCGTATCAAGTGCTATGTAACTGCTTTTCAATATTTTATAATTTGATACATTATAAAAACTTTCTCTAACATTTAATTTTTCATTTATCATATAACACAAATCTCAACTTATTTTAAAAAATTAAAATGTGATCGATGTTTTTCAAAAATTAAAAAAAAACATTCGAACAATGTGTATAATTAGTACACAGCAGGACTGCCTTTCTATGAAGTATTATTTAGCTATATAACGATTGTTCTTTACTCTTGACCATTGGCACCTTTTGCTACTTACCCCAGTATTATTTGGCTATATGACGGTTGATCTTTACGTTTGGACCAGTGGCAAGCTGTGCTACTTACCCAAGTATTATTTCGCTATATAACGATCACTCTTTACTCTTGGACTACTGGTAACCTGTGTTATTTATCAAAGTATTATTTGGCTATACAACGATGGCTCTTTACTATTGGACCAGTAGAAACATGTGCTACTTACCCAAGCTGCCTATTATTTAAATAAACGATATAATTCTTTCCAAATTAATTTAATTTTAAAAATCTCAAACTTTCTAAATATTTACAGATAAACCACATAACAAAATATTTGAGATAACAATATATTTATAGTTGTAATATATATTTATTGCAATATATTTATAGTTCTAAAGTTACACACGAAATTAAATTCAACTTCCTAGGCAGTAAATACTTTATGTACTCTATCTGCGAAAACTTTCCTTCCATTTTGAATGATGGCAATTAACTTCTCCATGTCCCCCTACTCTCACTTCAGTTCTCATCCCACCCTCATCTGAGCCTATTTGTCTTGTTGCCTCTTAAATAAAGGACCCTCCTCTGTCTTCAAGGTTGATTGCCTAGGAAAATATAGCTCTAGGGTTACGTACTAGGGTATCAGTGCTGATTTACCGTTGCGTTTATGCATAACAGAGTTTCTCGGCTGAAATGTTTTGGTAATTGTGCAGTGTTTCTATAATTATCTTGAGAATGGTTGATATGGAGTAGTACTGTAGAAATAAAATTGGTTTTGAATATCTTGTGTTTGTTTGAATTCCCTTTAACAATTCTTGAAAAATTATTTGAAGATGGGAGATAATAGATGTAAACAGAAAGGTTGTAAAAAAGTAGAAGCCATTATATGTTGCATAATTATTTTCGTATCATGTTACTGGAACTGCTTTTCAATATTTTATAATTTGATACATTTTAAAAACTTTCTGTGGCATTTTATTTTTTCATGAATAATAATACTACACAAATCTAAAACAAAAACAGTACTCGGATTTTTTTAAAAATAAAAACAACATCAACAACATTCGAACAAATTGTATAATTAACACACAGCGGGATTGCATTTATATGGAGTATAATTTGGCTATATAACGATTGCTTTTTATTCTTGAACCAGTAGCAGCTTGTGCTACTTACCCAAGTATTTTTTGACTATATAAAGATTGCTCATTAATCTTGGACCAGTGGCAACCTTACCCAAGTATTATTTGGCTATACTAACAATTGCTCTTTATTCTTGGACCAGTCGCAACCTTAACTACTTAACCAAATATATTTTGTCTATATAATGATTGCTTGATGGCCGAGTGACTAGAGCTCTGGAGCTCGATGCACAGGTTTCGGGTTAGAGTCCCAACGGTGCCATGGATGTTTGTAGTGCTTCGGAATCCACTTTAAACCGTAGACCCCAATCTAATATGACTGTAGAGAGTTGTATGTAGGAATATATAAATCATAGGATAACTAAATAAGTCCTCTTAAAAAAATAGGAAAATATTTATTAAAAAAAAAAATTCACATATTTTGTGGGTTAAAACATTAATAAAACTTCTATTAATAATTTTCTTAATAAATTGAACTTTTATATAAAATGATAATCATACAGGATATATTTTCCAGAGTTGTGATATATAGATAGATATCGCAAATTTATACTCTAAGAATCGTTTTTTAAAAAAATTTGTGAATTTATTTTAATATAAATAATAAAAAAAATTAAATAAAGAACAACAATATGTTATAATTGATATAACATATTGTTAACATAGATTATATAGCAATTTGTTTTAAACGATATAACAAATTGAAACAAAGAAGGCGTTTTGAAAAAAAAAAGGATTTCATTTTCCAAACATTTTACCCACATTATATTTTTTTAAAAAGATTTATCAAAGAAATATGAAAGTTTTCTGAAATAATTATTTTCGTCAGCAGAAAACTCAACTTCGTGCGTTAAATTTCTAAGAGTTCCAAAATATGTCGACGTCATAATTTTTTTTTTTGTAGAACTGCCGTGTAAACATTTTTTAAAAAAGCTTCTCTTTTCAAAGAGACATAAATTATTCACAGCTAAGTACACGAACACCAAGTATTCTCACGTTTCGTGAAAATTAAATGTTAATTAGAAAGAACGGTGTTTTTAATTTTTGAATTGTCGTTAATAATGCACGAAAACATATCCTGCTCATAACATAATATTTTCTTTCATTTTTTGATATTTAACGCGAAGTAATTTACTTGAAACTAATTTTCAAAGCATTTATATCAGAGAAAATAAATATTCAAATAAAGTATGAAAAAAAGATAATTGCCATGTATTTGTTAAAATTAATAACTGACATTAAAAAAATTCAATTTTCTATTCACAAAATGTATAATAATGTTTAAAATAACATGCTTCAAAGGATTTCAATTTACATATTAATATTTAGGAACATTAATATTCAAATTGAAGTGATAAGAGAAAAAATAGTGCTATATATTTTTTAATTAAGAAGATATGTTTAAATTTTGTCTGGGATTTGAAATTTTCTGTTTAAATAAAATTAAGTATCGTACTAGGCTGAAATTAAATTTGTCGAAATTGCAGTTATGTAATTTAATTTTTGGATATGATGCCATAAAATACGTTTTTTTACGCAAATTGAAATTTTTCTTATAAATGTAAATTTCTGTCGACAAAAACGTTTCGGAGATCTTAGATTAATAAAATTAGTTTCAATCTTTTCAAGTTTAAATTGATGATAGAAGTTTTCTGAAATAGTTTTAATATTGAAAAAAAGAACTAGAATTATATAATTAGAAAGATATAAAAGAACTAGAATTTATAAAAAAGCATTTACTTGCCTAAATATTTTACTTTTATAAGTTAATTCCAATAAAAACAACTGATTCAACTTATTTTAGAACTTTTATTTCTGTAATTAATTTTGAACGTTGTTATAAGTCATAATTCTTTTTGAGATCAATAAATTTCTTAAATATATTTTCTAAATTTCATCTGATTATAATTTTCTATTAAAATAACGAGAAATACTTGCACTCTGATAGTGAAGAAAAACTAATTTATATGCATACAAATTAGTTTTAAGCATATTGCAATAAATCCGGACTTTTGAATAATTGCGTAAATATTTGAAAATTATTAAACTTTTGAGTGCTTAGTTATGTTCGGAAATTACTGAATTTAATTTTGAGATTTTATTAAATAAAAATGTTTTCAAAATAGATTTTGTGAAATTTAAAATAAATACGAAAACTTGAAGAAGTTTTGGATGTATATACACAAAAGTAGAAGGACACTTGATTTTGTAACAATAACCGAAAAATATTTTATTTTTACTAAAATTTTTTAGTAGAGACGTTTTACAAATATTTTAAAAATACAATTTTAACATCAGAATTATGATATTCAAACATAAAATATTAATGGCAATAAAAATTGTTTCTCTTTTTTGAAACTTTGTAAAAAAAGTAGAAGGACAGCATTATAATGAATGAAAAAATAGTGATTTTAATTAGGTATGTTCTTCCCATTGGCCTTTATAACTTCAAATATTCTGTTTGGAAGTGAATTGTACAGAGATTGAACTTCTGTTTGACAAAAATTGTCCCACGAGTCATTCAATGCTTCTCGAAGCTGAGTTAGCGAATCAAATTGCCTTCCATCAGCATAAACTCGACGAACTACCATTGCCCAGATATTTTCCACTATATTCAGGTCAGGACTTTTGGTTGGCCATGGTAAAACATCCACATTATTTGTTAGGAACCAATTTTTGACTCCAGTCGTGGTGTGAATGAAAGCTCCGTCTTGCTGAAACTTCCACTCTTCACCCCCCAAGTCAGAGCCATAAGGTAGAAGCTCGGAATTCAGCACTTGAATGTAGTCTGTATGTTTTTGTCTACCATTTAAGAAAACCAGACTTGTCCTTCCTCCGTATCCAACAGCCAACCAAACCATTAAACTCCCTCCTCCCATTTGTCGTGTTGAATAGTATTCGTCTTCATTCCCCAGACAATGCCAGTAGTGCTGATATCCGTCTGGACCGTCGAAGTTAAATTTCTTTTCATCGGAAAATATCACAGAAGTCCATTCTGTAGTCCAGGACATGTGCTCCTTAGCCCAAGCTAAATGGTTATCAATGTGAGCTTGTGTCCACTTAGGACGATGTTTCCGTTTTTTGAAAATGAATTTTTTAGATCTTTTAATATAGTTGTAAACTGTTTGTTTCGCCACATGGTTAAGTCCTGCTTGATTTCTTGCCTTTGAAACACTTCCTTTGTTCTTCTTAAGCACACGAACAAGTTTTCTTTCATCACGTGGTGTTAACTTTTTCGGTCTACCAGTCTTCTTCTTCTTTCCATTTGTATAAGGATTTCTAATAAAGTTTGAAACTGTGTTGGGGTTCACCTGCAACAATCGAGCAATCTCTCTGACACCTTTACCATCATTTTGATATGCAGAAATTTGGCCTTTTTGAAAATTGTTCAAAGGTATTCCTTTAGGCATTTCTGAGAACGCAGAAACAGCGTAACTTTTAAACAAATTAGATTTTTTTGACAGAAAAGGATAAAACAAAGTACAAAATCACTATTTAACTAAAGAACAACTCAGTAAATTAAATATATTAGCAAGTGTCCTTCTACTTTTTTTTACGCATCGGAAATTATATATACTAATCTTATTATTTATATTAGTGGTAGTTTTTTAATTTTTGCCTAAAATGAAAAAAAGGGTCATTAAACTAAATCTGCATAAATATCTGGTAGTTAGGAGAAAATAAGAGATATTAATTGGCAAAAAAGCACTGTCCTTCTATTTTTTTTTACGCAGTGTATAAGACGAAAGACATATAAAAAATGGAAACATAGAAATTTTTCTAGAAAATACAGAATTTAGAAAAAAGTCATAAAGAATGTAATTAAATCTCGATTAATAATGAAAATGGGTTCATTTTTTAAACAATAACTAATAATTATGTTTTAATTTATCACTAATACGATGGAAAATATTTTACTGTGGTTAGTCTAACTTCATTAATAGAAACATTTGATTGTTCATCTGACGCTTGTTAGTACTGGAAAGAAAGAAATTACAGCTTTAAGCGATTGAAAGAGTCATGGTCACAGAGATCAAAGTCTTTCTGCCAATTAATAAAGAGAGAGAAAGTCTTTTTGTCAAATAACAAAGAGAGAGAAATTTTCCCGCCAAATAATAATGAGAGAAAGTGTTTGTTTGCCTTATAATAAAGATATGTCTTAATAATAATTACTAGGCTGATAAAAAACAGCCATCGAATTTTTTTCCGTTAAATTTTGCCTTTGACATAAATTTAAAGAATGCAATTTTATGTCTGAATTATGAATATTCCAAGCGCAGGAAGTGTTCCAGCAAAGTTTGAGTAAATTATATTTTAGTTTTCTGCATTTTTTTCCCGCATGGCTTCAACAAAGTTTTGTGGTCCATCATAAATCTTCAGAATCTGTTATCGGAAAAAAGGGAACATTACGTTCCATGCAATATTTCTGGTTGAAGAGAAACCAATAAATTGGTTATCCATATTTTGGGCCTTATCTGTGGTGATTACATTTATTATAATCAAGTTTCAGGTAAAAATAATAAATATGGAATTCTGCAGCCTTATCCAGTATTGGCATGAATGAAAAATGAGATTTTGATGCAAAATGGATGGTGAGTTAGCATTATTAAGTGATTTTAGTTAGTCCAACAGAGCATGTACACAGATTTTACCAATAAAAGGCATAATTTACATCTATTTGTCTTTCACATTTTTGAATGTCTATTAAGTACTTTCCCTATGGAAGTAGTTATAACCAATTCAAATGATGTATTCAGATCGCAAAAAATGTATTTCGTTTTCTTTCAGAAGTATATTGTATTGATGAACCTGGAGTCTATTATAATAAATAGTTAAACATATTAAAATTACTCATTTCCCTAAAAGTTTTCAACTTTATTCTTATTTTTATGTCTAAATGTTTATATATATATATAAATCTTCTTGTGTGTGTTTGTCACAGAATTCCTCCTAAACGGCTGGACCGATTTTAATGAATTTTTGTGTGCCACGAATCAATTTTAAAATTACATTACTTAAAAATTGTTAATTAATAAATAAATATGACGTAATTTTCATTAAAAAATATACGAATCATAGTATAACTAAATAAATTATCTTTAAAGAAATGGAAAATTTACTTAAAAAAACCATTTGTCACATACTTTGTGGTTTAAAACATCTTTAATAAAATTTCTATTAATGATTTTTTTAATAAATTGGATTTTTTTATTTAAAGTAGTCATATAGGATATATTTTACAGTGTTGCGATACACAGATATATATCGCAAATTTATACTCTGTAATTTAAAAAAAAAAATTTGTGAATTTGTTTTAATATAAATAAAAGAGAAGAGCTAATAATAATTAAATAAGAGTAATAATAATTAATTAAGTAACAGCAATATGTCGATATAACATATAATTGCTGTGTATATATAACATATTGCTGACGTGCAATTGATATGTATATATAACATAATGTTGACACATAATTGATTAATACTATATATTATGCAACAATTTTTTTATTGATATAATAAATAAAACTAAAAAGTTGTTTTGTAAAAAAAAAAACGAATTTTATTTTCCAAACATTTTACACAACATATAACATAAAAGAAAAGATTATCAAAGAAATATGAAAGTTTTATAAAATAATTTTTTTCGTCAGTAGAAAACGCAATTTCGTACCTTAAATTTCTAAGAGTTCCAAAATGCCGACACCATAATTTTGTTTTTTGTAGAATTGCAGAGTAAACAATTTTTTAAAAACTTCTCTCTTTAAAGAGAAACAAATTATTCATAGCTAAGTACATGACCGCGAAGTATTCTCACGTTTCGTGAAAATTAAACGTTAATCAGAAAGAACGTTGTTCTTCATTTTTGAATAGTCGTTAATAATGCACGAAAATATATCCTGCTTCAAACTACATAATAATTCCTTTTATTTCAGATATTTAATACGAAATAATTCACTTTAAATGAATTTTCAAAGCATTTATATCTGAACAAATAAATATTCAAATAAAGTATAGAAAAGAATAATTGCCAAGTAAGTTGTTAAGATTAATAACTGACATTAAAAAAATTCAATTTTCTATTCACAAAACGTTTGCTAATGTTTAAAATAACACGTTTTAAAGGATTCCAATTTAAATATTAATATTTAAGAAATAAATTGAATTCATAAAAGAAAAAAAATGATGCTATATATTTTTCAATAAAAATAATGTATGTTTAAAATTTGTCTGAGATATAAAATTTATTGTTTAAATAATATTAAGTACCATATTAGTCTGAAATTAAATTTGTCGAAATTGTAGTTATGTAATTTAATTTTTGAATGTTATGCCATAAATACGTTTTTATATGCAAATTAAAAATTATTTTTATTAATTTTAATTTCTGTCGAAAAAAATGTTTGGTAGCTCTTAGATTAATAAGATTAATTAAATTAGTTCCAATCTTTTCAAATTTAAATTGATGATAGAAGTTTTCTGAAATAATTTTAATATTGAAAAAGAACTAGAATTATATAACTAGAACGATATGAAAGAACTAGAATTTATAAAAAAAAACATTTACTTTCATAAATATTTTACATTTCCAAGCTAATTCCGATAAAAAACAACTGCTTTAACTTACTTTTATTGCTTTTATTTCTCTAATTATTTTTGAATGTTTTTATGTCATAATTCTTTTTGAAATTAATAAATATGTTAAGCACGTTTTCTAAATTTCATTTGATTATATTTTTCTGTTAAAACGAGAAATACTTGCATTCTAATAATAAAGAATAACTAATTTATATGCATATAAATTAGTTTTATGCACATAAATTAATTTTACAATGAAGTGGATAGCACGAACGTATTTTCAATACTCGAATACATATTATTACCAATTTTCATAATGGTTGGTCGAACGGCATAGAAGTTGATATCATCAGCACCATCTGGTGACGACTTACAACAAAGGTCATAGCATAAAAACATTCTGCATGTTTTGTCAAACACACACTAAAAAATTTCATCAAAATCGGTTCAGCCGTTTAGGAGGAGTTCAGTGACAAACACACGTACAGAAGAACCCAATTGCAGCACCCCCTAGCGGGTCCAATTGTGAGTCTAAACCATCCAGGGACCCACTCAAGCACACACAAAATATTTCATCAAATTTGGTCAAGCCACTTATGAGGAGTTCAGTGACAAACACACGTGCAGAAGAATTATATAAATAAAGATTTATTCACAAAAATTAGAATACTATAAAGTTGAAAACTTTTAGGGAAATGAGTAATTTTAATATGTTTAACTATTTATTATAATAGACTTCAGGTTCATCAATACAATATACTTCTGTAAGAAAACGAAACAATTTTTTAGCGATCTGAATACGTCATTAGAATTAGTTATATGTACTTCCATAGAGAAAGTACTTAATATACATTCAAAAATGTAAAAGACAAATAGATGCAAACTATATCTTTTATTGGCAAAATCATACATGCTGTATTGAACTAACTAAAATCACTTATTAATGCTAAGTCACCATTCATTTTGCATCAAAATCTCATTTTTCATTTATGCCAATACTGGATAAGGCTGCTGAATTCCATACTTACTTTTATTATTTTTACCAGAAACTTGCTTATAATAAATGTAGTAACCACGGATAAGCCTCAGAATATGGATAACCAATTTATTGGTTTCTTTTTAACCAGAAACATTGCATGGAACGTAATGTTCCCTTTTTTCCGATAACAGATTCTGAAGATTTATGATGGAAAACACAAAACTTTGTTGAAGTCATGTGGGAAAAAAAATACAGAAACTAAAATGTAATTTACTCAAACTTTACTGGAAAGTTTTCTGTGCTTGGCAAACTCATATCTCAGATATAAAATTGCATTCTTTAAATTTATGTCAAAGGTAAAATTTAACGGAAAAAATTTCGATTGTTGGTTATTTTTTTCAGCCTAGTAATTTCTATTATTCTTTTTAATGTATAGAACAGATATTTTTTAAGAATGTAGCAAAAAAAAAATTTTATTTAGTTATAAAAAGGTTTTATGCCTTCTTTTTAAAGTATTAAAGTAAATTTTTTACTAAATGTAACGCCAAAAGCATAAGAATTTATTTATTTATTTTTTTGCAGGTGTTATAAAAATAAATTTTTGATGCTGTTTTATTATTGATTAAGTTAGGCAACGTTGTTGTTTTATTATAGTCAAATATGCTGAATACTTCCTACTAAATGCTTGAAACAAAATGTAAAAATGCCATATCTTTATATTATTTTAACTATTAAACATCTTTTGTGTAAAAAGTGTATAATATCATGAACTATAAAAGAATATAATAGATATAAAACCTTAATATAAAACTATAATAGGTATAAAATTTTATAATAAGTGTAAATATACATTATTTTATAAAATTTTATATCTATTATAATCTTGACAGAATGGCTAGCGTTCTGGCCCTCTGTGTAAAAGTTTTCGGGTTCCGAAACACGGCTGTGCCATGGATGTTTTTAGTGGTTCGGAATCCACTTAAAACCGTAGGTCCCGGTCTAATAGGATCATATAGTGTGGTTTTGAGTAGTGTTACTCGCATCCGTAACATGTCTTCAAGCTACACATGCCCCCTGGGTAGTGCTAAATGAGTAACAGTGGTGCAGTCCTTGTTTATGGCATAAAGATTAACTGTCTTTGTACTGGAAGGACCATTAGAACAACAACATATATATTTTATTCATAAATTTTTCCAGAGAATTATTCATTATTTTTTTGCCAGTGACTTTTAGTTTTAAAAAATAGTTTTATTGTACATTTAATAATAAAAATAAAAATAAAGTTTAAAATTTCTACGGAAATGAGTAATTTTTATAATTTTAACTATTTATTATAATAGACTTCAGGTTAATCAATACAACCTACTTCTGTAAGAAAATAAAACACATTTTTTGCGATCTAAATACATCATTTGTATTGGTTCTATACACCTCCATAGAGAAAGTACTTAATAGACATTCAAAATTGTGAAAGACAAATAGATGCAAACTACGTCTTTTATTGGTAAAATCTTTTATGCTCTGTTGGACTAACTAAAATCACTTAAATGCTAAGTTCACAATCCATTTTGCATCAAAATTTCATTTTTCATCAAAATTTCATTTTTCATTTATGCCAATACTGGATAAGGCTGTTGAATTTCATATTTATTATTTTTACTTATAATAAATGTAGTAACCACAAAATATGGATAACCAATTTATTGGTTTCTCTTTAACCAAACATATTGCATGGAACCTAATGTTCCCTTTTTTCCAATAACAGATTCTGAAGATTTATGATGGAAAACACAAAACTTTGTTGAAGTTACGTGGAAAAAAATGCACAAACTAAAATGTTTTACTGAAACTCTGCTGGAACATTTCCTGCTCTTGGAAAACTCATATCTCAGATATAAAATTGCATTCTTTAAACTTATGTCAAAGGCAAAATTTAACGCAAAAAAAGTTCGACTGTTGTTTATTTTTATCAGCCTAGTAATTTTTAATATTGTTTTTAATGTATAGAACAATTTTATTTTGTAAGAATTCAGCAAAAAACATTTAATTAGTTATAAAAAGGTTTTATGACTTCTTTTTAAAGTATTAAATTAACCTTTTACTAAATTTAACATCAAAAGCATAAAAATTTATTTTTTTATTTTTGCAGGTGCTATAAAAATAAACTTTTAATGCTCGTTTATTAATGATGAGCTTAGAAAACAGGTATTTGTTGTGTTATTATAGTCAAATATGCTGAACATTTCCTAATAAGCACTTGTTTTATACCTATAATAGTATTTTATAGACCATAATATTAAATACTTTTTATTCTTTCACAGAAAACAGGCTTTTGTTGTGTTATTATAGTCAAATATGCTGAATATTTCCTACTAAGCATTTATTTGGGGGTAAAATTTTACTCTAAAGTAATTTATTAAGTAAATTTCAAGAACGTTTTAAGTTTTACTTTTTAAATGTTTCTAAGAAAATAATTTTATGATTTTTGTAAATTTGTAAATTTATACTGAGCAACAATCAAATGTTTTGAATCCTGTTATATCGGAGATGGAGCCCTCAGTGGCTAAATAGCTCTACAATATATAAAGTTTAAATATTAATAAGTGTAATTAATATTAAACTTTTCATAAATTTGCTATTTTGAAGTTAAATTCTGTATTAACACATAACACTTTTAAGGCAGGAATTATACTGAATTTTTAAAAATCGTTTACAAATTATCTTTTACTAAATGAAAGTCATTTTATTTTCAATTTTAATTTTGTTTTTTCTCAAAGGGACTTCAAAATTAATTAGAATCATTAAATAAATAAAATAAAACTTAAAATGGTGTATAAAATGAGATGTTTTATGCACATTTAAGCAAATTTAAAACAATTCATACGCTAAAAGAGACAAGTATTGGTCTTTAGCTCAGCTAGAATAAAGACCAAACACATCTTTATTTTCAGAACCAAGCATAAAAGAATCGTTTTCTGTTTTAGGTTGAATTTATTCTGAATTAATGGTGATCTCTTCTGACTTTATGGAATCCTCCAAAAGAATGTTTTCCCGCTCAACTGTAAAAAAGAAGGGGTGGAATATAGAGAATGTGGTCTAAGACATCCGTTTTATGGGTCAGTGCGATCAGTGGACATTATTCAGTGCCCATTCGGTCAGCAGTTTTGCAAACAAACGACCCAAGAAGAACTCTTCTAAAGGCCTTTGGGGAATTTATAAAGAGACATCTTCCTTCAGTGAATTCCCTTTAGTTTCCCCCATAGTATCGTCTTTTTTTTAATTTTTTTTTTTTTTTATTCTAATTCGATTTATTGCACGGATTTAAAGTTATCAATAAATTAAATAGTTTGCATTTTAAATTTTAAATATGGCAACACACAGAAGTTTCCGCATTGTAATAATTGTTCAATTCCTTCTATTAGCTCACACTCTCCCTATATATATCTTGTTCAAATTTTCAATCGCTAATATAATACTTTTTATTCATCCACTGAAGTTCAAATACATTTTTTCGTACTTATAGTGGATGACACTGGATGTTAACACAGTTTTTTCAAATATTAATTTAGTAATTAAATTTAATCAATTAATTAGTTAGTTTTTTTTTTAGATTTAAATTGAATATATCTACCAATAGATGGCGCCAGATAAACTTAAAAAAAATAAATGAACATTATTTATAAAGCACTTTCTGCAAGAATGAAAAAAAAATAGAAATTGATTTTTAAAAAAAATTATGTTAATTGTTTTAATTGCAAGAGAGGAAAATATTATTTTTTAAACGATTGTCGTATGGAAGGAGCTTCAATTTTTTAAAAATGATATATAAATTTTATTAAATATCATTAAGATATATCAGTATCATCATATATATATATATATAAATTTATTTTAAATGCTTATCAAATCTAAAATTTTTAACATTGAGACACAATTATAAAAGAATATTTTTAAACTTAAAAACATTTTCCTAAAAATAACGCTTCAACTGCAAATCGTATTAATTTTATCTCTACAATTTAACAACAATAATTAAATTTATAGAAATAGTAAAATAAGATTAAAATTTTTATAAATGAAATTTAAAATGTATTATTATCAAGTACGGCTTTAAATTTTATTCATTAAAAATATTTTTTAATGTAACAAAATTCATTCATAAAATAAAGAAATTAGAAGAATCTCGCTTAAATATTTTAAATTTTTAATACTATAATTCATATTTTGTTGTAGTCCAAACTAACATATCCGTCCATATTTAGTCTATTTAATCCATATTTAGCCCATTCAGTGCATATTCATCTCATATTTACTCCATTCAGTTCATATTTAGTCCATATTAATATCAGTATGGCTTTAAATTTTATGCATAAAAAATGTTTTTAATGTAACAAAACTCCTTCATAAAAATAACAAAATTAGAAGAATCTCGCTTATATATTTTATTATTATATTTTCAATAATATAATTCATATTTTGTTTTAGTCCAAAATAACATATCAGTCCATATTTAATCCATATTAATATCAATGTGGCTTTAAAATTTGTGCATAAAAATATTTTTTAATGAAACGAAACTCATTTTTAAAATAAAGAAATAAGAAAAATTTCGCTTAAATATTTTACATTTTTAATACTGTAATTCATGTTTTGTTTTAGTCCAAAACAAGTAATACATAAAAAAAATTTTTAAGTCAATTCCTACATTTTTTCCCCTCTATCGCAGAAAGTCCTTTATAAATAATTTTCATTCATTTTTTTAAGTTTATCTGGCCCCATCTATTGGTAGGCATATGCAACTTAAATCTAAACAAAACTAAAATTAATTAATTAAATTTAATTACTGAATTAATATTTGAAAAAAAAAACTGTATTAACATCAAGTGTCATCCACTACAAGTTCAAAAAAATGTATTTGAACTTGAGTGGATGAATAAAAAGTATTTTATGAACGATTGCAAATTTGAACAAGATATATATAGGGAGAGTGTCAGCTAATAGAAGGAATTGAAAAAAGAAAAGAACGTATGAAAGAACGAAAGTGTGTACCGCTTATTTTAACAACATGTAATTTTTTTTCCAGATAAATGAAAGTCAAACCAGAATAAGAAGGAAAATTCTAATGCTAAATCATGTGGAATGTTTTTACTCAATCTGCCTTACTCTGGCTTCTGCAGTCCTTTTTCATTATAAGAGTTACACCGTAAGTTGTGAAATATTTCTTGTTTAAATGCAAAATTTTAATTTTTTATGAAATTAATTTTTAAACTAATTTTTTTTAAAATTAAGTCAATGAATAAAACTAATTTTAATTCTTGTATTCCTTTTCAGATTACAGAGCTTAGATTTCAACACTATATTGCCACCAACTCCTGAGAAGTATGACAATTTACAACCTCCGAAACGAAGTGGTAAGTCTAATTACGAGTTTTAATATGTTAATAAAAATAAAATAAAAAGTAATAAGAATAAAAAAAGATAAATTAATAATAAAAAAATTAAAATGTAATAGATAAGAATAATAAAAATAAATTAAATACCAAATATTAAAATAGAATAGATAAGAATAATAAAAATAAATTAAAATAAAAGATAAAAAGAATAAACAAAGATAAATTAATAATAAAAAAATTAAAATAGAATAGATAAGAATAAAAAAAATTAATTAAATACCAAATATTAAAATAGAATAGATAAGAATAATAAAAATAAATTAAAATAAAAGATAAAAAGAATAAACAAAGATAAATTAATAATAAAAAAATTAAAATAGAATAGATAAGAATAAAAAAATAAAATAAAAAGTAATAAGAATGAAAAAAATAAATTAGTAATAAAAAAAAAAAATAGAATAGATAAGAATAATAAAAAATTAAAATAAAAATAAGAATATTAAAAATAAATGAAAATTAAAAATAATAAGAATAAAAAAGATAAATTAATAATAAAAAAATTTAAATGGAATAGATAATAATAATAAATTAAAATTAAAAGTAATAAGAATAAAAAAGATAAATTAATAATAAAAAAATTTAAATGGAATAGATAATAATAACAAATTAAAATAAAAAGTAATAAGAATAAAAAAGATAAATTAATAATAAAAAATTAACATAGTATAGATAAGAATAATAAAAATAAATGAAAATAAAAAGTAATAAGAATAAAAAAGAATTAATAATAAAAAAAACTAACACAGTATAGATAAGAATAATAAAAATAAATGAAAATAAAAAGTAATAAGAATTGTGAAAATATCTTACAATTATTCTGTAATAAGAGTTATTTTATGTAATAAATTATAAAAACCAAAACTTCATGAGAAATTTTATGAACCTTATTAAATTTCAGAAGTTTTCAAGTTATTTCTATTTGATAATTTAAATTAGAGAATATTTTTGAAACTGTTATTCAAAAACTTAGAAAGATGAATCACAAATCTAATTATAAGCATAAAATTTTTATTTTTATTAAAAGAAAAGATTATCCAAATACATGTTTGAACTGATGTTACTAAATATAAATTTTAATATAATATTGTATACTATGATTGAGTTAATTACATTTTTATGAGAAAAATATACTTTGACAAACATCATTATTAATATTTTTGGCTATTTTATTTATAAGTTAATATCAACTACGTTGCAAATAAACAACGGCAAGTTTTAAAAATTCATTATTTGTTATGGAGAATTCGATTTTAATATTAACCGAAAAGTACAGACTCGAGATTTTCAAATTAATTATGAAAATGCTAGCGTTTCTAAACTGGTATCTGAAAATTGTAATATTTCTCCCATCTGAAAATTTAATCTTAACTGTCATGATGTTATTTTATTAATTACTGAATCTTTTACAGTCGTGTTGAATAATTAACAACAAGTCACAGATTAATAAATGAATATCTGGATATGTAATGTATCATTTTCTATCGCAACGAATACATTGTCTTTATAATATTCATTCCAAATAAATCCAGCTACTTTTCTAAAGGGCTTACGAAAATTTAACATGAGACACTAAATATGTATAAATTCATAATTGCGTTAAAACTTTGATTTCCTGTCATAAGATACGTTTGCAAGTTTGCAAGCAAATTGGAGTCATATTTGAAAGAGCATTGCATGAACATGCACCTCAGCAGTGATAATTCATCACAGTCCTTAATAACTCCAAAATTTACTCAAATATTCATCAACATAAAAAGTTCTTTGAATTAAAATATTCGATCGAATTTTTTATAAATTTGTTTTATTTTGGTTTTTGGTTAAATCTGGTGATTTATTATATTTGGTTTTGGTTTGGTTTTTGGTTTATATATATTTGGTTTTTTGGACATTTTGGTTTGGCCCAAAAATATTTGGTTTATATATTTTTGGTTTATTAATTTTTCATAAATTTGGTTTATATATAATTTTGGTATATATATATTTTGGTTTGGTTTATATATTTATTTGGTTTATAAATTAAATATATGTATGGTTTTCATACATTTATTTTTAATAAACAAGTAATATAAAAAAAAATTTAAGTCAATTACTACTTTGTTTTCACTATATTGCAGAAATTCCTTTATAAATAATTTTCATTCATTTTTTTAAGTTCATCTGGCGCCATCTATTGGTAGATATATGCAACTTAAATCTAGAAAAAACTAAAATCAATTAATTAAATTTAATTACTGAATTAATATTTGAAAAAACTGCATTAACATCCAGTGTCATCCACTAGAAGTTAAAAAAAATGTATTTGAACTTGATTGGATGAATAAAAAGTATTTTATTAACGATTGAAAATTTGAACAAGATATATATAGGGAGAGTGTGAGCTAATAGAAGGAATTGAAAATACACCATCAAAAAAAAAAAAAAAAAAAAAAACTGTCAAAATTTAAAATTTCATCAACATTTTAAAAGGAGAAATAAATCTAAATTAAATATTAAATAAAAAATTATATCAAGTTCCTTTTCTATGCTTACAAAAATATTTATTTGAAAGTTGAGAATTAATTTATTGTATTGTAATTTAAAATAAGATTAATTAAATCTTAAAAATTGAACATATCTTTGTATTAAAGATGTATAAAAAAATTGATATCCATGTTATTTTATCTGCACCTACTGGATTATACCTATGCGTTTCCTGTAAAATGTAATCGATTTTAAGGATTTTGATACACCATTTGAAGACCCTGATTGTGAATCCCACCTATTTACATTTATAATTAGGTAGACCCTAATCATTTTATCAGTTGATCCTAAATTTGATTAGAAGCTTCCCTGACTTAATACTTTACGCAGAGCTTTAGACTGTTTCCTCGCTCAACGTTAAAGGTCTTGATCTTATCATCCTCAATACTTGCGATTTGGAAACTCGCCTGTTGCCACCACTTTCTGCATAAATTAATCATCTAGATGCACAAGGATCGTCTGCACTTCAGAAGTAATAAGATGAAACGTGTAATTCCGTTTCTGGTGAAATTTGCATCAAATACTTGAAGGATTTGTGTGAAAACAGATTCTGTTCTAGTTTCATAAAAGGTTTGTCCACTTAGGATTATGGGTTAAAATATTCATTTACCCAAAATCCTAAATAGACAGATAGGATTATGGGTAAATAAATAGCAGATATGTAATGACAGTAGATATGTAATTACGTTTCACCTGTTTATGTAGTGATAAATTTTAATGTGGATAGTAATTTATTAAGGACAGTGTGATTAATAATGATGATTGAAACTAAACTATTTTATTTTAAAAAATAAAAGTGTTCTCTAAATTTTAACTACAAATTTTCAGAACGAAAAAAGTGAATTAAGAGAAACCGAAGTCCTAATTATTATAGTTTTAAAATTATGCTGGGACATGCACACATCCATATACTCAGATATATATCTTATTCATTGAAGCAACAACCCCATGGTGGGCCAAGGGCATCTGCTACTGGCAAATTTTGAGACAGAAGATGTGTTCTTTTTACGGGCTAGAGTTGTCATAAGCTCTACAGTCATATTAAACCTGAAATTACGGTTTAAAGTGGATTCCGAATCTCTACAAACATACATGGCATCGCTGGTATTTGAACCCGAAGCTTGTGGCACCGAGCTCCATAGCGCTAATCAATCACCATCAGGACCCACAAACGTTTATAATAAATGAATACATACTATAAGATATATAAAATAGCAGATTCTAATTGTAATTTTATCTGCACCTACTGGATTATGCATACATGTTTCCTGTAAAATCTAATCGATTTTAAGAATTTTGATACACCACTTGAAGACCCTGATTGTGAATCCCACCTATTTGCATTTATAATCAGGTAGACCCTAATCACTTTATCAGTTGATCCTAAACTTGATTAGAAGCCTCCCTCACTTAATACTTTAACACAGAGCGTTAGACTGCTTTCCCGCGCAACGTTAAAGGTCTTTGATCTTATCAGCAACTCTTGCCATTCGCAAACTCGCCTGTTGCCACCACATTATGCATAAATTAATCATCTAGATACACAAGGATCGTCTGCCGTTCAGAAGTAATAAGATAAAATGGGTAATTCCGTTTGGGGTAAAATTTGCATCAATTACTCCAAGGATTTGTGTGAAAACGGATTCTATTCTAGTTTCATAAAATGTTTGTCCACTTAGGATTATGGGTATAAATATTCATTTACCCATAATCCTAAATAGACAAATAGGATTCTGGATAAATAAATGGTAGATATGTAATGACAGTAGATATTTAATTATGTTTCAACTATTTATGTACTGAGGAATTTTAATGTGGGTAGTAATTTAATAATGACAGTATGATTAATAATGATGATTGAAACTAAACTATTTTATTTAAAAAATTAAAAGTGTTCTCTAAATTTTAACTACAAATTTTTGGAACAAAATAATGAATTAAGAAAAAACCGAACTTCTAATTGTTATAGTTTTGAAATTATACTGGAACATGCACACATCCATACACACATATATCTATCTTCTTCATCAGCGCAACAGCCCCATGCTGGGCCAAGGCCAACAGGGTTGTCAGTACTACGTCCAACATTCTTAGACCGGTATTTATAGGTTTAAAGTGGATTCCGAACCACTGCACACATCCATGGCCCCACCTGAACTCAAACCCGAAACCTGTGGCACCAAACGCCGGGCCATCACATCTCTCTTTCTCTGTATGTATATATACATATATATATATATATATAGCTTGTCAGAAATACGATTATTAGAACAGACAGTTACAGACAGCAACAGATATATTAGAACGGGATCTACGGTTTAGAGTGGATTCCGAACCACTTCAAACATCCATGGTACTACCGGTATTCGAACTCGAAGCCTGTGGCACTGAGCGTAAGAGTGATAATCACTAGGCCATCAGACCGCACATATTTGTATAATAAAGGAATATATAAGATATATAAAATAAATGAATCTCCCTGTAATTTTATCCGCATCTACTGCATTATACCTACGCGTTTCATGTAAAATCTAAACGATTTTAAGGATTTTGATACACCATTTGAAGACCCTGATTGCGAATCCCACCTATTTATATTTATAATCAGGTAGACCCTAATCACTTTATCAGCTGATCCTAAACTTGATTAGAAGTATCGCTAACTTAATACTTTACAATGTATTATCGCTCAACGTTAAAGATCTCTGATCTTATCAGCCTCAACACTTGCTATTCGCAAGCTCGCCTGTTGCCACCACTTTATGCATAAATTCATCACCTAGATACACGAAAGTCGTCTGCACTTCAGAAGTAATAAGATAAAACGCGTAATTCCGTTTCGGTTAAAATTTGCATCAATTACTCGAAGGATTTGTGTGAAAACAGATTCTATTCTAGTCTCATGAAAGGTTTGTCCATTTAGGATTATGAGTAACTGAATACTAAGCAAATATATAATTATGTTTCACTTATATATTTACTGAGAAATTTTAATGTGGGTAGTAATTTAATAATGACGGTGTGATTAATAACGATGAATCAAGCTAAACTCCATAATGATCGGACAATTGTGAAAAATTGAAAAGTTTTAGAAACTCGTATTTAAATTACAAAATGAAAATAGCAACATTTTCCTTAGTATCAAATATGAAAAATCCATCGAATAATTTTTGTTTCATTCTCTTAATTCTTTACATCACTCTTTTGTTATTTAATAATATTTTTTTTGCTCTAATGTATCCGCAAACATTTAGACAGTTGTCTTTGATGCTTTAAGGCAAGCGCCTCACCAACGTTACTCACTTAGTACTACCCAGGAGGTGCGTGTAGCTTGAAGATAAGCTACCGACGTGGAGTAACAATACCTCCCGCAACGCTCTACGTTCCCGTTGGACCGGGACCTGGGGCTTAAAGCGGATTCCGAACCTCTATGAACATCCATAGCACTGCCAGGACTCGAGCCCAAAGCCTGTAGCACTGAGCGCAAGAGTGATAATAACTCGCCCATCAAGCCTCGAAGATATATATAATAAAGGAATATATAAGATATATAAAATAAATGAATCTCCCTGTAATTTTATCCGCATTTACTGGATCATGCCTACACGTTGCCTGTAAAATTGAATCGATTTTAAGGACTTTGATACACCTCTTGAAAATCCGGATTTTGAATCGCACCTATTTGCAATTATAATCAGGTAGACCCTAATCACTTAATCAGTTGATCCTAAACTTGATTAGAAGCATCGCTAACTTAATACTTTACAATGTATTATCGCTCAACGTTAAAGGTCTCTGATCTTATCAGCCTCAACACTTGCCATTCTCAAACTGGCCTGTTGCCACCACTTTGTGCATAAATTAATCATTTAGATCCACAAGGATCGTCTGCGTTTCAGAAGTAATAAGATAAAACGCGTAATTTCGTTTCGGGTAAAATTTGCATCAATTACTCGAAAGATTTGTGTGAAAACAGATTCTGTTCTACTTCATGAAAGGTTTGTCCATTTAGGATTATGGGTAAATGAATATTGAGCAAATATGTAATTATATTTCCCTATTTGCTTACTGAGAAATTTTAATGTGGCCAGTGGTTTAATAGTGACAGTTTAATAATGATGATTAAAACTAAACTAAAAAAAGGAAAGTTCAAATTGAAAAAATGCTGTAATCTGCTCGGCAACTTTCAACTCATCATCTATGAACATTCGAGAGCGGATAAATAAACTCAAGAATATGTCAATGTTTAATAATGCAAGAGATATACGAAGCAATTGATTGGAATATTATAAGAATAGCCAAATTCAATAGACACATGAATATAGCAATGTTGGATAGACCAAGAACTTCATGAAGAATGAATTCTTCAAGAATCTCTAAAAGAATATCCAAAAGTAAGATAAATGTCGTCGTAAATGAAGAAGGAAGTATTCCCAATTTTACAAGAAATATTATCACCTTCAATAGCCAATCAAACTTTCAAAATTCTAGGCATAAATGAAGAAATAAGTATTCCATATACAATAAAAAGCAGTTTACAACTCAATAGGCACCGAAAAATGCCAAAAGTGATAAATATGAAACTTCAAAAAGAAGGAATTTATCAACGCTCTACGAGTACTTATAGACTTTGGAAATACAAATGTTTAAAATTCCAACTCAAAACAGGAAAAGTAATTCAAAACCATACGACAAGACACTTCAATCAAAAGCCAAATTCTTCAGAAAATTCCTTAAAATTAACGTTATTCGTGAATCATTTCAAGAGTTAAGGGACCCAAAGTATCATTTTCCGCCAAAATTTGTAATGAAGTTTTATTGTTTGGCCTTCATTTTCGGATAACGTCACGGACTCCTAATCAGGACAACATCATGTTACATCAACATCAACATTATGAACTATTGAAAAGTTTTAGAAACGCATATTTAAATTACAAAATAAAAATTAATTACATTTTCATGAGTATCAAATCTGAAAAATTCATCGAATAATTTTTGTTACATTCTTCTTGATTCGTTACATCATTCTTTTGTTGTTTAAAAATAATATTTTTAAGAATTTTTTGCATTAATTCTAATAATCAATTCACTCTAGAAAGTCTTTAATAAAATAGAAATTTCAGATTTTGGAAAACAGTGCCTGTAGGAAATCTATTTCAATAAATGTATAGAGAAATAATTAGCCCCGTCGATTATGGATTTTTACTATTATTTCTACTGTTGTTTCTTATCCCACTTGGTCGACAGCAACATCTAGACCAGGTACGTGAACCTGTGTGTACTTAGACTAACGAGTCATTATAAAAGGTAAAAAATGCAGTTTCTTTTTTGTCTTTGACCTTGCGGCACAAATATATGGAACACCTGGGAGAGGTTTGACTTTACCCCACACGGTTATACCCCCGGGCACCGGGTACCGATTTAAGTCGCCTTTTACGACTACAATGGGGTTTTTATAACCCGGACCTACATGAAGAGACCCGGACTCGGACTGATTATTTCTCAATATATTTATTGAAATAGATTTCCTATGTTCACAATTTTTCGAAACTTCTAATTTCTTTTTCTTTTTTCTTAAATGTTTTCGAGAATGAATTTATTATTAGAATTAATATGCAAAATTCTTAAATATAATATTATTAATTTACAAAAGAAGAATGATGTAATGAATTAAGAAGAATCTAACGAAAATTATTTGATGAATTTTTCATATTTTAATACTCATTTTATATTATTTGCTTTTTCTAAATACGTATTATAATTTATTGTTCATAAGAATAACTAAATTTTCTCCAGCTTTTCAACAGGCTTAAATGTAGAAATAGCATAAACTGGTGGAAAATGAAATTCCAACACCAAGAAGAAATTAGTTTGGAGCAATGGACAGCAACGCGGCGCCCGCTAGCATATATATATATATATATATATAGAGAGAGAGAGAGAGAGCATGAAAAAAATCAAATCATAATGCCAGGTTAAATATGAGACAAGCACAAATCTTGCCAAGGACTTCATTTTTGATGTTTGTGGAGTTGGTCAGAAACCCTAGCTTGGAAATCCATGCTTTATGTATATATATATATATATATATTTTAAGAGTCGTTAGGGTGGGCACTTTAAACAAACCTTAGACATCGAACTTTTCCAAAAAAAACCCTGATTTTTCTATATGTCAAGAAAAATTGGGATATTGAGCTAAGCATTTCCACAATAAAGATTTCCCTGGAGACTGGTGGAAGTAAAGCGAAAGAAGGCTGAAGGAAATGATTGCACAGCTCCAGAAACGTTAAGAGTAGATATTGAGACGGCTGCAATTCAGCTAAAAAAATTGTTTGATGAGATATGGGAAAAGGAGAGAGTACCCAGCGAGTGGATGGAGTTGTCAAATTTCCAAAGAAAGGAAACCTCACCAAGTGTGACACCTAGATTACTGTCAATTTCTGGAAAAGATTTCTTCCCGAGGCCGTTGCTATTAAGCGGACATGCCAGATACAAGAGGGCGTGTCTATGTGCCAGAAGGTACGAAGAGTCCACATAACTTATATATACTTTAATAGAAGCTTATATCATTGTATATTTATATATATATAATTCTTCTGTACTTAGTTTGTCAACTGAGCTCCCCATAAACTATTTGACCGATTTTGATGAAATGTTTTGTGTGTGTTTGACAAAACATGGAGAATGTTTTATGCTATCTCCTCCTTTGTTGAAAGTCGCCACTAGATGGTGCAGCAGTATATCAACTTCTTATACCGTTCAACCAATTGCTGTGAAAATTGGTAATAATATGTATTCGAGTATAAAAAATACGAGGATGATAAATATATAGACTTTACCTATGTCGTATCTCATCCCACGTGTCTGCTCCCTTATATTTTACGTAAACAAAGAGTAGTACTTTGTAAAAGCCGTCTGATCTGATGAAGCCGTTTGTTTCTTTTAATGAGAATATATACTTGAATGATATTTTTACAGCACAAAATTTTTTATACTGTTTAAAATTTTTAACGTGAGAATAACTAAAAAAATTTTAAAAAATCATATTATTCCCTTTATTATTTAAATACAAATATAAATTTGATGACAATATTTTGATGAATCGAAGTAATAAAATAATTTGGTTCTAATCTTATTTGAGATCATCTTTCTAGTTTAATGTTCTTTATATGGCCGACTCATGGCTCGGTGGCAACGTGTGCCACTGGGGAGCATTGGAGGTGAGGTTCAATCCCCTAGTAGCTTTGTTGTAGACACTTCAAAAACCGATAAACTGTTATATTTTTGGACAGCTCAACTTTCTGGAAAATTCATTTTGCCCTTTGAGCAAAGCTGCTGGTGACGCCTTGTACTTCTAAAACCTGTCTGATATCAGGTCTAAAAAATTTCTTGCAAACTCTTCATAGCATCCAAGAAAATTTTCATTACCAGTTCTTGTTCCATTTCAGGTTTATGCCATCAAACTATTTTCATCA